>CAJQUW010014011.1:0-112099 GCA_907163375.1 Prostheceraeus crozeri
CATCACCATACCTATCGATGCCACTCCTCCACAGCAATTCAAATCCACAGAATCAGTCCATATTTCGATACATAAATCCAAAAAAGCCAAAATATTCTGCGCTACTGCACCGATTATCCAAAAAAGCCAAACTTGAGCTCAGCACACCTGTCTACATCCACACTATCAGTTTTATTACCATACCTATCGATGGCACTCCTCCACAGCAATTCAAATCCACAAAATCAGTTCACATTTCGATACTCAAATCCAAAAAAGCCAAAATATTCTGCGCTACTGCACCGATTACACAAAAAAGGCAAACTTAAGCTCAGCACACCTGTCTACATGCACACTAACAGTTTCATCACCATACCTATCGATGGCACTCCTCCACAGCAATTCAAATCCACAAAATCAGTTCACATTTCGATACTCAAATCCAAAAAAGCCAAAATATTCTGCGCTACTGCACCGATTACCCAAAAAAGCCAAACTTAAGCTCAGCACACCAGTCTACATCCACACTATCAGTTTCATTACCATGGCTATCGATGACACTCCTCAACAGCAATTCAAATCCACAAAATCAGTCCATATTTCGATACTCAAATCGAAAAAAACCAAAATATTCTGCGCTACTGCACCGATTACACAAAAAAGCGAAACTCAAGCTCAGCACACCTGTCTACATCCACATTATCAGTTTCATTACCATACCTATCGATGACACTCCTCCACAGCAATTCAAATCCACAAAATCAGTTCACATTTCGATACTCAAATCCAAAAAAGCCAAAATATTCTGCGCTGCTACACCGATTACCCAAAAAAGCCAAACTTAAGCTCAGCACACCAGTCTACATCCACACTAACAGTTTTATTACCATACCTATCGATGCCACTCCTCCACAGCAATTCAAATCCACAAAATCAGTTCACATTTCGATACTCAAATCCAAAAAAGCCAAAATATTCTGCGCTACTGCACCGATTACCCAAAAAAGCCAAACTTAAGCTCAGCACACCTGTCTACATGCACACTGTCAGTTTCATCACCATACCTATCGATGGCACTCCTCCACAGCAATTCAAATCCACAGAATCAGTCCATATTTCGATACTCAAATCCAAAAAAGCCAAAATATTCTGCACTACTTCACCGATTACCCAAAAAAGCCAAACTTAAGCTCAGCACACCTGTCTACATCCACAATAGCAGTTTCATCACCATACCTATCGATGCCACTCCTCCACAGCAATTCAAATCCACAGAATCAGTCCATATTTCGATACATAAATCCAAAAAAGCCAAAATATTCTGCGCTACTGCACCGATTATCCAAAAAAGCCAAACTTGAGCTCAGCACACCTGTCTACATCCACACTATCAGTTTTATTACCATACCTATCGATGGCACTCCTCCACAGCAATTCAAATCCACAAAATCAGTTCACATTTCGATACTCAAATCCAAAAAAGCCAAAATATTCTGCGCTACTGCACCGATTACACAAAAAAGGCAAACTTAAGCTCAGCACACCTGTCTACATGCACACTAACAGTTTCATCACCATACCTATCGATGGCACTCCTCCACAGCAATTCAAATCCACAAAATCAGTTCACATTTCGATACTCAAATCCAAAAAAGCCAAAATATTCTGCGCTACTGCACCGATTACCCAAAAAAGCCAAACTTAAGCTCAGCACACCAGTCTACATCCACACTATCAGTTTCATTACCATGGCTATCGATGACACTCCTCAACAGCAATTCAAATCCACAAAATCAGTTCATATTTCGATACTCAAATCGAAAAAAACCAAAATATTCTGCGCTACTGCACCGATTACACAAAAAAGCGAAACTCAAGCTCAGCACACCTGTCTACATCCACATTATCAGTTTCATTACCATACCTATCGATGACACTCCTCCACAGCAATTCAAACAATGTGAGATTTGGGAAAGTTGTATGACTTTCCAAATTTATTTATTTACTCTAGACCTTGTTAATTTTCGTGTCTTCGTTTCTGTCCGTCCGATTTAGAGACAGGAACAAGGAATGATGTCTGTAAAACTACTTGCTGCGGGATGTGAGTGGCCATCAACTCTACTGTCCATGCATATAATATGAAATTTTATGGAGTCAGCAATTTGAAGATTTTGACTTTTCTACTTTCATATTTTCTGAGGGAGAACCCAGGTGGGAAAACCGAAGTAGGAGTAGGTTTCTTATTCTGTTCAAATACATTCTTTATTTTTCATGTCATGGTTGATGGACGTTATAAAAAGCATGCATAATGTCTCACAGATTCGGATTATTTCAGATGCTCTTCTAAATGCTGATATAAATGCTCATTCTTAGTCTACAGAGTTTGCAGGAAAAGTATGGATTGATGCTTTACTGCTGAGCCTAATGTGGTGAAAAGAGAAAACTTAGCTTTCATGTCATTAGTGGATAACCAGAAAATGATGCGAAATTAGTAGCAAATGCGTTGTGAATGCTAAGTAATAGGCTAACTGCTGTGTAGGCCCAGTAAGCTAATAGGCTAATAAAGAATCAAGTTGCCCACTCTAGTTCGTCACTGGCGATCATAAATTATCCGAAGTAAAATCTACAAAAAGAGGTCCATTAGAAAGCAGTTTTCTTCCTCTAAACATTCTATAGAGCAGAGGTTCCCAAACTCCGAACCACGCTCCGGATCCGGACCACGGCATTATCTTCACAGACTAGAATGATCCCGAGATGTACACGCTACTCCTTGTAGTTTATTTCGCTATTAATCAGGCTTAATCTGTCCTTTTGAGTCACTGACCACATTTGAACTAGACTTTCTGTGAAAGCAAAGACAATGTGTCGCATCCTTACTTTCATGATGAATTTTTTTTGAAGAATATTTCATAGCTTCTCTTATTTCAGTGCTTTTCCAAGTCATAATGTTGAAACTGTGGTATGTGAAAAACAGATGTTAGTTAGCGAATCCCAGAATCCTGGTTAACTAATCCCGGGATTAAAAACATTATTGATCAATCAATTTGATTATTCAGCGTGTGAGGCGACTGTACGTGAAATTCTGTGGTTTGACTTCTCAATGACTGCGAAATCTTTTTGATCCATTTATCGGATAAGGTTCATAGCGGCGGCAGCCGGCATCTGACAAGACCATAGAAATTGACAACTTCAGATAAACAGTTTATTTCTATGAACAAGACTGTGTGAATAATACAGGTTTTCCAGTTCGACAATGCGACTATCAGATTAAAGAATATGTTTTAAGATGCAACAACGGTATTTCTGTTAATCAGCAGCGTTTTCAATTGAATGATATTGTTTTTAATCGGTAGTGATAATAAGTGAGTTTATTAATGGATTTATAAGTTTAATGAGCGGCAACCTGAAATCATAAACGGCTTTTCATATTCAATTATATTTTATTTAACAGGTAAGTCAATACAAAAAGTTTTGATAATTTTTTTAATTCGGAAAAGGTAAAATATGTCAAAAGGAAAAGTTTGATAATTATTTTAATTCATAAAGGTAATACAGTAAGTCATTAAAAACTTTTTTTACGAAAAGGTAAGTCAATACGTAAAAGTTTTGATAATCTTGAATTTTTTTATTCCATTATGAAACAAAACAAGTACCGTAATATTCATTGATGGTTTTGTAAGACATCCTCGCGATTAATTAGTCTAGGCATCAATCTGCCCATACGTCTGGAAGACCTTCCCATCTTATTTGCAGTGATGGCACTCATGTTTTGGGAGGCGAGTTGCAGTAAGGTCAAATTTCGCTGTTGTCCAGTGTAGTTGTGCAAATGCTCACGAATCTCAGCTACTTCTCTCTTGAAAGCCGCTTTCCACATGGAAAACGCGTTCTCTGCGATATTGAGAAATGGAGAGTAGAGCGGTAAGTACCTAATAGAGTGTCCCTCTCGCAAACTGACTTCACGGGCTCTATTGTGGCACGGAGCATTATCCATGACGAATACACGAGGTCCAGCCCCAGCCGCAACGGACCCTTCTTCCAGCCAGGAGTTAAATCTCTCACAGGAGGTTCCGCCTTCGTAGAATTCATGATGGACGACACCTTCATTAGAGACCGCCAAGATGAGAGTAAAATTCCGCCCGCGCTGTCCATGAACAATCCTGACAGCTCGCTCTCCCCGTCAGGCACGACCTCGTGTGCGACTGATCCATAAATTAAAGCCGGATTCGTCCACAAAAATAAATGTTGGCGGATGGTTTGCATTGATCGTGTGCAGATACCAGTTCGCATACTCGGTCCTTTCCACTTTGACGTCATGGCTATTGCGGTTGACTTGAACAGTCTCCATTTTCTTTAAGAAGATAACACGATTTCTCAGACATGTGCTGATAGTTTGAATTGAGACAGATGGCTTGTCAGGCATCCGCGCTTGCAGATCTTTGATTTGGGCTAACGTGAATTCCGGTTGGGATTCAACAATCTCTACCACAGTATTTGCCATATCTTCGTCCATCTTTTGGTGTCGTCTTCCTCCTCTGGGACGCTCAATGACTCCTTCAAGTATATAACGATGTACTATTGAATACGCAGTACCCCGTTTTACACCGAGAACTCGAGCGGCTTCAATATAATCATCTCCGGCTTCGTGAGCCATAATGATTCTGCGTTTAACATCGGAAGGTATTCGCTGGCGCTCCATATTGATAAGTTAATTTAGCAGATGTGAAGACATCTATATAGGGCTTTGGATCAAACCGAATAGATATCATTTATTCTTCACGTGAAATACCGCTCACTAATCTGATAGAGACACAATTGAACTATTTTGCTGCAGTTTATTTATTGTTGTTGCCAGGGCTGTGGAGCCGGAGCCGAGCCGGAGCCGATGGTTTTGGTCGGAGCCGGAGCCGATTTATCACAAAGGCTCCGGCTCCGACTCCGATAGTTTGAGCTTTGATATAAATCTAGAATTTTGAAAGTTATTAATTGGCATCATAAAAAAATTAAATCATTTGAAATCTAAAGATATGTCTTTTAAGTATACCAATGATCTGTCCTCCACGATATCTTTCTTTGCAGTTGCCGCCTTCTTTTGTATTATATTTATTATATATTTACACACATGTGTAATATTTTTTTATTGCATATGTTTCGTAAGACTAATTTCCATATTGACAACGTATTCTCCAAAATCCATTAATTTGAAGACTTGTTATATGCATGCTAACTAGATGATTGTAGATTCCTAGAGACAAGTCGCCAGTCATTTATGTACACATTTCCAGTTCAGTCAGCAAAGATAATATAGCTACATTTCTTGCGCAATGTCTTAAATCTAATACGGTTACTATGTAGGCTATCATCTATCGGTATGGCTACTGGCATCTGTGACAATGCCAATTTCCTTAGATTGTATTGTAGGCTCTTGTGCAGTCCCCCACCTACATTTTTCAAAACAATCAATTATTCAATTTGATCAATTTTGATTGGAGGGATAACTCTTCACACTCACACGAATGACCTGACTACAAGTCCTCACATGGCTATAGCAATAAGCGACCCAGCCACTTCTAGTAGCGCCCTATTATTTTAAAGATATCTCATTCACAATGAATTTCCTTTGACTTCAAAATTCAAAGGGTATATTTCAATGCGAAAAACCCGAAGTCAAATTACAATGTTGACTTGCTGACGAAGTTTGCGACCATGACATCGCAATTACCCACGTAGATTTTTACAACAGCACGGAATGCTTCACTCAAACCGGTGATGCTGAAACGGACATCCAATGGTGCTGCATCTTTTGACCAGAGAAAAAATGGGGGGGAGGACTGCACAAGAGCCGTATCGTGTAATGATATTTCCCCAAATGTCATAGACCTGTGGATTTCAAGAATTTTCATTATTATTTTTTCCGTCTGTCAACACTTTATGCTGATATCATGCTGACTTATATCTAAACAATAAAAAAAGACTGAGACGCTCTCAATAAAGGCGCCTTTTGACCTCCCTTTTCTATTGTCTGTGACATTAAACCGCACGCGCATTTGAAAACTAGCAAAGTAGATGGGATTTCTGCTCGGTGCTCGCAGTCAAATTTTTATTATGCATAGCACCCTGCAACATACTGTGTGATACTCCGAGTTCAGTTTGCCTAACCATCATCAGAGGAATAGTGGTAATGTGTTATACATAAATTGAATATAATAATATACATGAATCATTGATGAATTATTTAGTGCAACTTTACGCCATAATGAAAAATACGAAATTAATATAATGTAAGTTAGGCCTTAACTTATTAAGTATGCTGCATAGAATTACAAAACTTGTCCTAAATTAGATATTTTTAATTTTTTTAAGTATAATTTTCAATTGTACATTTCTAGCCTATAATGCAATGAGGCTATCTAAATTACAATTTCTACAGATGATGAGTCGTGGGCTACCCACCGATCATATTATTCATGGACCAACAGACTATTGAATAAAGGCAATAACAAATAACAATAACAACCTAAGCTAGCCTATATACACTTTAATATTCAATAAAGCAATTGATATCTTTATTGATACGGTATATTTGGATATATAGCCGATACCCTTTCCATGTTCGAGTAGATACAGGCCCTATAAGCTATTTAGAGGCATACGCTATCCAGTTTCATATTCAAGCTTTGTTAAAAAGCTTATACTACTATTCGGCCCCTGTGACGGCTAATTAGGTATATGATCATCACTCATGTGGTCTTATTTAATGTAGCCTCGTAGTAGACTGTTTGCAGGCTAGGCCAATTTATATTTAGCCAGTGCGGGAGATCTTTATCTAATTTAACCAATCCTGGCTATAACTTTATTTTATCTTTCAGAGATAGTCAATTCATGCAAAAATATATGACAAGTATGTTATTTGTCATTATATTAGGCTATTATCATTTTTATTATTAACTTAAGTCGTTGCTTGTTAATGAAAACTAATTTGATGATTGTAGAAAGCCTCTAAAGGCCACACCGTTATCCAAAAAACCCGTTCAACGGATCCAGGATAACCAGCATAGATAGAACCTGAATTTGAAGTCGGAGCCGGAGCCGAGCCGGAGCCTTTCACATCAGTGTCGTGGAGCCGGAGCCGATGAGATAACGCATCGGCTCCACAGCCCTGGTTGTCGCTCTCAATTGTGAAATGACGTAATATTTTATATTTTAACGTTTTAGAAATTAAAGTGCCGCTCTTGATTCGGTAGTTGCCGTTGTCGTGTAGGAAAACCTGTACTATCGTTTGTCAACAGGTGCAGTGTTGAGTCTGACGACAATCCCTCGTCTGGGGCCAGCGATCATTGCTATTATTTTGCTAAGGGTAACACTAGACAAGCTGTAGCAACCATAGAGATCAGATATCTATGCTCTTTGATAGCAACTTCGGTATTTCATTAATAGAGAAAGGACAGCGTCAACAATTTTGACGCCAGTCATTCTGGTGCATATAAATAAACTGTTTATCTGAAGCTTAAATTTACTCATGTGACTGATTCTAACCCAATGATACAGACGTTGGCAGGTGCATCTAAGTGAAAATGCGCGCGATTTATGTGCCGTTACTGTGCATTGCATGAAGCTTAATTTCCATTCTAGAGGTTTTATTGTTGTCAATTTCTATGTTCTGGTGCGAGGGTGATTGACGTGCCGCTTTCCACACAGCTGCATTCACCAGCCTCTCTTAAAGCCCGACATTTGAATCATAGAAATCTGACAACTTGACGCCCAGTGATAATAGTATGTTCAAGCGCGCGTTCAGTGTTTGTTAACAATTCGATTGTGGGTGTCGGAGATCAAAGCAGTTTCCTTCATTCCCGCCTGTTGACAGTGAGACTAATGAATTATCATTCCGAGTCATGAACATCGAATTTAATATCTTTTTATTATGAATAATTGATTTATAATTTTGTGCATGAAATGCGGCTCATTTTAATCAGCATCATCTTCTGGTTCTAGCTATGATATAAGAATTTAGAATGGACTAAATTTGTAAGTTGGGGTCTATAAAACTCTTAGTGAACGAAAAAATATTAGGTACTTCTATTCTCCTCCTCCCCTCACATTTTCCAAATTCATCAAATTTCGCCAAACTTTGTCACAATGGATTTAAAACAGACTTATGTCACTGAGTACGAGGGATAGTGCAACACCACTGAGAAGTCTTACTTGAGCGCTGGGATAAAGGAGTGTACCTTTCCTAGAAAGCAAGATCCAGCCTGAGGGGGGAAATTCTCGCCCCTTCCTGATCTCCCAAACCAATTCTGCCGAACCACACATCAATCGAAAAGGCATTGAAAGGGGATTCAGAAAAACAGCATCAGTTTTATTTCTAAAGTCATCCCTGGGCGGAGGTGAAGGTCAAAAGTCAAAAACCGTCAGTTTTTAACAGATGCTGTTTATAGCGTCAATTTCCATTCGATCACTATTTGAAATGGAAAATGACAACAAAAATTGATAAACCATGCACTAATCGTAGGATCTGATTAAGATGGTTAATAAAACGATGATCACTAATCGCTCTGAGATTGCATAATTGTATTGCATGAGGTGAAAGGTCAGGTTTAGTTCAAATCAAATATCACTAAGATTGCACATTTTAATTTTTAGTTTCTGCAGGTGAAATAGATAATCCAATTCGGTGACTTTTATCGAGACATAAAAGCAACATGATTCTGAAAAATTCAATAATTGATCATCAGATGCAGAAATAAGAGTAAAAAATCAAAATTAAAAAATGTATTTGAAATTTCAAACATGCACACATAATAAGCAGATAATTTCAAATTCAAAGATTTTGCATTTGTGAATATCTCTATATGGATAGGAAGACTCCTTTATATCAATTCAACTTATTTCGGCCAATGATTTTTTACTATAGAGCCAAAACAAATGACATCACGACAAAAAAGAACACATCGAGCCACAACTTCTGCGCATCTTTGCGGAAAACGCAATAGAGCCAAACTTAAGCTCTACAGTACCTCACTCACCTTCAAGTAAAGTTTCATCAAGATCCATGCAATACTCTGTACAACATAGCATTCACAAGTTCGAAAATATGGCCTATTCAGCGACATTTCAACTTTTCAAACACACATCGAGACACAACTTCTGCGCATCTTTGCGAAAAACGCAATGTGTGTTTGAAAAGTTGAAATGTCACTTGAAGGTGAGTTAGGTACTTAAGTTTCGCTCTATTGCGTTTTCCGCAAAGATGCACAGAAGTTGTGGCTCGATGTGTGTTTGAAAAGTTGAAATATCGCTGAATAGGCCATATTTTCAAACATGTGAATGCTGTGTAGGACATAGTATTGCATGGATTTTTATGAAACTTTACTTGAAGGTGAGTGAGGTACTGTAGAGTTAATTTTTGCTCTATTCCGTTTTCTGCGTTTTGCGCAGAAGTTTTGGCTCGATGTGTTCTTTTTGTCGAGATGTTATTTATTTTGGCTCTATAGTAAAAAATCTTTAACCCATATTTCACCAAGAATTGATGCCGCAAAATAAATTAGAACTGAATATATAGCGAAATCAGCCAAAATGATGCAGATATTCAAATTTTAAAAAATTCTCACGAAGAAAGTGTTGTGCCAAATTTATTATCCTTCTGTCAAAAGCTGTACAATACGCAAAAAGTAAAGTAGGCCTACTAAAAATCTGGTGGTCATGATTGCTTGGATTAAAAGATATCCAAAAATTCGCCCAAGCGGGCAAGGTCGCTATCCAGGAAACAATCTCAGGATCCTCATCTTAAAGAAAAGGGATAAATTCTATCATCAAAGTCGGGATTTTAAAAACTAAACTCAGACGGACAGAATCAAACTGCCATAATTGACTAGCTAAAAAGAAGATAAAAGACAGTAATTCGAATCATCTTAGGAAATCTCCAGCAATAATAATGAAACTGATAGTGTGGATGTAGACTGGTGTGCTGAGCTTGAGTTTGGCTTTTTTGGGTAATCGGTGCAGTAGTGCAGAATATTTTGGCTTTTTTGGATTTGAGTATCGAAATGTGGACTGATTTTGTGGATTTGAATTGCTGTGGAGGAGTGTCATCGATAGCCATGGTAATGAAACTGACAGTGTGGATGTACACAGGTGTGCTGAGCTTAAGTTTGGCTTTTTTGGGTAATCGGTGCAGTAGCGCAGAATATTTTGGCTTTTTTGGATTTGAGTATCGAAATGTGGACTGATTTTGTGGATTTGAATTGCTGTGGAGGAGTGCCATCGATAGGTATGGTGATGAAACTGATAGTGTGGATGTAGACAGGTGTGCTGAGCTCAAGTTTGGCTTTTTTGGGTAATCGGCGGAATTCTGTGGCTGTTTTGGCTCTTTTATGATTTTGGCTTTTTTGGATCATTTTTGGCTGTTTTGGAAATGATCATTAACCTGATTTTTACGAAAGTCGTATTGGGGCATATCCGAGGAAGCAGACGCCAATTAGCAAGCTGACAATACGTGAAGTGAATAATCTCCCGTCTGCATGCACGTTAGATACATCGATCGAATAAGGCTGAAGAGAATGAGTCACTGGTAATCGATCATGCATCGGGGACAATGCAGGTCAATGCCAAACGTTTACATTAGAATTGTTTTGTCTAATGTGTGCATGCGCACCAGCATCTTTTCTATACATAAGTATTGGATAGTATGCGACTATCAACATGCTTTATTTGCATCATGCATGTTTAGGACATCAGCTTATGAAATTTTTCACGGGTTTCTCTTATTCTGTGTTTTGATGCTGTTAATATATCTAGACGTCCTTGATTCTGCAGACATACGTGTATGTGACAGTGATAAATCAATTTTATTTGGTGCTTTGTTTTCGTTTGCTTGGACATCAGTGTAATTTCTAAGCAGTTGTTAAGCAAAGATTTAAATGTGCGCTTGTCTTTCAAAAGAAAGCTTGTAAATTAGGTGTTGTATGAATTTTGAAAAACCAACCTGAACTTATACTTTCTAAATTTCTGTAAAACACTGAACAGATCTACAACAAAACAAAATGACGGACTGTCACGTACTGTGTACATATTCTGCTGCAAATAAAGCCTCAATATTTGTAAAATTGGTCATGAAAATATTGATATATATGTTTGTAGACAAGATAAACCCTACTAAACTAAATTATTATCTTGGGAATAATGTATTACCTGATTATTTTATTGAGCCTTTGTTGTTTATGTACCTACCGAATTACACTGAGCCGGAGATAGCACGTTGCAATGTAATAACACAATATCATCAGAAGTGAAGTTACCCCGAGTTAGCTGGTCGCCCAGATTTGTGCGCATCTGCTGAACTAATTGAGGCAATTATCTGAAGAGTTTTAGCTCAACATTGAAATATCCACTACTTCTAAAATGGAGAATTTTATGCATAACATGATAGATTATTAGAGAAATTTAATGAAAAACTTGATTCTAAACATCATGATTGCATGTAGTTAAATCACTTATAACAATTTTGTTAAAATCCTGAGCAATATGAACCTGCTTAATTCGAGATATTGAGTAAATGATGTGAAAGGAATAAGAGGAGCTATCTAAAATATGTACAAGCATTGAATCGCATGGCACTGAAGGAAACACAGTAAAACAAAAGAGCGACATGGAATTCTGTCCAACCGTACAATAAACATCCATGTAATCAGATCATCAAAACTCTTTTAAGATCATCTTTACTCTTAATAATTTTCACAATGTTGTAAAACAGCATCAGC
Organism: Prostheceraeus crozeri; assembly: GCA_907163375.1. Taxonomy (NCBI): domain Eukaryota; kingdom Metazoa; phylum Platyhelminthes; order Polycladida; family Euryleptidae; genus Prostheceraeus; species Prostheceraeus crozeri. Next base: position 11,736 of record CAJQUW010014011.1, read on the forward strand.
TACTTACTCGGAGTTGAGTCGGTTGATTAGCGATCCAAGGCTTCAACATGACTAATTTGTGTAAATTGCCTGAGCCATTCCAATTTACAATTAAGTTTGTATTTGTAGCGCAAGCTGCGTTCTATAGATAGGCTACATGTATTGCGTTCTGCAAGTGTCGGTTTGAAGGGCATCTTTGAATATTGATCAATATCATACATTGGCACAGATGGACTACAAATGAATTGGAGAGCTTTTAAATAACTCCTATTCATTCTCGAAAGGCATAATCTAGCCATTGACGAGATGGATTTCAGTGTGGTAAGTCACATCCGGTGATAGTGAATATGGATCTATATTAATCATAAGCATGGTAGAAATACCAAAGTGAGGAACTAAGTCATTTCGAACTAAAAGCGAGTTAACTCGGCATTCATGAAATTGTAGCACTACAGCAGCCCAAGTTAACTCGGCATATAGTCCGGGAGCCAGCGTGAAGTTGTGCAGGGAACGAGGTAGTACACAAAACTTTCACTTAGCATAGTACACCTCTAACCTACTGCAAAACTTCGCGTCTGCCGGATCAGATCATTTGCTCTTAAGAAATAGAGAGGATAACAAAATCCTATGTATTTCCAATGGTAAAATTGTGACATTTAAGGTGTTGACTCCATTTTTTCGAATTTTTGCTCATAAAAGTTACACAAATTGGTATTTTCTTGAACTGGTTATTATAGAAATCATCTACAGATCATGATCCTTCAAATGAGTTATCATTCAGTGACAGAGGATGAAGTAAAGTGCACAAACAGACACTTTTCGTTAAAGTATATCAACAATTTTCCTGAAATTTCGATGTTAAAATTTGCAGTTACACCAACGAAAAGTGTCTGTTTGTGCACTTTACTTCATCCTCTGTCACTGAATGATAACTCATTTGAAAGATCATGATCTGTAGATGATTTCTATAATAACCAGTTCAACAAAATACCAATTTGTGTAACTTTTATGAGCAAAAATTCGAAAAAATGGAGTCAACACCTCAGATGTCACAATTTTACCATTGGAAATACATTGGATTTTGTTATCATCTCTATTTCTGAAAAGCAAATGATCTGATCCGGCAGACGCGAAGTTTTGCAGTAGGTTAGAGGTGTACTATGCTATGTGAAAGTTTTGTGTACTACCTCGTTCCCTGCACAACTTCACGCTGGCTCCCGGACTAATATCTGAAGTGGAAGGAAAAACACATCTATCAGAGAATGAGTGCAAGTAAAGCGCTACGAGTTAATCGGCTCAGTTTCTGAGGGACAGCTGCTGAATGTTACGTCAGCGATATTAATTGCATGTCCTATTGAAAGGAGTTAACTCAGTCTCAGAATCCTGCTGTACTACATTGTCACTGTCACCAGTCAGTTGATAATGCTCAATACGACGTAACTCGGGCTCAGCTGTGAAGGGTCGAGAACTATCCTGGAAAAACATTTATTTTATTTATTTAGTACACCAATAAGTGCAATGAGCACCAAGGCAACACAGGAAATACATTCAGGAGGGAACAATTAGAAGTTACAATAAAACATAAAAAGCTTTCGTTTAAACTGTTTCACTGTTCATAATATCGTCGGGGAGGCGGTTCCAGTCATCTATGATGCGGTGGGAAAAGGAGGATAGGCGACAATTCAGATTTGTTGGGTGGCGGAAAATTTTGTAGTTATGTCCACGGGTTCGGGAAACACTAAAGGTGAAGAAGGAATTAGGATCACTTGGAGTAAGGTGGTTACATATTTTGAACACGGTTGTAAGGTCCATAATCCGACGACGACATTGTAATGTTGGGAGTTTCAGAGCTCTCAGTCTTTCTTCGTAGGGTAACGAGGATAGACCACGGATGCTTTTGGTGAATCGACGTTGTACACGTTCGATAGCCAGAATGTCTTTATTCAGGGATGGATTCCAGACTGGGATGGCATATTCGAGGTGAGGGCGGACCAGTGTCTTGAAGAGACGAATAAGCAGATCGGCGTCCCGAGAGACGAATGTCCTGAGGATGGCAGACACAATGCGATTCGCTTTCTGAACACAGGTCAGAATGTGCCGAGAGAATTTTGGGTCTTTTGAAATCAGTACTCCAAGTTCTTTGACACACTTGGAATTATTCAGGAAACTTCCATCCAGACGGTAGTCCGAGGCAGGATTGCGAAATCCAAAGTGTAGAATGGAGCACTTCTGGGGATTGAGCGATAGCTGCCATTTCTTCGACCAGGTGGTTACAGCGTTGAGGTCAGCTTGCAAAAGTTCTTTGGCTTTCAGGGGATCAGTGCGCTTGATTTCGGAGTACAATTTTACATCATCAGCATATTTCAATAAAGAAGAGTTTGTCAAGGTGTCATCAATGTCATTAATAAAGGCGACAAACAGATCTGGGCCTAAAACGGATCCCTGGGGGACACCAGAAATCATGATGTAGGGGGAAGAATGCACACCATCCACGACAACACTCTCAGTTCTATCCTCAAGAAAAGCTTTCAGAAAACATAGAAGTCTCCCTCCAATGCCCAAGGAAGTCAATTTCGAGAGGAGACGAAAGTGAGGGACTGAATTGAACGCTTTTTCAAAATCGAGATAGATGATGTCAGCCCACTGACCGCGATCCACAACAGATGTTAAATCCTCGAGGAATTCTAAGAGCTGGTGGGTACTAGACGAATTGGATCGAAAACCAAATTGAGAGCGCTTGATTATGTCATATTGGTTCCAGAACTGCCACAGGTGATCGCGAACAATCGACTCCAACAATTTGGAGGCAGTACAAGTCAGGCTGACCGGACGGTAATTCTCTGCCTTCTTGCGACAACCTTTCTTATGTATAGGAGTAACCAGAGCGTGCTTCCAGACTAGCGGGATATTCCCCAGCTCAAAAAATATCTGGAAAAGGCGAGCAAGAAGTGGAAGCAGAACAAAAGCACCTTGTTTGTAGCAGATATATTGAATGCCATCAGAGCCAGGGGAGGAGAAATTCTTCTTATGTGATAGGTGGAAGCGAATTCTATCAGGTGTGAAAACTACATCAGCGAGGCAATGATCAGTTTGTGTATGAACAGCAAGTGTGGGAAGAGACTCAGAGGTGAAAGCAGATTTGTAGGAATCACCAAGAATAGTAGCTGAGTGTAGGAGATCATACACTACTCGGTCAGTGGACGGGTCGACAAGCGGACCAACGGTGGATCGAACCTTTTATTTAGATTTTACATAGTTCCAGAATCGCTTAGGATTGTCACTGTTAGCCAAAGATGATTCAAAATTGTAAATAGATCTGTGGATTGCTTGTTTCAAGAGGTTAGATGTATGATTGCGCAAACGTGATTTCAAACATGAATTTGAAATATTTCCTTACTTGGTATAATCACACCCGATAAGTCACGAACTATCTGAATGAACTGTCATTCATCGTTTCATGGAACTCCAGCGTTTACATAGCTGAATAATTGTCCAGAAGTTGAATTTTCGAATTTTTGTGCGGCACACTTTTACTTTCTTTAAAGTTAGATGAACTAAGGCTTCAATCAAAATTTCTATTGTTTCTTGACACATCTATAATGTAATTTAAGAAAATATGTGTATATGTACATATGTTGTAATTATACGGTGTAGGACTATATTGCTAGCACTCTATGTTAGGCGTCTTAGGCTTCCGGTGTTTTCTTCTTAGATCAGATGACTTTCATTTGCTACCGCACCGCTGTTGATGACAGTTGATGACCTGTGACTCCACTGTTTAGAAAAATAAATGTCTGTAGGGCTACTATTGGCTTGTCGGTTTGAACCCTTCAACATTAAGTTTGACTTTAGAGGAAATGAGAGCTAATGAAGAAGATCAGGAGAGAGGAAGAATATCTGACGGAACGAAACAGCAAAATCAGCTGAGCGAGAAATTTTGGTGATAGTCGTGCACTGGGAAGGATTAATATACGAAATTATTGACGTGGGACGAAGATCAGCTGAAACAGAGATATAATATTTAAGTTACGCTCGCCGTAATAAGGAGCCCACTATCAATTTTAGGGATGGTCCTTTTGCGTGTAACGGGGTAAGCAACTCCTGGGTGTGAAACCCAGGACCCGGTAGTTCTGTCAGGGAAAGAAAAACAGATAAGTGACAGGTTGCGTCGACGATTGAGTCAAGCTACTGAATCTCGATTACCAACTAACGAACAATGCCTTGCCAGTCTCGTTTGATAAAACCGAAGTAAGTATATAAGGGAATCTTTGGATAAAAGAAAAACAAAGTTTTATAGATTAAATATAGAGATTTAGACAATTATGTTAATAAATAGATAATCAAGAAATAATTAAAAAGCATAATAGCTCAAAACCTCGTTAATGCCACATACACAAGGAGAATTCAACTTTACGATTCGAGTACAAACAGAGCGCTGCAAATTTAAAGGTGCGCTAGCAGAGATGCCAAATATTTGAGATGAGACTTGTCAGAAATCTACAGGCATACAAACAATAAATAATCAATGTTACCTTCTTTTTGCCACTGACGTGGAGATTACGCCGGACTTTCTTTAGAGCGTGAGTGCGGCAGATGGTCGGCACTGCATTATAGACACTGCCTATTAAATTGGCGTCATAAACCACTCAATCCTCATTGAAAGAAAATTTGATCTTGCGAAAATGATGATAATTATACTTCATATTTTTAGTTTATTCGACAGTATTCTGTTTATCACCAGTTTTGAAGACAAAACCAAGGGCTTGGAAACATGTGGAACAAAGATATTTAATATTAGGCCTACATCTTAAATATTAAATAATAAATTATTATTAATATTAATTATTATTATTATTATAAATTATTATTAATTTATTATTTATTGATTTATCATCAAATATCTTTGGTGTGGAAATATCAAATCATTTCAGCAGTAAAACAATAAAGGGTGGTAGTTTACACCGTCAATTGCCTTGACCATAGAAATCAGATTGCTTTACTGCATCATCTCATTTCTATTGCCATGACCTTGACTAGATGGTCAGTCTCCTAGATGATATCCGATGGCTATGGATGACACAACAGTTAAAATCTGTCAACATAGACATCGGATTACATTTACTATTGTAAATGGATAATGATGTAATCCGATGTCTATGTCTGTGAACATGAGATTAAGAGCTTCTGTTTCTACGGATATTTTCAGCTCAGAGTGCAAAAAACAGTGAAGGTAGTTTTGGATTTATTTTTATTTTAGCCGATATTTATAGTTCACAGTTCAAGGATTATATCGATTATACCGTCTATGGATTATACCATTGACTAGTCTGCCACTCGATGTACCTTTTTGTGGAAGTATTTCACCCATACCTAGTTTTCAGCAAACTGTAAGGCAACTTCTCCCCTTGTTTTTTAGGTTCTCACGGCCATGAAACTGTGCCAGATTTTAGACGCATAATTTAGACATTTCATTGTTTTACTCATTGGCATTGAAAAGTGTTTTCGATTATCTGTTTATCAACAAACAGCTGACATTGATTTCCAATGGCTTCATCCACAAATGATGGTAAAGGTTTTGCAGCTTGCTCATTTTTGTGTGTGCATCAAATATGTTCAATGTGAAGAATTATGAAGGAAAATATAAAAGAGGTTGCTCAAATTAGGCTATTTCGTGAATTCAAGGTTTTGATCACAATTTATTATGCACCAGTGTGCAGCAAGCAGTTAAATAGTTTACTTTCTTTTTAATGTTTAGAATCCGTTGTTCATTACTCTTCCAAAGGACAGCAGATCAACGATTACGTATCTAAATTTAATACCACAAGTTGTGTCGAAATTCTCCCAATCCATGAATCATCCTATCGTGGTGCACTTCAATGTGTCATGTATCATTGGAGAACTTCCTTTTTCAGCTTCATTAAGTCCTAACGGAATGATTTTTGACAGCTGGAAGGTCTAAGTGTGACTCAATTTACAAATCTATTTTTTTCAGTAGGAAAATCTCACAGACGATGTGTCAGGCACAATTGTAACGAACACAATTGTGAATTTTCTTTTGAGATAATGCTCATCGTAATCGATGTTTTCGTATATAGTCATTTAAGGAAGTGATTCCTCCGGTTTTGCCCAATTTCATTTTTTGTTGGAAAGCTAGCGGTCTTGACCGTGAATCCCAGGAATTTTATTGCGGCCTGTGAATCACTCTAGTTTCAACAAAATTACCATTTAACCGATTAACACTATCATATTGAATTAGATATTTACTTTACTAAGTTGAGCTGACAGAGTATCTTGATTTCAACTATACCCACACTAGTAAAACGACAATTCAATTCAATAATTTTATTCACTGCCACTAAATCTCAATTGAATCAAACAAGTACCGATAGCGGTATGTTCAATATAGATGTAGCGGTAGGTCCTACATACAGGCCTACTATCCACAAGTGAATTATTAAGCGTTATCAATTTATAAGCAAGTCGAAATCCCAGAAAGTCAGAACTCTCCTTCTTTCACTCAGAAAACAGAAAAAGCAATCTCTCTTTCTTGCGACGATTCTATATTTGTTAAAAAAGCGATACTCGACGCGTTTCGTCTCTCAAGACAATCTCAAAGTAATCTTCTTACCACTCAATGACCCGAAGTAACTCATGCAATGTTCAAATTATCAAAAACCCCTTCAAGTGGGCAGTAAATATCGCATCAAAGTAGTAAATCAATCTTGAGAGATGCTTCTGTGAACTTCCTAAGCTACAAATGAAAAGCAATTGCTCTTCATAATTCAAAAAGTCAGACTTCTCGCGTCACCCGCACTTTGATGCTCCTCATCTGAAAGTGTGCCAAGTGCAGGCCTGTGATCGTTCTTAAAATTAATAAATTTATACTAAAATTATAAAAGAAGTTATGTAATGATTTATTTAAGTGGATAGCATGCTGAACATGGAATTTCAATGCCTTCAGTTGGATAATTAAGCAGCCCAGTTAAATCACAGATAAATATTAAACATAATTTCTTCAAAACCATCTATCATTCAGCATCAAAAATTAAAAAATGCAAGTTATTTCGCTGTGTCAATACTTTGCGCCTTGCGGGCTGCTTTCTGATGACATGCTGTACCCATAATTTGTCGCCCTTCTGCTTCATCATTGTCACTGTGTAAGTCGATCTCAAATAAACTCAGTCACGTAGAATTGGTTATCTCTGCCGAAATCGCATGGCTTTTGAAATTAGTCCAGCTCAATTGCTTTTATAACATCAGTGACGACATAGGAGAAGTTCTTCGAAAGATGGCACCTGACAGTAAAATGCTCGCTGATTTTCATCTTGTTAGAAATAAGGCTTCCTATTCCATTTAACATGGTTTAGGACCCTTCTTTCTTAAAAAGCTTTGATGGCGTGAAGGCGCATATTCCATCAGTTACGATGAGACAACTACCATCACAGTAACAAAGCAACTAGATATTTAAATTCGCTATATAGAGGTCACTACTTCAAAGTCATCAGTGAGATACTTCGTTGTTCTTAGGAGAGACAAGCAGTGAAACAGTTGCTCCTCCAATAATTCACACGTTACAGAAGTGTGGGTTATCTCCTAGCCTTTTGATTGATTTGAGTAGTGATGGACCTAATGTGAACAAGAGGATTAATAGTCCGGGAGCTAGCGTGAAGTTGTGCAGGGAACGAGGTAGTACATAAAACTTTCACATAGCATAGTACACTTCTAACCTCCTGCAAAACTTCGCGTCTGCCGGATCAGATCATTTGCTTTTCAGAAATAGAGCGGATAACAAAATCCTATGTATTTCCAGTGGTAAAATTGTGACATTTAAGGTGTTGACTCCATTTTTTCGAATTTTTGCTCATAAAAGTTACACAAATTGGTATTTTCTTGAACTGGTTATTATAGAAATCATCTACAGATCATGATCTTTCAAATGAGTTATCATTCAGTGACAGAGGATGAAGTAAAGTGTACAAACAGACACTTTTCGTTAAAGTATATCAACAATTTTCCTGAAATTTCTATGTTAAAATTTGCAGTTACACCAACGAAAAGTGTCTGTTTGTACACTTTACTTCACCCTCTGTCACTGAATGATAACTCATTTGAAAGATCATGATCTGTAGATGATTTCTATAATAACCAGTTCAAGAAAATACCAATTTGTGTAACTTTTATGAGCAAAAATTCGAAAAAATGGAGTCAACACCTTAAATGTCACAATTTTACCACTGGAAATACATAGGATTGTGTTATCCTCTCTATTTCCTAAAAGCAAATGATCTGATCCGGCAGACACGAAGTTTTGCAGGAGGTTAGAGTTGTACTATGCTATGTGAAAGTTTTATGTACTACCTCGTTCCCTGCACAACTTCACGCTAGCTCCCGGACTATAAGCGACTGATCAATGATGAAGTCAGAAAAAACACCTCCACCGGTATTTTGCCGGCATCGTTCTGTTCTTTGCACATGGTTCACAATGGTTTTAGAAAAGGCCTTGATGCTATTTTGCGCTGGGAAGATGAAGAGTTTATTCAAGATGTTATTTCTTGGTTCAAATATTTGGCAAGCAGAAGAGAAAGCTTTGGTGATGTTGAAGATTTCTTGCAAGTTGAGCTCACTTCTTTCGCCCGATCTGTCCAGTCCCGATGGACAACTTTAGCTGCAGTTCTTCAAAAATATATATCACAGTATGAATTTAAAAACAGAACACACTTTTCGCATCTGGAGGACAAAAGTGTGCTGAATTCACCCAAGTATAAGAGAATAATGAAGTTTCTGAAATCGCGATTGGCTAAAATTTGCTGCTGTTTTTGAAGTCCTTCGGGTATCTTTTAAATGAGCTCTTACGACCTTTGTAGTCAAAGAAACCAATGATACATGCTTTGTATGCTTCGATTGATGAGCTTATCGGAAAAATGTATCACCGGTTCATCAAAAGTGATATGCTGGAATCTTTCATTGGATCATTCGCGATGATCGATCCTTCCAAATCAGGAGACCACAAGGTTTTCCTTGGAATTGATCCTGGGAATGAGGCAAAGAAGAATCTGAAGGAATATTTTCCAGATGTGAATTCAACCAAGTAGTTCCTTTTAGAAGTGAAATCATTCTATACTGTTGTTACTAAGTACATCCGCGAAAAGTTCCCTATTCCTGAGAACTTTTACCGATTTATACAAATTCTACATCAAGCATGAAAATACAGGCCGGAAAGCCATATTTGTAGTGTGAAAAGATTAGCTGGTCAAAAACCGCATTTGATTCCGTCAACCCAGATTGATCAGTTTGAAACTGAGTGTCATGTGTACAATTTGCCTATTTGTAATGCTCATAAGCATGGATTTCCTTATTGTCTTCATGAATATATAGAATTGCCACCCTAGGTGCATCAAATGTAATGGGAGATAGAAACGGTTCAATATTGACATCGGGGAAACTGATTAATGTACGGGATGTTAGGTGTCACTCTCGTGCAATGTACCAAAAGCAAATCGCCAAAGCTTTAGTTTAAGCCATGGTCTACCTTTCTGGTCGAATTTTATTCTGAACTGGTTTTCGTAGTTTTTTCTCACAGTTTTCTATTGCTTGCTGTAACCCCTCGTAGCAGTTTTTACGTTTTCTTTTTGGTTCGTCCATTTTTGCAAACACATGATTCTTTTCTCCTTACATTTCAGACATTGAAGCTCAAGTTCGTGAAATACAGGCGAAGCGACGAGGACTTACTGTCCTTGAAAATGGCTCAGCTCCTGCTGGTGCTCCAGTGCCACATGGCGTAGCACCAGCCCGTGTAGGTCTTGGTGAAATAGGACATTTTGATCAAGATATTTACGGTGGATCTAACAAACTTGATGGTTACGTCACTTCTATCGCTGCTAATGAAGAACCAGATGAAGATGAAGATTCAGGAGGAACTGGAACTGTGTTTGGTGGAACTCGAGGTGGTCCTGCGAAAACTGGTTATCAAATAAGCTATTTAAAAGATGTCGTCGATAAGGTAAAAATGATATTACTGTGTATGTGCATTTATAATTTCTCGAAACCCTCGGTCGAATGAGAAACTTTATTTACAACACTCCCGCATGAAATTAGCTAATTTTGACCCTAGGCTATGGTTGATTGCTATTTAAACTGGAGTATAATTAATTTCTGACGGAGATGTATGTGTCCAAGTGACATCAAAAATTTTGAGGTAGATAATCAAAAGCCTGTGGAAAATTACTTCAAAATTTTTATGAATAAAAAATATATATGACATCACCGCCAGAACTGTGAACAAAATGACTCCCATTTTGAAAATTGTGATTTCACCATATAGTGCAGGATTATTTGTCACAAATATCACGTTTCGCTTTTTTTGTCTGCTAAAATTGGTTTAGCGACGGATTCTGTGTCAAAATATGATACTGAATAAGAAAAAATAGGGTTGCATTTTTTATCGGCCATCTGAGTACATTAGCGGTCCCGGAAAATTTGAGTAATCCGTAGTAATTACAAGCAAGTGGGCCTAGTTGGATTAAGCAAAAAAGATTGGAGAACATGGCGTTTTATGTTTTGAGCGGTAACTTTGATAATTAAAGTGAGTTCCTTATAAGCTGTAGTGATATTATTGCAAGATGGACTTATTTAATCACCTCCAGCTTCATTATTTATGATGGGTCCTTCTACAAACAAAGTTAGATAAAATACAAGGCTACCTCTGGTTGTCAGAATTTAACCAACTTCAGGTAATCGACGATTAAATGCTATGATTACTTTTACAGGCATGATCAACTTGTGTCACCTTTCATTCCAATTGAAGTATTATTTCATTTTTGCAGGATTTTGATCCTTTTGCTGAAAATCGTACTGCCAAGATAGCTGATCGCGAAGATGAATATCGTGCTAGAAGAAGACAAATGATAATTTCACCGGAGCGTCATGATCCATTTGCAGATGGTGAGTTGAAATAGTTGAGTATTCAGCAATGCATGTATATTGTTGATATGTTATTGAATACTCGTTTAACCTGTCATAAATAATGTTTGAAGTAATGCATATGATATTGTCCGTATGTTACACTTTTGAATTACACATAGGTTTTTGTATGTAAATGTTAAAAAAGCACTCTGGTGTGCTTACCGGGAATCATTGCATTTCATCAAGAGAAAATGTAGATCTTCATATTTGCCTAAGATGTTGCTTTAGTGACTTAATTAATCTAAACAAGGATGATTTATCTGCTTACAAGAGCAATGATTCTAAACAGGAATTTACCGACAAATTGTTGACATGTGATAGATTTTGATGCGGATCTCAAATTAGACTCGAGACTAGCACGTCACATGGAAAGTGGTAGATGATTGGTTGTATTTTATAAAGGTACAGTATTTTTTACTTATGTTTCGCTTTTAGATCAAGTTGATCTATTAATAATAATAATCTGAAGCAGAATATTCTAGCGTCTTTTAAGGCATCTGCGACCAATTGGACATTGTCATTCATATATGAAGCTTGGTCATATTTTCATGAAAGCGCATTAGGTTATCAGATACATTCTTTACATGTAAAGCACATTAATTGCAAATACTGTGATTTGCCATTTATCGATATGGCTATGAGGCATATTGTATATTTTTTGTCTTCATTGAATGAAGTTAACGAGTAAACCGGACCAGTAAAAAGGTCCTTTAAGTTATGAGTACTGATGCTAATTTTCCCTATGATAATTTTTTGACCGAAAATGACATGTTAGTTCGTCTCCGGTTGGTTGTCATTCACAACTAAGAGGGACATGTTTTTCTTTCCCTCTAGCATCTGTCCTGGTGGCAATATCTATTGCTTGATTGATGTCTGCATTCTCCAGAAATACTCAAGCGGCACGGTAAAGACTGTTATCGACTTGGTATCAGAAAATAAAATGTGGGATAGGCATATGTTGGGAGAGCTCCTTATCATAACCTGCTACAGTTAATTTTGATTAAATATGCATGTTATGATGTCTGTGTATGCTTGGAGTATCTGATGGACATATGCAACGGAGCTGATTACTGTGATAGCTTTCGAGTTTTTCGGTTAACAATGTCGAGAGGATTGTAAGTATAATTCAAGATTTATGTCAGACAACGACTTGGAAGTTGCCCACCGTGATAGTATTTCAGCAAATTTTGATAAAACTCATTCAGGGACATTCTCATGCCATGAATTACCTGCACACATTCAAATTATATAATTAGTACTTATAATTAGGTTGCAACTGTCACGAATAAGAAGAGCCGCCTGAAGATGTTATCCTCACCAAAAACTTTCAGAAACTTGGAGCAGGACAGTATTTGTGCTGACATGATGCTGTCTAATATTTGTTAAATTGTCTAGACGTCTCTTTTATTTTGAGAAAATAGAAGTCGTTGAAATTAACAAATGCATTGTTTCCATACCTAGCGACCTTAACTTCAAATGAGCGGTGGCCTCCAAATTTTATGAAGAAATAGCCTATGGTGTCATTTTAAAGTTGACAAAAAAAATTATTCAAACTTCAAAATGGTGTTATTTGAAGGACCAAAATGAGGGAATTTTTACCAATATACATATTCTCCTCAATTTTCATCTGGTCCAAATCCAGAATATTTTACGAGTTGCGGCTCAGATTTGACATGGATGCATGATGCTTTGTTAGTCAAATATTCTATGACTTGTATCTGAATTTATTCCCTGGTGTTTCGATAAAGTTCTTTCAAATTTTTTTTGAACGTTTGGGTTTCCCCATTTATGTACGCAGCGTCTGATGCGTACATCACAACGCACATTTAATCTGAGAATCTAACTTCACTATTACTTCAAGATAGTTCTGTGCACATCAGCTTTCTTTTCGAATGTATTTCAGATATGTTATTCACTGCAGGTTATGGCGTTTAGATTTCTCTTGTGCTATACTACTGCATGTTCCTCTTCTATTTATTTGAAAGAGGCCAACTATAAAACATTCAATCCCCTTCATTCATAAAACATTTATTCATTCGTCAATTACCTCAATACACGCAGTGTTTAAACATATTTTGCACTTTCCCCTTGTACAGGAACTGTTGTACCAGCTCGAAAAAGAGCATGCTAACTTCGTGGTTAGCCTGTTAACTTTTTATGAACCGCGTGAATCATGAGGAATTTGATTATTTCTATTAACTCATATTCAGTTTTATGCTTGAGTTGATTCATTAAGATTTGCAATTAGCAAAGTGAAATTTTGACGGCTCTTCATTAGACATTACTTTAAACGCACTACTTACATGTCGCCTAAGCTAGTGCGTCTGTAATAATTAAAAAATGCTGTTTTTTGCAAGCACAATGTAAATAGAATAATTGAACTGCATCCTCAGTTGAAAAATGGGAATAGACATGAATAAATGCCACTTCATCCAATATATTGGATGAAATGGCATCTATTCACATCTGTTCACATTTTTCAACTGATGATGCAACTCAATATCTAGTTATTCTACTTAATGAATCATTAATGGCTAGTCTAAATGAATTCGTTAAGATGCTTCTGGAAGAATATTCTATTAAAAACTTCTGGATATTCTAACCAGAATTTCTAATTTTCTAATTCCAAAACATCAAAATGCAACATAAAAGGATTTCAGTGTAGGTCACAAACAGATACTATAGGAATTAAAATAATAAAACAAAAATTGTTTTATAAGAAACAAAAAAAGGTTTTACCTAAATCAGTTTCTATTTAATTGATATCACAACCTTTCTTACAGGTGCACTGGACTTGTTTCGACATGTGACTTTATTGCAATCATGACTTTAAACAATACCTGTGATATTGACGTTGGGGTATTGAATGTTCTGAAGTTGGTTAATAGAAGAGGAACATGCAGTGCCATAGCAAAAGAGAAATCTGAACGCCATAATCTGCAGTGGATAACGCATATGAAACACATTCGACAAGAAAGCTGATTTGCACAAGACTGCTTTGAAGTAAACCTTAACATGAAGCCGTTTTCTAATTTGCAGCACACGTAGTTCTACGGAAAATGAAACCTGCTAAAGGCATACTATGCATCTTGGGTCAGTTTCACCGTTCAAATATGCGTAGTGATGTACGCATCAGACGCTGTGTGCATAATAGGGGAAGCCCAAATGTACAAAATTATTTTGAAAGAACTTTATCGAAACAACAGGGAATGAATTCAGATATGAGTCACAGAGAATATTTAACTGATAAAGCATTATGGATCTATATCAACTTTACAATGACATTGTAGGCAGGTATGACATTTCGAATATTTCAAAACCGCCATTAAACACAGCTCATTTGAAGGTTTGGCACTGCCTGCATTATGCGTAGATCTCTACGACTATTGTAGTTTCTCCTAACTACCGACATCCTAGACGTGGACATCACTATTCACTTATTAATATCAAATGTCAAGGTCAATGTTTATGATAGCGAGTATCGCAATTCTTCTACGCTCTTATTTTTTTCAACCATGTTCAGTATGAGTTGTTAGTTGAAATTTTTTAGTGGACGACATTTGCTTGTCAATCATTGTCTACTGTTTCAACTCAACTATAATAAATAATAATTTAACATTTTGACGTCTGGTGAAAGAGGTAGTCTATTCATTGCCATTCGTTTTGTGAATGAGTGGTATTTCTCAACTAAAGTCCTTGATAACATGACATTGAGCCTCATTTAGAATTTATTTTATTCTACTTTAAGCATATCATCTTGAACACCGTGCAAGTGACGACATGAAAAACTAAGAACCGTATTAACTACTTGAAAATACCTTTGAACACCGAAGTATGTCAGCGAGAAATCATTCTAGCAACGATAAATCGTTATGAATTGATCATCCTGTTAAGTAAGCGCGGTTAACTTTCAATGTTTAACCGCAATTGACCAGTTAACTGCATGAACCCCTGCTCATCTAAATATCTAGATCTTTGGGAAGACGAACTCTTCATATTGGTATTTGCAGAGAGGAAATGCAAAGGAGCGAATTTGAATGTCTATGGGGTGGGGTATGGTCTTTCAGAGCGATGGGTGGTCACTCTAACTTCACATATTTGAATTTACTGTGAATTGAATGCTAACTGTAGAAGTATCTTCAAGCTCTCCCAACGACATTCGATAAAGCACAGCAACTTGGAATGTTATACGAAGTGCATATGTTTCTGTATAATGCCTTATTTTCAGACCAAATCTGATAAATCACTGTTGTGATGTTTGAATGGATGCATCGTAATCACATAAAACGTGAGGCGCCACTGTTCCTGTCACATTTTGCTAATCTGTTTCATGTACTTAACTTTCTTTTAAATGCTTGTCTTAGAGTCGAGTAGTAGTTCGCCAACGATGTTATTGACGACGATGACTTATTAGTGCATCACAATGTTTATAGTAAAACATTGGAAATACTTATTGCGATGCGACTCAACGAATGCAAGATAAAGTATTGCTTCCTGTGTCGTCACTAAGATTACAAATAATGTCTTTTTACCTGATAAGCTGTTTTTGTCACAAAGTGCTTTATCGAATGGTATTAGATGGTGGTATCAATCAAAGTGCGACCTTCATGAGTAGTTGTGTATCTCACTGCAGAAATCTAAGTGAAATCATTGTTTTTGTTTTACAAGTATTGCAAATGGAGTACTTTCTTATCGAATATTTCAATTGTTTTAAGTATGAGATAATTACCACACAAAATGAGAACGCCTGTGATCTGGAAATGTGTAGTGTTGACATCTTAGTACACAATTATTGATGTATAAAGAACTGTGAGATGCTCCGTAATCTCGTGTCTTGATATCAGTGAATTCGAATCTGCTAATAATTTTTCATGCGCATAACATATGTTTGAGGAAATGCTTCATATATAAAGTAATTTGGAAATTAGCTTACGCGAAATAGTCAATTTAGCAATATGACATATGATTGGGTTACGTGGCGCCCCAATTTATAGAGGTCATAAAAGGATGCAAGAGACTCAATTTTCCCCAAAATGTATAATGCCAAGCAAAGTGAAAAAATGTATCGGCATCGCGATGCGTTTCAAGTCCAGACCCATTGTCAATGGGAGAGGGTTTAATCAAGACTGTGTAGGCCTAGTTGTTGACCATATTTCCAGTCTACGTTAGTAACACTACACATTAAATTCCAGCCAGTTTTCTTAGTTCTTTTTTCTCAAGACAGATCGTCAATTTATACCTGCGTAAAATATATGAATTAAAGTGACTGAAATACGTCGTGATCACACAGCTTGTATTCTTTTTGAAAGGTCGCCTTTTGATGCGATATTCACTTTGGAGGTCAGTCTGTGGGTATTTCAAGTCATCCGCGCCGCTTCATCAATATTATAAAATAACCAGACTGCTTTTAGATTATGACTCGATTCAGCTGACGATGCGATGATGTGTCCGGGATCTTCGTCAACGGGCTTGTGCATTGGTGCGACGCAACTACAAGGCCGATGAGCGTCCACTCTCGAAAAGTACGACTTACACGTGCGTATCAATATCTACGTTGGTCCTTATATTCTCCCACCATTCACATGATGTGCAGCAGACAAGAGCAAAAGTACTAGCGCGATTACTCAAGTTATCTATTGAATGATACTCTCTAGTGATGTGCGTATATTAAAAAGTAATAGGCCCATGAAGATTTTATTTTTACATCAGTGATTTCGTAACTGCAATTTTAATTGTTTATAGTATTTTTGCACAAAAAATAGAAGAAGCAATGTGCTCTTGTCTCCTATATCATCATTCGAATACCATGAAGCACTCATTATAATCAATTCTGACATATTTTTTCTCTCTACGGATAGGTGGGAAGACACCGGATGTCAAAGCGCAGACCTATATTGATGTCATGCGCAGCCAAAATCTACGTCGTGAGCAGGCAAACTATCGAACCCAGGTCTCAGAGAAAGCTAAAGCCGGTGAACTGCGTCCGATGCAAGCAGGGATGGCTGGAACAGCCGCTCAGGCTGTCGCCCAGTCTGGTGAAAAGAGGCGTCGTCGATGGGATCAGGCAGAGGAGACACCTACCGCACCTCCAAAGAAGCGTTGGGATCAAGACGGAGCCGCAACGCCGAGCGAAGCGGCGACACCAGGTAGGGGAGCTACTCCGTCAGCATCAGCACGTCAGTGGGAAGAGACACCCGGTCGACCAAAAGAGGCCGGTGCTACACCAAGTGTTCGACAGTGGTCCGAAACTCCTGCGTACATCTCATCCGGAATGACGCCAGGTAGAGATGCTATAGGAGCAGCTGGAGGTGCCACACCATCTGCTCGGAGGAATCGTTGGGATGAGACTCCAAGAACAGATCGTGGAGAGACTCCAGGACATGGTGGAATGGGCTCATGGGCGGAGACACCGAGAACCGATCGAGGAGGCGCATCGGAGAGAGGCGGAATGGGTGGTGTGGATCTGATTCAGGAGACCCCAACTCCAGGAGCCAGCAAGAGAAGATCTCGATGGGATGAAACTCCTCTGAAAGCAGCAGGTGCAGCAACTCCAAGTGGAGCAGGAGGCGCAACTCCCTCTCAGTTGGGTACACCGACAAGTGCAAGATTTACACCAGCAGGTAATGTTAATGATGCAATTTGTTCTAACTTAGAATATCTGAAACAATTGCCATCACATGTAGCTGCAAAGCCATCTGTTTATCACGAGAAATTTTGCTCTTGAGCCACTCGGATTGTCAATCTTTCAGTCTACTGGAAATATATTCTATTTGACTGGAATATCAAATCAGTTGACTGTATGTTCTTTATTTGTTTTCACATCTCAGTTCTACGCCATGTTAAAACACATGCAAATATCAAATCGGGAGAAATGTAATGTATTAAATGATCATGTTTTGAGTAGAATATCTTGAACTCGCAAAATGAAACATCAAAAATTTCTTCGCAAGATACTTGAAATTTAAAATGGAGCAGCGTAGATAAAGCTATGAATCAGAGTATACTCTGTAGATAAGACATCTAGCTAATGCTAATATCAAGCATTCATAAAAGATGCTATATGCAAGAAAATCAATAAACTAATTACACCAAAGAAAGTTCTGTCATTGAAATATGAGATAAGCTCGACTCACCTCGAATTTATTGTACATTCGAATCAGAGAACCAGCATATTTTTCGAATCAATTTCCAGAACCGTCGACCGGCTGTATTTCTGATCGGATTCGACTCGAGTAAGGTAAACTCCCGATTTGTGTTGTATAACTCGAGAGAAACGAAGTCTTAGTATACCGTATTTCCTCAAATAAACGCCGAGGCGTTTATTTACAATCGCCTACTTTTAAGTGCGGTGTTTGTTATAATGCACGATTTTCCACATGACATTTTTTCAAATTGAATAGCAATAATTACACGCACATGGAGATAACATTTACGGGAGAGCATCAATAAGAGCTGAAAACTCATCTAGCCGGTTTCTTGCTACATTACCAATTCTTTCAATGTCAACAAGGCGTTGTGGTATCGACGCTGATTGAACACAACATGGGACTAATTTCTTGGAACTACCGATACCCTATCTGGGGGTTTCCTTCCCATTGTCACTTGGTAGAACTCACATCCACGCAAAACTTCAGCGCAATGAGTTATGACATGACTCGGTGCTCGGTGACAACAGCCAGAGTCTCTCCTGACTCTGACAGCCACCATTATGCGACTTTTCTGTGACTTATTTTGTCATAATGTAGTCTTCACCACCAGGCAAAATCATTTGCATTTCAGTGTCGTTTGACAACTAAATCTTTGTATTTAAACTAAATGGATGTTATTATATTTACTGCAGCTATAAGTCATTATTTTCTAGTTTTTTTTTTATGTTAGAGGTTCGTTGTTTATTAGAGGGCGTCTTTTATTAAAAAGTTGACCTCTCAGCTGCAGCGCTTAATATTAGAGGGTGTTGTTTATTAGAGGAAATACGTTAGTCAACCAAATCGCATATAAAGAGTGTGCACCCTTTGATTGAAAGTTAATTGCTCTAATCCCTCTACAAAGATAATGGTGATCTCGACTGTCTCTTTAAGGACTATCAAACTTCTCGATCATAGAATGAAGATCTTTTAACGAGTAATCTCGTGCTGATTCCGTTCACAAGTGATTTTGAACATAATGCAGCTTGATTTTGGAAGTGGAAAAGGCACTACAAATGTAATTTTTGTCACAAGACAGTTGCTTGAAAAGTTGTTGAAATATGTCCCCAATATTGAACAGAGTAAGCCCAACAGTTTAAGAACTGCCTCATCTATCAGCTTATATTCTATTGTGTCTGTCAAATCCATGAGTTCTACAGTGCTATCGGTATCTAGCATGTTATCTATACTGTCTTGAATGTATTGACAATGTGAAAAATTCAAACCAGTGGCTTCACTACAACATAGCACCTGCCATATGCAGATAGATTTTTAGGTAAATTGAATTTATCAAAACATAGTTGATGCGTGTGACTAGCCATTTCTATATAAACTTTCATATTTCAGGAGCGGCGACCCCCTCAGGAGCGACTCCGAATCTTATGACTCCAAGTGGTACGACACCTATGGGTGCAAAGGCGATGGCTATGGCCACTCCAGCACCTCATTCAGCTGTTCCAATGACTCCAGAACAGATGCAGGCGTATACATGGCAGAAAGAAATTGATGAACGGAATCGTCCTTTGTCAGATGAGGAGCTTGATGCCATGCTACCTCCAGGTTATAAGGTTCTTCCACCACCAGCAGGATATGTTCCAGTCAGAACACCAGCTCGTCGATTGACAGCGACGCCAACACCTATGACAGCTACGGGTACACCAATGGGCTTCCGAATGCAGACACCAGACAGTCAAAGAGAAGGTTCGACAATAGTGGACATGCAGCCTAAAGGTCAGAATCTACCAATGATGCGCCCAGATGATTTGCAATATTTTGATAAGCTGCTTCAGGTTAGTTGAAAATGTTGTCGTCATATATATTATTTCATAATCAAAAAGGCATCTCGGGAGTTACTTTTGTTTTGCACTCAGGGACATGATAGGTATGTGTGTGGGTGCTTTAGTTGTAATCATTATCATTAATAAATAGTATTTTACCTCGAAGAACCATGTTTGATATATCTTTTTAGAATGTGCTGAGAATATTTAACTTCCAGGGATGGTCCGATGTGACAAAATGAAATTCTACTGAGTATTTGTCGACATTTGCTCGGGTCTACTTACATCTGATGACATTATGAATTGATTTCTTGAAACTTTAACATATTTCCGATAAGATGGACCTTTACAGATAAATGAGATGACCTTATTTTGTTGAATGTTCTTTGAGGATGTATCTATGATTTTTATGAATATGTAGATAAATGAAAATAGGCCTTGGGTTGAAATTTTATTGTTTGCTTGTTTTCCAAAGGTGAACACGTTTCTAGAACGCTTTAAGATACACATTCGTACACAATCAATCTGTTATGAAACTACACATATGTTTAGAAAGAGCTAGGAAGTACTGTTATCGATCTGTTGACTATTGAACCGAATCACTGTAATTGATTTCTGCCATTATCCTTGACACTTAATTCATCAAAGGAATCTTTCTTTGTACATAAATTAGTAGTTTCAATCTTTCGGCATCTAAACATCGAAGTCGATAGGTTGGGTTTCTGAGTATTGAGGAATTTTAAGTTGGAGAATGTTTTTTGTGATTCGCTAGAATTTAGGAGGATATGCGAGTTACTATTATCCTCGCTCTTTCCAAAGAATGCAAAAAACATTTTCAAGATATGGATAATTAATTCATTCTTGATTACATTTTTGATCATTTTTTTCTATATGTAATACTGTCTTCTCTTTGCATATTATGTCAGTGATGCAATGTGTTTATAAAGTTATTTTTTTGCTTTTTCATTGTGGCCAAAGAAGTACAATCAAATTAGAAAAGACGACATACGTTTGTAGATGCTCTCTTGGATTTTTTTGTTATTCCAATTTTTGTAAATATAGATACGTTGTGAATTACTCTACTGTTGATATCAGCCTTTTGATCATGTACACTAGTTGGGATGGGATTGTGTACTACCTTTGATGTACACAATACGCAGGTACTAATCTTAATGATATGAAATTCAGTACAGAGGTTAAGTGAGAAGAGCTTTTCCGTCGCTGTAGCAACTAGACCGTAGAATGAGTCGATCGATGTTTATATTTTAAGCTCCAGGTACCAAATACCAGAGATAAAGAAATAAAGGAATAGGCTTGCGCTGTGGAACTGCATTGCGCGCCTAGGATGTATTTTCACATGTCAAAATTGAATTTTGGTATGTGACAAAATGTGACAATTTGTCATTTCCGAAATGTGACAAAATGTGACACAAGCCCTGAAGTTACGGACCATCCCTGGACTTCCTAAAATATAAAGTGAAATTTCTTTCATCGATTGAAGTAAAAAGCAAATATTTCAAAATTGTGGTATTAAGGAACATTGACAGATGATATTTTTGAAACAGTATGTCGTGAAATGCTGCATAACTGATAAATGTATCAAGCATTCAATCGATTTAACTGATGAAAACATTCATAGGTAGATGAAATGTCAAGCTAAATGCTTTCTAATATTCTGATGTATACAATTTTCTTTGTAACAGGATGTGGATGAAGACAGTTTGCCACCTGAAGAAGCCAAAGAGAGAAAGATAATGAAGTTATTGCTCAAGATAAAGAATGGAACACCACCTATGAGAAAAGCTGCTCTTCGTCAAATTACTGACAAGGCTCGAGAATTCGGTGCAGGACATTTGTTCAATCAAATTTTGCCACTCCTTATGTCCCCAACGCTTGAAGATCAAGAGCGACATTTACTTGTGAAGGTAAGCAGACTCCTTGAATACAGTTCTGATGGCTATGAAGGGTTGCGGCAATGTAGTAATTAACAAATCAAAATTGAATAAATCGATCTTTAGACCTGTATTACATCTATCATGAGGAGTTTTGCTTTAAATTTAGGTTGTATCTGTACTAGCTTTGGCAAGTAAACTAGCATAAAGTATTTACTTCAATATATCACCAGTTACAATATAAATAATAGATATAATCAACAAAATGTCAATTGAAAATGTATATATTAATTTCTGTTAAATGCGTTTCAACTTTACTAAAGAAGTCGAGACTTTAGCCCGAGAAAGAGAGATGAATTTCCATCACATACCTTGGAAAGCCATGGAGTAGCAAGCTTAATTCACGCATTGGACACAGATGATGATCGTGACCTAGATAGTTGAATACATAGATTTTAATATGTAGACGATAGATTGACATGCATTGGAAATTGTTACCAATTTCATTAAGACAATTAGTAAAAGTTTATAGAAATGCTTGTTTTCTGATGGAATTCGTTACATTGAATCTTTTATAAATTAGTTTGACATTCATGGAAAGCATGAAATCATAGATGAATGATAACAAGTGGTTGCTACCCCTAACCTGGTGAGTTCCAAGTATGCTAATTGCCAAGACTGCCCCAGGCTGTTTCCCTGTTCTTAAGTTAATAGCATGGATTCGTACCAATTGTCGGTTGGTAAAAATTCTCGCATTTGTATAATTAACGAATTACTCAAATATTGAAACTCTGCTTACCCTACTGAAATATCCTAATATACAAAAAAACTCTATTTCAAAAAAACCGGAATCAATTTTGAAGAAGTTCAATTTGAATAACTTAAGAAGTTTCTTTATTTCTTCCATCTCGTGCGAAATGTAGCGGACTTCAGTAAATTCTTACCAAAAGGCATAGTTAATTTGGATATTGATAAAAGCGAATTGGTATTTTCCAATTCGACCTGAAACTGTCCTTACGTAATAAATACAATACTTGGAAATCGATTCAAAAGGAAATAGGATAAATATAGATAAAATAGGAATAGGATATGGCTATAATGGATATAAATACAGATAAATATGATAAATATGGCGACATGGAATCATATCAGCTATTATTTCATAATTGGTAGCGGAACTATTGTCTTTTTGTAAACGTTCCTCTTGACACTTAGAATATATTTGATAAGGTTGAATAAAGCTACGATGTCAACTATGAGTATTTTGTTTCTTATCAGTTGACGACAAGTTTCAACCGATAAGTTGGTCAATAAAATTTATTTACTCGTATAGTTGAAGTTGAACCATAAAGTGATAGCTTGAATCTAGTATTAGCCTGTTTCACATAAGCATGTTTTTACACTACTCGTCGCTGGTGAATATTCACATGTCACTTGTATAAAACCATCGTGCATGCATAATTTGAAGGACTTCTATTAAATCAGCTTCCTGCTGACTCAGTACAACTTCTTATTGGACTCCATGTACAGTATGCAATTATAATCACGAAAAGCTTCTTTTAATTCCCAAAGAAAGTGATCCGAAATTTCCAAAGAGAAAAAAATGAATTTATGCGATTACGTCCGACGCCAAATAAATCAATTGTTCATGAGACAACCAGTATCCTATCATAATTTAGGAAGCACAACTTGTCTTATCGGTCTGTATACAACATACGACTAAAGAAAATTCTTGCTCCTAAGGTGCTTGTATCTTTCGATCTATTTCCGAATGTCACGTTCGAAACTCATGGAATTGACTTTCTCATGAGTTTACTTCTCATTCTTGCATTTCAAGTCATTGTTATTTACCTAATATATGCACTAAACTGATTATTGCGCAATTACAATGCGTATTTGCTTTATATTTTCAGGTCATTGATCGGATCCTGTATAAGCTCGATGATTTAGTGCGTCCCTATGTCCACAAGATTCTTGTTGTTATTGAACCATTGTTAATTGATGAAGACTATTATGCACGTGTTGAGGGACGAGAAATCATTTCGAATTTGGCTAAGGCAGCAGGTTTGGCAACCATGATTTCCACAATGAGACCCGATATTGACAACATGGACGAATACGTACGTAACACAACAGCACGTGCCTTCGCTGTGGTGGCGTCTGCTCTTGGTATTCCATCGCTTTTGCCCTTCTTGAAGGCTGTTTGTAAATCTAAGAAATCATGGCAGGCACGACACACAGGTGAGCACGTGGAAACGTTGAACTATGATTCATATTTGATAATTGTCCCTCAAGTACTAAAAAATTTGAGTCCAGTATTCTACTCGACATTCGAGTCGAAAATTATCAGGTTAAATAATTGCCAGTATAATTCGAATTTGATTTTCTAATCTATCACACCAGTTGCTGATTTTGTTTTTATCATATGTTTCAAGTTTACTTCAATGTTTATCATTAGCATTAATTACAATATGAATCAGAGATATTTTTATACGTTAAACAACTGCCATCTTTCATTCGATATTGTAATTCCAAATTGTAAATCGATGATTACAATGTAATATGGCTTTCTGATTTAGAAATGTACCTTACAAAATGGGTATGAACATATGAGAAGACAATTCACGTTATTTTCAAGCATATGATGGCAGCTTCCGTCTTAGCTCAATACCTCATATATGCGTTTTCGAGGGTTTTAGGGACTACTTGTGCTCGCACAGTAAGACAGCAGAAAGGATGCAAATATCTAGAAGACTTGGGTGTATATAGTAGTCCATTCGAACTTTGAGTGAGTGAACAAGGATTCGAGACCTTTCACTGGAAAGCGAGTAAACTGAGCGAAAGGATTTATGCCATATTTTCCGATATGGCATGCATGTAAAATTGTTAATGTTATAAAGTATATGTTAAGTAGTTATGTTAAGTATATAAAGCAGCAAGCACACATGCATCTGTTTCCATGTGCACATACGTGTCATAGTAAACCTAAAATGTGTAATGAATACTTCTTCTTTCAGGTATTAAGATTGTACAGCAAATTTCTATTTTGATGGGTTGTGCCATTCTTCCACATCTTCGTTCTCTCGTTGAAATTATCGAGCATGGTCTGGTGGATGAGCAGCAGAAAGTGCGAACTATCACTGCCTTGGCATTGGCAGCATTGGCTGAAGCAGCAACTCCGTATGGTATTGAGTCCTTTGATTCAGTTTTAAAACCGCTATGGAAGGGTATCAGAACCCATAGAGGTAAAGGCTTGGCAGCTTTCCTAAAGGCCATCGGTTATCTTATTCCGCTGATGGACGCCGAATACGCCAATTATTATACTCGTGATGTGATGTTGATTTTGATAAGAGAATTTCAGTCACCAGATGAAGAGATGAAGAAAATTGTTTTGAAGGTAAATATGCGTGCAGTTGCTTTTTCACGGAATTTTCCTACATTTTGCGTGTGATGACAAATGAGAAGCATTTGATAAGTGACAGCAAACGTCTGCTCTAGTATACTGAATATCTAAAGAGAATGACAGCGATTAAGTGCTATTAAGATTTAAATAGCGCATAATAGAATGCATGACATAGATAGACATATCACATCTTATCCATGATTAAAAAGTAAATAGCGCTATTTAGCATGATCATTGTGAGCTTGCATGATAACTCCATAAGTATGACATGAGCATGTGTGCTCATGTCATGGTTGTGCAGTTATCATGTGAGATCATGCTTTGATTTAAATCCCCTTTTTTTGTGCGGACTATGGTATACATTCACATGGAGCTTCAAAATTTATCGTAACAGGGACAAACCACCGAGGCTTCTTTTAATTGACGGAAGTGACTGTGTTAGAACCATTCATGTCAGAATCACTATGTACTAATTATCATAAGTTTAAGTAGGTGACAATTTACTCATCCCAATGCATATACATGTAATCTGCAATTCACAAATAATATAGATTATATTCTATTGGATTGACCCTGTCATACTTTCAGGTGGTCAAACAATGTTGTGGAACTGATGGTGTAGAGCCTGGATATATCAAACAAGAAATTCTCCCTCATTTCTTCCGTCATTTCTGGAATCAGCGCATGGCCCTTGATCGCCGAAATTATCGCCAACTAGTTGATACAACAGTAGAGATTGCTAATCGGGTTGGAGCTGCTGAGATAATTACCAGGGTTGTCGATGATTTGAAAGATGAATCCGAACAATATCGTAAAATGGTGATGGAGACGATTGAGAAGATTATGGATGGTCTTGGTTCCGCAGAAATCGATTCAAGGCTTGAAGAGCAGTTGATCGATGGAATATTATATGCTTTTCAGGAACAAACGACTGAAGATACAGTCATGTTGAATGGATTTGGAACTGTAGTTCAGTCATTAGGTAAGCGTGTGAAACCTTATCTGCCTCAAATTTGCGGAACTATTCTGTGGCGTTTAAATAACAAATCAGCCAAGGTGCGTCAGCAAGCTGCTGATTTGGTTTCACGCATTGCGGCTGTGATGAAAGTATGCCAAGAAGAGAAGCTGATGGGCCACTTGGGATTGGTACTTTATGAATACTTGGGTGAAGAATATCCTGAAGTATTAGGGTCTATTCTCGGAGCATTGAAATCAATTGTTAACGTTATTGGAATGGTAAAAATGAAACCGCCGATTAAGGATCTATTGCCGCGTCTTACACCTATATTGAAAAATCGGTAAGTTAATGGAATCATGATCTGGACGACTTTGAATTTGGCTTAGCAGATTCTTCTTGGTTCCTATGTACTCTAAACTTCACGGAGAAAATACATGATGATTTTAATGCGTATGTAAATGACTTATTTGTCCTCCAGATTCTTTGATTCTTCTCATCTCACTCACCTCCAACACCATGTTTTATGTTACATAGGAACATGAATATCAAAAAACTATTGCCACTCGATCAGCTGGATACCAGCATTGAGGTTAGATTTCGTGATTGAGTCGTTTGTGATCAATAAATTGAATATAAGGCAAGGAGTATGACGTAATACAAATGACTTTATGTTCTGAAAGGAGTAATCAGTAAGTCATGATTCATGAGTATATATGTTAGACATAGTGTAAGGAAATATATGGAAAGTAGGTGTTGCCTATTTCTAAGCAATATCCCACATTTTAATTTAATGAGATTAATGCCACCGTACAATGACTATGCGACCCAAGTCCAAAATTGTAAATTTTCAGTAAAACGATTTAAAGAGATACATTTGACAATTCTACTCAGTACTCTATTTCATTTTTTGACCGGTGTTCTGCGCTCTAAGAAAGTGACATAAGATGCCTTGGAGTGCAAGGACAACATGTATATCGAAAAGTAATTTTTCTAAAAAATAGACTTCGGTCGTTTTGTCACTGTACGGCAGATTAGTGGAGTTTATTCCAGGGTTTTATTGATGTGGAGTTAAAACATTTAATTTATATCGATTGGACATTATACATAGTATTGACATGAACATGAACATGTAGTTTAATAGTCCATCACAAGTTAAGTATGCAAGTTCACATGTTCCTCCATCAATGTTTCTCGCATTTTTTATCTGCGTATTTTCATTCCTGCTAAATTTACATACACATGGCCAAAGAAAGGCATACTATACAGACAGTTTTCTATTTTTCGCGTTTCTAAAATGCATGAATGCATGTCTTTCTCATCATGCCTCTTCTCTTATCCGAAGACCTAGACTAATTTTGTTAATGTAATCTATTTCAGACATGAGAAAGTACAAGAGAATTGCATTGATCTGGTTGGTCGAATTGCAGATCGTGGTTATGAATATGTTTCTGCTCGTGAATGGATGCGCATTTGCTTTGAATTGTTGGAATTATTGAAGGCTCACAAAAAGTCCATCAGGCGTGCTACGGTCAACACCTTCGGCTACATTGCTAAAGCCATCGGACCGCATGATGTTTTGGCTACCCTTCTCAACAACTTGAAAGTGCAGGAGCGGCAGAATCGCGTTTGTACCACAGTTGCGATCGCTATCGTAGCGGAAACATGCTCGCCGTTTACGGTTCTTCCAGGTCTGATGAATGAGTATCGTGTACCGGAATTAAACGTGCAGAATGGTGTTTTGAAATCATTATCATTTATGTTTGAGTACATCGGTGAAATGGGAAAAGATTACATTTACGCCGTCACTCCTCTGTTAGAGGACGCTCTGATGGACCGGTAAGTCATATTTTTATCACTAAACTAAGTATTTTCATGTGTCAACTCACTTTGTGCTGGAGCACGACTTCTACACTTCTAAACGCACATGTCTAAAATTTCAAAGCAATATGCTTAGGCAGTTTAATCAGATTACAATATCTGTTATTCTACTTCACATTTATTAAAAATATTACAATTTATCACTTTCAATGAGTAACCCCTGGCCTCGTTCATGGCTCGTAGCTGGGCTAGGGGTGAACTTTGTTCAAGATCAAATTATATAATCAAATAGTTCCAATCAGATGTATGGATTTCGGTGGAAGTCTGAGACTTCATTTTTGCTGATCATAACTTCTTTTGATTAATTAATTATATCGTTTAGAAATATACTAGTTTTCAGTTCTCAACGTTAATAAATACTGTTGGCGTTATGTTATTTCAGGCTTTGTCTTTATATACTGATTTTATTGCTCTCAAACCATTATCAATATATTAACCTTATTTGCCTTATAGTCCATGAGCCAACCCCCTAATTTTGACCGATCGGTACCATCTCTGCGCACCAAACATTTTTGCTATTTTCTGATAGCTATATGTATCAGCAACACAACGCAGCATGATGGACCTGCGTAACTCACAGCTTAAGAGCTGCAGAGCTGTTGATTTGTGGGTTAGGTCTAATAAAAGAAAAGTCTTATTTTTTTACTAGATCAATCGGCTGTATCCTTGTGTAACCATATACTTTTGATATAACGGAAGCGAATTTCATTGTTTCACAGACCAAAATTTCATGAAAAAACCGAATTTCAGGTTCCTACATTCGTCAGACCTTCTGGTTAACCGTGAGAGCCGAATGTTTACATCATACTACTCATAAAATATAGACTACATTATGATCTCTAAAAACATCATTAAACAACCGCTTGAGACTCGCCTTTCCGTTATCAGATATAAAAAAAACACAAAGGCAATCAAATCTCTCTATTCGTCTTTGGTTTAGAAAACAAAAGTCCATTACTGTGGGTGTATGATTATTTACAGATAAAATGAAGTCTCAGCTCATGTTCGTTAAACGTCACTGTCACTGTCCAATCCGTCTTCCTGCACAAGAACAACCTCTTCGTCCTTCATGTTTCCGCATTCCTGCAGGAAACAGGCCTGAGTACATGGTAACCCATTCATTATACACTGGCAGGATGGCACCTTGCATGACTTCTTACATTTGCAGGACAGTAACTCCAGGACTGCATCTGGGGCTGGTGCTCCTGTCATCCAAGTTATGACGAGTTCTCCTTTATCACCCAATGACCAACCTTTGCACTCAAGTGGACTTGGTACATGTGAGTCTGCCTGCAACGCGCGTTTCCAGATGGCAGCCTGGTAGTTGGCCCTCGCAGCATGTAGATGGAGACAATCCTGGCAGGGGGGGGGGCAATTGTTCCGATTCCACGTTTCCGTCTTTCACCCTGAATAATTCGTATCGCATCTCGTTGACATCACAGATCTCTGAGTGAATAACGTAGAGACGACAGGTGAATTCTTCCAATACCTTCAATATTTCTTCTGTGAGTTGCCACTCTGCTCCAAGTTTGATGAAGGCATCTCGGAAGTGGTCATTCGTCATCACCAGTTTAAGTGCAGCTAGCTTCCCTCGACCGCTAAAGGCGCTGACCGTGTCGCATCCTGTGAAGGAATGTAACCCAAGAAGAGAAGCACACACATCATGGCCCAGAGCAGCTGACACGTTTGAGATGCTGATGTATCTTGTTCGAGTAGCTGTACCACATTTTACATACATGTTGCAATCTATATCTCTGTGGAAAGCTAGCCAGAGAAGCAGGATGTCTGTATCTTCATCAACCATGATGATGGACGAAACATGTGGAGCTGCGTGTTTTGCGTGGAAGATGACTCTGGTGTCTGCTTCTTCCTGAGTTGTTTTCAGGTCGTCCTCTTCGATCACATCATTGCGGGTGAGTCTGAAGCAAAGGTCGTTACATGTGACATACATAACTTTTCCGCCCAGTTTTTCTCTCATGTTTGGCTTCTTCCATTGGCAGACGATGAAGCTGATCAGTTTGGTCTTACTGGCATTGCAGGAGAGGAGACGTCTCCATTGCAGAATCTTGTGACCAGGAATAATGTTAGTAAAGCGTATGCCAGTTTCTGAACCACGTATGACCCTCTCAGCTCCTTTTATGGACAGCCTCCGATATACATCGAACACTACATCAATGCGTTCACTGACAGCACCAATCCGGAGGACAGAAACAAGCAAATGTTCAGCCAGTTCTTCAAATGTAAGCTTGTTGCCTTTCATCTTTTGAACAACACTCATTCTATCAATGATGGCATGCAGATGGACTTTCCATTTCATCAGCGGGCGATGCATTGGCCTCAAGATTTCTTGCTAGAGCTGCCTTGTTTGTTTTTCTGGGTGCACCATCTGTGTTCGCTAACGACCAGGGCATGGGACCAAGCGGGCGCTTCAGAACTTCCTTCATACTGAGGTTTCGCGACGAAGCAACAAGTATCATGTGTGCAAACAACTTGTTATCACTTTTCAGGATAATCTCTTTGCCCTTGACTTTTACTTAACGTTGCTTTGTGCAATCAAAGGTCTTCAGATTTAGTCTAGGTAGTCTATCGAAGAAGTTCTGACCTTTCTCCAATCTACTCTCCTGAAATGTCTGACGAGCTTCTTCACCCCTCTTTAGTGCTGACAGGAGATCACGTGTTACATCAGGAGAAGCATCAGCCCCTGTTGAGATATTGAGTAGCTCGATTTCTCCTTCTGCAAAAGGATTAGTCCAGTTGTTTTCTAGAAGGTCCTCGAGAGCCTGTACACAATCTTCATCTTTCTTCATGCGAGAGGGTGTCAAATCATGATGAACAGCAGCACGGTTCGATACGTCAGTCATCTGGCGCAGCTGCTGAAGACAACTGCTGCGATATTCGGCTGTCAGGTAGTAGCAAGTGACCGCACCTGGGTTGAGTGAAAACCCCTTGGTGCCACCTGTAAAATAAATATGCACAAATTGTGTTTTCCATGGGCCTTAATAAAGGATTTATAAATTCGTACCAGCAGTCTGGGTGTCCTTGTTCACCGTCTCCTCTATCGTCTGATCAACTGGGATCCGTCCAAATGTGTTTGTGTCGGTTATCTGCACCGAAAACTCTCCCTCCAGCATGTATTCATGAACGCGGGGATGCGTATCCGGCAGTCTCGTCATATCGCAGTAGTAGACAGACAGGTATCTGAAATTTTGTATGGTAATTAGCGTTGCAAATTTTAATATTTTAAATCATATACATACCTGGCATAGTTTTGTTTATCGTACGCAAAGCACCATGGTGTCATCCTGTTGATTCCTGAGTTATAGAGGGGCCAGCTCCCTTCGCGCGATGCTCTGATAAGATCTAACAAGATGCCGGCAAGATCTAGGAAGGAGGTCCAGAATGATGCTAGTTGGCCTCGGCTGTGGCGGAGCTCATCTAGATACTGCACGAAGTGGGCGAGAATGACCTGCACCGACTCATTCGTCAAAACAGCTTCCAGGTTGTCTTGGTTTACATCAGCATGCAAAATTCCGACAGCTTCAATCGTTTCTCTCATGTGTTTGTCGTCTCCACAGTGATGCTTTTCAATCCAGGAATAAAATCCTTTCCAACCTAGTCTTAGTAGTGCTTCATATACGAGTTTGCACAAACGGACTCCGCGATTGTAGTGCCGTCCTTCAAGCACTGAAGTGATCGAGCCTTCAGCTATAATGCCCGATTCTACAGCTAGGTCTCTCAAGCCGGCAGATGCGAACCTCTTCCCAATGATCGACAGAAGGTTACACAAGGTATGGAATGCCCTCATGCGGATAAAAACCTTCTCAAACATTTCGGTGTTCTTCCATTTGACTTCCATGGCTTTTGCATATAGGGCTTGGTCGAAAACACAGACTATCTCCTCTAAGTCCAGGTGTGACTTTATCTTCAAGACCTGAAGCAATAGTTGATGAACTGTTGGTAGTTGTGTGGCTGGCGCATTGATTGTTGGGAGGTAACCTACAATGTCCCTGTGGATACTTTTGTTGCCACTTGTCTTCACATTGAAACCTGTCCATGAACTGACTGACTGATCTTCAGTATTTAAAAGTCGAGTGAGAGACCATACCAGGTTTCTTTGCATCGCATTATCTTGCACATCTTGCTGATCCAAATCCTGTGGTTTCATTACTGGTGGACCTACTCTACTGCCAGCATTGTACTCTGGAATATCTAGTGTACCTGGCGTTATACTTCGCTTTTTCTTGTTGAGTAGTTGAGGCTCGGTTTCTTGGAGTTTTGCTGTGTGAATCTGTGGCTGAATAATGATCCCATTTACTCTATGTGATGTGCCCCCACCACTCAAAGTTTCTTCCAGTCTATCAATATTGTCGAAAGCAATTGAAGTAGGAATGCGAGCATGAGATGATGATGGGAGGATTATACCCTGGTCTGCTTCTCTTCTTTGCTTCAGAAGGCAGAGTGCGGTGTCAATCTCTTCCAGCTTTGAATAGGAAATTCTATGACCAAGGCGATTGAGCATCTTGATAATTTCAACATTCCTGTGAGTGATTTTACACCCCAAGGTAGTGATATGTGTTTAGCAGGGACGACCCTTCCCCTGCTGACAGCATAAATACAATCCTGGCCTATGGATTGGACAGCGCGCTCCTGTTTTTGTGTTCTTTCTTGTGTCTCGCCATAGAGCAAGAGCTTCAGGAACATTTGAAGGGATTCTGGTACTTCGATATAATCAGATTTTAAATCAGCAGGATGAGGAGGCCAGGGTTTTGGTTTGATCTTCTTTATCTCTCCTCTCAAGTGGGTTGCAGAAAGTTTGATAATGTTGTCAATATTCTCAGAGTGTTTTACTTCCCGCAGTTGTTCTTCAGTCCTCATCTTGGCTAAAACTACTTTGTCCAAAGAAAGATTATCAGGATATACCAGAAGTTTTCCTTTGTCATCACTGACAAAATGAAGTGACTCCTTGAATTCACATTCCAGTTTTCGGCGAATATGTTTCTTAGTATGAGGCCTTACATCATTGATGCCAAATGCTTGTAAGTAGTCGACCAATTTCCCAGTAACTTCTGTCATTCTCAGGACTGCTGGTTCTATAAACAAATTGTCTCGCACATATTGGAAGAGTAGAGTGTACGACTCCTGTTCTGCTACTTGATAAGCTTCATCATGTTCGTCAACTCCAGAAGATGTTTTCTTTCTCTCTCCCCAACTCACCCGGGTGTAGCTGTACGACTTATGATAATGTGCCTCAGCGGCAACTAAGTCTCTGACAGTGATAGCCAGCATTCTATCATCCAGTTTGTCCTGAGCCACTCTTCGAATTGCTTCATCTGACTTGAGTTCTCTGGATTGAACGAGAGTTTCTCCGGTATTCGAACCAGTCACATACTTATTTCTCTTCTCACAGAAGATGCAGACAGGGTCCAGTACACGAGATGTTGTTGCTGGTCCGCGGAAGGATCTCCTTTGACTGGAACATTGTGCCTCAGAGTCAAGTTCTTTATTAAGCTGTTGGAGTTTCTTCTTGTGTGTGAATTTGGACCTACACTCTCTGTGGTAAAACAACTTTTCATCATACTCATGTTCTTCGAGAGTTAAGATAGGATCGAAATTCCTTATTCTTGCTGCTTCCACTAATGAACCAATAGACTGATTCTATGGCTAGAAACCATCTCTGGCCTTTGTCAAGTATGTTTCAGAAGTTTGTTTTGAACAAATAATGCAAGTTCTCTCTGTTGATGATAGCACTTTCCGTGTTTTCTTTGGAGATCCCATTACACCATCATCTGAAAAGATAAAAAATATGTTGTACAAACAAATTGTTAGTGTATTTATTTCGACAAGTTTATTCAGTTTTATGCATAAATGAATAATGAATTCAGTTTTTCAGCAAATGAATACTGTCCTATATATGCCACAGTTGTCAAGACAATGAATGATTCTGGCCGATGATATTTTTTACTTAGATCAAATAATTACTGTACATTGTTCTACTTCCTGATGCACAGTAGTGCTCCGCCCAGTATAAAATCGCTGTAACACACGCACACTAATATGAGCTTCAGTAGCTCAGTGCGCAGCGATGCCGAATAACATCCGCACGGCAGTAGGGTCGAGTCAGGAGAGTGGAGGAAGTTTTTCAACTTTTTGCAAATGACAGATTATACCAAGCGCTCTACCAGCAGGTGTTAAGTAAACTTTACATTAAAAACCATAGAGTTCATGGAGTATTCTCCATATCATAATACAAAGACGGATAGGTTAAGACACGTACTATATCACATGCATTACAACTTAGACCATATCGATAGAATGCACTGTATAACTCATCCGTAAAGCGTTCTCGATAGACCTAAAATCGCCATGATTCAGTATTATTTAGATAATTGTTCTATTTAGATAATTATTCCATTAACTATTCTATTTAGATAATTAGTCTGTTACTATAGATAGACAATAGGCAATATTGTTTGACTTACATTGTAACTAATTTAACCATGACTTTTAACTAATCAGCTGATTTAAGATGGAGTAATCGAAAGTTTGTTTTGTGTTTGAAAGTTTAAAACAAAACTCTAACTTATCAACACGTGGAATCAGAAAATTTATAAATCGGTATCCACATGAAAATTTAGACTTGACAAATAGTTCTCAAAACTATTACTTGCTTTCTGCTTCGAAATTACATTTTTTATATTTTATGAGTAGTATGATGCATACATTCGGCTCTCACGGTTAACCAGAAGCTCTGGCGAATGCAGGCATATGAGATTCGTTTTTCTCATGAAATTTTGGTCGAGAAAGAGTGAATTTCGCTTGGACTTCTAATTCTATTTCTACCCTCAAGTAAATATTTACCGAACTACATCCTATGAAAATCGCCATTTTTCGGTTTTTACTTAAAACCTTTAAACATTCACACAAAACTTAAGCTGTGAAATTGGAAAGGCCATCATGCATTTTTGTTATGGGTATGGGTTGACAATCAATAAAAAATAAGTTTCGTTTGGTGCGCAGAGATGGTACCGACTTCTGCTCTGGCTCATGGACTATTAGAAAGCCGTCCCCCCTCCGTCTAATTCCGTCTCTCCTGATTCGTTTCAGGCTTCATATGTAACACACAAAATGTATTTATTGCACTTTTTATGCGGATCTGTGATTTCATTAGGACATACCTGATTACTTTTACTGCCTTTTTGAATGTTCATTTATGTATTGAATGCGTGTTCAGTTTGCTATTTGACTGAACAGCCATGATGACATCAAGCAAAAATACGTATTTGAATTTTAAAATTCTGTATTTTGCGACCATATCAACTCGAATACAAAATGAATTTCTCCACGTGAAGCAGCATCTGAAAAAGTGCATATTTATGTTATTTTACTTGAGTCATTACTGAAGTTGAACAATTACCACAAAGTCCCATAAAATGGAGGCTCGGATTTTATTGATTTTTTACATCAATAAAGCCAAATGAATGTCAACACCGAGAATAGAATATCGAGCTCAAGTGACCTTTGTTTTAGAGCAACAACATAATTCAACACATTCTTTACCATTCTAAGCTTTCTATTCTTGTAATCTGATCTTCGCTTGTCAAGAATAAAACGTCAACCAGTAAGCCATAATACATTGGGTTGACGAGATGTCACTCTACACAAAGTACTCGTATCTCCTGTAAGCAATGCATTGCAATTAAATACATATTATTTTATTATTGTTTTATCAGGGGGAATCTGATGCGACTGAAAATGCGCCAAGATATGCAAACTATCAAGATGTACACATAGAGGTAGAATACACTTCCCCTTTATCTAGAGAGTGGATGGTGTTGTGGAAAGTGAAACCGGCATGGGGAATCCATCTCACACCAAATGGTAGATATAAATCGTGCCTGCAATTGAGTGACAGGCTCACTCAAGATCGTTATGTAATGTTAAGGCACTATCACCCGTAGTTAAATGAATAAAGTAAAAACCACACTAGTAGGGAAGAATGTTATTCGAGCTTTCGACCGTCCTTCAGACGGTCATAATCATGAAATGAATGAAAACATTTACACCTACACGTACACCAACAGATAAAAATGAAGGAGTTAACAGGTAAGAAAAGAACAGAGCGTGCCGACACAGGAGGGGTGGAATGACATGTGCAAGGAGGCTTAGACATCTAAGATGAAACATTTCCAACACCGCGAACAACTAGATTAGCAACATGAGTATTTACATTAATGAGGCCGGAATCACTCAAGATCCTAGGTTTTCGATTTCTTTCTGCGATTATTATTATTTGAAAAATGTTATAGCATTATGCCTTCTAAATAAATTAATCCTAAGCAAATTCATTCCTTTTCCATTGTTCCTTGAATATATTTTCGCTCGAGGTTTATCTGCATTTTATGCTATTTATTTGTATTTTTCTCTCCTTTGTCGATGATTTTGATTTTACAGCTCTTGAGAAGTATTCTGACCATCTACGTTTGATGTAAAAGAGACACATTAAATGTCTTTCTCCGCATATCAATTGCAATTATAAACTAATCGATTTTGAATCACGCTCACATTATCCGCAGTCAGTCAGTAAATCCTCATTTTTATCACTTTTACCACTGATGTCCTTGAGGACCAGTGAATACCCGAAACGTTGGTTTCTATATATGTTTTTACTTAAGCTTTTTAATTTGGTGCATGAAATACAAAGAAAAAAGCTCGAACGAATTTTTATTCAAGAAATTATGGCGCACAACCTTCTGTTCATCGCGATGTTGAGTCGTTCCTTTTCATTCCCAGCAATATTATAATAATAGTCTTCAATGTGCAGGACATGTAATTCTCTGGTATTAATTGCCGCTAAATTCTCGTTGCGAAAATGTTAGGATCAAATGTGAGAGTATTTGCCGGACTTAAAACCAACACGACGAATGCAGGGGTCATAGCGATCATAAAATTAGGAGTTTCGCTGCTAATCATAAAATTTGGAAATCAGCCCCATAATTACTGTACGTACATTCAATTGTATAATTTTTCCATACCTTATTTTTACTGCCAGTGTAATTTCTCTGAAATTAAAGGAAATATTTCATCTCTCAATAAGTCTATTTTACATTTTCTATGTTTTTCCTTACATAACGTTCATCCCCCCGATACACCGTTATACATCCATTGTATGATGGTCGAGTCCAATACTAGATGAATGATTTTTAAAGTAATAATTTTGTTTGTCTTTCAGTGATCTTGTTCATCGACAAACAGCAATGTCTACCGTTGGGCATATGGCGTTGGGAGTGTATGGTTTCGGTTGTGAAGATTCCCTTATTCATTTACTAAACTACGTCTGGCCTAATGTATTTGAATCCTCTCCTCATGTCGTGCAGGCGTTCATGTCAGCTATTGAAGGTCTCCGTGTAGCACTTGGGCCTGTACGCATCCTACAATACGTCCTGCAAGGACTGTTCCATCCTGCACGTAAAGTGAGGGACATGATGTGGAAAGTGTACAATACAGTTTACATTGGTAATCAGGACGGTCTAGTGTACGGTTATCCTCGAATTCAAGATGAAGATCGAAATACGTACTTAAGACATGAGATGGATTATGTTTTGTGATTGCCTGTTTTCCATTTTTCACTCTTTTGACCGTGTCTCAATGAACTCATTGATTTTATCATCGTGACCGAATTCGGATGAAGTAGATATCAATTCAATGTACCTTTCGTGGGTAGATTGAAACATCGGTGAAAATAAACATCTTTGTCCGTGAAGGACACCGTAAATCAAGCATTGTTTTCAATCGAAACTGCCATGAGTACTTTTCATACAGGTTTCAGAAGCTGAAATTGAATCAATCTTGCGGCGGGTGGGGCTTCTAATTTTCAGACCACAAATTTAACCGAGGCATCAAATGAAGTGAACAGAAACGTGCTGAAAATGCCGCAAAGTCTGAATGAGTGGGAGTCGGGACATGAATTCATGGCATCGCAGATATTCAATGAAAGTTCAGAATTTACTAGATTGGACACCAAAGTTGCTACAAAACAGTAGAACATCATGAGATTCGCGTTAAATATATGGTGATTCTAGGAATCTCAAAATTGTCTAAAATATTTTAAAGAAGATGCGTCATCTCAGCTTAAGTCTTTTGATAACCTGGCAGTATGTAGGCCTACAGAAACATTTATTTCAACATCTTCCCACTTAGGTGTGCCGGCACAAGCTGTCCATTTTGGACACACTCAGCTAAGGATTCAGATAAATTCACTGCACCTCAGATGAACAAGCTTTTTCTATCATTCTTTTTTCAAGTAAATTTCATTAGTGATCAATCGAATTTGCTGCGTTTGGTACCACTACATTGACAAGCAGTATGATGGCCAGACCTGATCCATAAAGGAGGGAGAACCAGGTGCACATGCGACTGATGCACTACGTTAAATCGGAAAGACAGACAACTGACAGTTTCAGTTGGAAGGAACCCAGTTACTGAGTAAGCGTATTTTACTTATGGATTTTAACATGCAACTTACTCAAATAGGCCTATTTATCTTTCAACTTACGTTTCATTTTAGGTTGTATCTTCGCGCATTTTCAATCGCTTCAGTATCCCCTCAACCGAAAGCATTTTGTTGTTGCTTGAAATCACCAATGACTTTTTTGACAAGCTTTATCAAATGTACTTTGGAAAAGTCTAGAAATATATTTGAAAACCATAGACATCGAACAACAACAACTAGGTCTAGACCGGACAGCTCCTATCTGCTTCATTAAAATTCGTGGCAAGGTCATTTGGTCGACCAAGAGAGGCTTTAATTCAGAATTTTGTTTTAGGTCATCAAATTAGCTGTCCGCCAACTCAAATTTTCGTCAGTTCTTGGAACTGCGATTTAGTTAATTCTTCAAAATAATACACAATATATTGATTATGCAAGATGAAATCAGACACCAGCGGTTTTTGTGTTCTGTCTTGCTCGCATAATTGCAAAGTTTCTTTTGGGTGCACATTCCTTCGAATATTGCGTCTTACTTGGCTACTGCAATCAGATATATATCAAGATAAACATACCGGAGTATAAAGATTGCTGAGTGCCAATATTGACTTCTTGTTTTTTCTTGCTTAAACTTTGCTTGGTTTTGCTTCGTACCTTTCGGTTCTTCTTGGAAATGTAATGATTTCATGCGAATCAAACTCGTAAATATAAAATAGAAATCATTCACACCAAATAATGAAGCGGTCAAATAATTTTTCATAACTTTGGGTGTTTCGGAGTCGCTTTTATCTAAAAACTGAGCTATTTTTACCGGCCCATCCGGTGATATAACCACTGCCACTCTTTTGACTACTAATTTTTGAGTTTTTGTGATTATCTGAAATGACTCGGCGTTGTTTGGTCACTTACCCACTTGTCAGTGTGCTTGCAAATTCATGTCAAGGATTCGCGATAACTTCACAGCTTGCAATTCACGCTTTCTGAAAAGCAGAACGCCTCACACTAGACAGGAGGTTCACTGTCGCGGTCTGATAATTTTTAAGTAGACCAGAGGTAACCAGAATACTAATGAAAAAAATATA
Organism: Prostheceraeus crozeri; assembly: GCA_907163375.1. Taxonomy (NCBI): domain Eukaryota; kingdom Metazoa; phylum Platyhelminthes; order Polycladida; family Euryleptidae; genus Prostheceraeus; species Prostheceraeus crozeri. The sequence continues at coordinate 51,335 of CAJQUW010014011.1, forward strand.
AGCTGAATAAAATGAAATGAATTCAGAATTGCCACCCAAATCAAAAATCTAGAACCGGGAAATATTCCGCTATCACCCTTTATTTCCTGAGGTCATACTAAATCGTGTCCACTACTACAAACAATAATCGCAGGCTTTTATGTAATTGCACATGTACAATTCACAGTATTGCTACTTAATTCGCGCACTGAATGAAAAAATGGAGAACGAAATACTTATATAAAATAAAATAAATATTAATGATGCCAATTCATGATAGAGAGAGATAGCTTTCATCTTAATGGTCAACCAAAATTCCAAGCTGATTGTGCATGCAATTTTATTTCTATTATAGGTCCATTACATAGGTGTATTGTTTTGGAATGATTCATATTAAGGCTATGCGCTAGCCTCTCCTTCTCGCACCGATAAACCGTTCGGTGAGCTAAAAATTGTAAATCGTTGCACCGAAGCATATGTTTAAGTACAACCGAAATGTAATTGTAATGTATAATGTGTGAAGGCCCTACCCGGAACCACAAAACATCAATGACGAGTTTCTCAAGCAAAAATAACCACTCCCTCTATCTTTTTTTCTCTCTGAGATGCTACGATGTCACTCCGGCGGAACTCTGGACCCACGGATGCTACTATGCATCTTAGCATGATGGGCAAGATCATCGTACGGAACACCGGTATTCATTGACGGAGTACTCATTATAAGATTCCGAATTTCTGAAGTCGCGGTTATTGAGATTTCGTGGTCTAAAATGGTCTATCATGAACTTGAATTATCTAAATCACGTCTACTTCTAAGTTCAGATATATAGTATTGCTTTACGTATCATAAAAATACGATAAATACAAGAAATACGTCATTACTGCAGTTGAACACTGAAGGTATTTAATTACCTGGAAAATCAAGCGTTAGATGAACTAGAGCAGCTTGGTTCTCCTCTTTCTAAATACATCACATGAAAGCTGTCGAACTTCCTATCCAATTAATGGGCAAAAATCTCAGGATCGACTATCTCTAATTTGGTCCTGCTGTCCTTCAGCTTGTTTTAAGTTGAATTAAAACCGCAGTAAATTAGTCTATGAATCTAGTTAATTTCTGACTCAATTTTGCATGAAAAGCTAAAGTCTGCTAAGCAAAAAATGCCTAAAACGCAAGTTTCAACTTAACAGACATAGTCGTTTGTAAAGATGATTTTGACTGGGTTTGCTGTTTTTGAAAATGATTGGAGCAAGGAATGATTCAAATATCAGAACTTTGAATACATTTCATGTCCATATACATATAATAATATGTATGTCTCACAATGCAAGCATTAAAATATGAAATAAGATTTCACGGAATTATGCCTACATCATCAAAGCGTATTTTCAATGTTCATGTGTAAATATCTTACCCAAGTCTATTTGTATTAACTGAATGCGACTAATCAATAAATTGATAAATATTGTTAGGTTGTCTAGACTAGCCTACGCTACACCTAGATTATTGAACATGGCGTATAGGTATTTTATAACTTTGTTAGTAGATGTGACTTACATGTGTTGCTTTAGATATAAATTTGATTAAAAATTATACTGATTCTGTTTTTGCTGTGTGTTGCATATGGAGGTCAGTGTATTTGCATCGGAGTTGAAAAACTCCACTCCGGTAATGCAGGAGTTCTGATGCAAACGCTGACTCTGGATCGACACAGCGACAAGCGGGGAATTAATCCAACCAAAATGGCAATTTTTAATTTCAGCTTGTTTCTGCATACATACATGTGTATGATAGTGATAAGTCGCAAGAATAGAATTTTCTGTGGTATTTTGTTTTCGCTTACTTGGACATCAGTGCAGCAAATAGCCGTTGTTAAGATACGATTTAAGCGTGCGTTTGTCTTTCAAAAGCAAGGTGTTATATATATTTTTAAAGACCAACCTATACTTTCAAATTTCTGTAAAACATTGAACACATCTACAACAAAATCACGGAATGTCACATATTGGCAACATGTATGACCACTACAAATGAAACCTCAAGATTTTTAATTGGTCATGAAAGCATTGATGACACATGTATACATGTTTTGATGATAACAAAGTCTGTCAGCTTTTGCATCTTCCAAAATCTCTGTTACACTGAGACTGGAGATTCGAACTCCAGATGCATGAAGACCGACATGATGATGATAGATGGCAATTGATTATCTCATATAGCCCTAATTGTTGGAATAGTACGCCAAGGAGTGCTAAGTAAGATTTTGAAGAATTCTTTGTTTTCTCAGGAGAATTTAGGTCTAAATCAAATATTTTAGATCAAATAAAATTGAAAAAAATCATTTTTTAAATAAAATCGTAGGAATGACAACGTGGTAACGGGGCCCCAACGTCGTTTTTGAGACATAATTGTAGTTACTTCCTGTCTTGCTACTCACTCTGTTACTACTTTTGTTATCATCTGATCAACAAAATGTGGAATAGGCCCCTATTATAAATTTGCAAAGGAATAGAGATGCGAGAAAGTTGTTAAAAACAAATCCTATCTGCAATTCGCGCTTTAGGGTGAGCATGCACCTATTTAGACTTTTCGAAACGGCAGTCGCCACCGAACTGTGATCTGTATACGGGTGCACCGAACTTACTTTGGCCGGCTTTGGTGCACTGGCGGGTGCTTGGTTTCTGAAATTCTAGAAATAGATCACACCTCTGCCGCGCAAGTAACGTTGTATCTGGCGCGCTCGGCTCTGACCTCGTCGCGCCTGGTCCTGGCTTCGGTGCGCCTTGCCTCGCATTCGGCGCAATTTTTTCAGGTATGCCATAAAACATCATACATCTGGCGCACTCGAAATTCGGAAATTCGAAATGCGGTCTATGTACAGATTGCAAATGGGAGTGGCCATTACTGCGCCTGGTCTGATGTAATTTTGGTCTTGCGGCTAATGCACCGGCAGATCAGCTGAACCGTTGACATTGACTGCTGCATAGGCAGATAAGCAGGCAGGAAAAACAAATTATCTGCAAAAAATCGCTTAAAGATGGGAAATGCGTTTCCCTTGCTACAAGGGTCACCAAAGTTTTTCAAAACAACTTAGCAGACGAAGAAAAACAAATCAACTTTCAAGACACACGGATGCTCATTTCTTGCTATAGGCCTATTGAGTTATCTGAAGTCCTCTAAAGCTACGAAACATGAGGCGCGGCAATAGAAGAATGAAGAATAATGGACAGGCTCATCGGTGAAATATCTACTGGCTTACTGACTTTACATGTGGAACACAACATTTGCATGATGTCTGACTCATGTTTTTGACATATCTTTACAAACGTCATTACCTATTGAGTATTTTGTCAGCCAATATGTTTGGTACCCCTCTCGTCTAGGTTTGAGTGTTCAAGTCAGGGGTCGAAACACAACTAGACGAGTACCTGCTCATGACTGACGGAGGAAGTATTATGCTTTATATACCTTAATAGGTAGGTGAAGTAGTGGTCGAAGCATTGTAATTCTATTCAAGTTATTGTAGATGTCGACAAATGAAGAAATCCTTGATTCCATGAAGTATTGTCGGCGGATTAAGAGACTGGTGATAACAGATTCAAGTGGAGAAATTGTATTTTCCATGTGTAGTCTTAGGTAGAGTGTGCATAGTTCGATTGTTCTCGGAGTAGTAGTGTTTACTAGAGAGTTATATTGCTTACCTCCATTATCCACTTTCCACTTGTCCACTACTAACATTAACCACCGCGTGTAGTATCAGTTATTGTGTAGCATCAGTCCACTTGTAATCGATGTAGTAGTATCATTGAATTTCTATGTTCTACCTACACTTTTCCAATTTTTATCCATTGGTCTCCTTTTGTTTTATAATATCCATTTCTAATTTCCTCAACACATGGTGACCATTGTCCTTTTTCTATTTCCAAAACCAGCATCTGCAGTCAGTACAGCCGTCTGTTTAGAGTGTGTATGCGGCATTATTTGGAATCCATGGGGGGGTACAGTATGCCAACAGTAAAATGAGTGGTGTCACAGGTCTTAAGATTTCAACTTTTACCAGTAACTGTGCCAAAGCTGATCAATTTCAATTCGTTGCCACCAGAAAGATCCATTGAGTTCTTTTTAGAACTGATTAATCCAATGGCTACAACATCACTGCATTTGTGCATTTGCTGATTAGAGAGTTACATCAGTCCTCATCAGGACTACTTCACTTAATATTTTAGATTAGCAAACATTTTATTATATTGTAAATGGCTGCTGTGATGCTTTTCATCATCGTATGAGAATTAGTAGATTAACGACATGAATCTCTCAAGCCAGATCGACAAGAAATTTAATCTAATGCAAATTATAATAAGTAGACTGCACATATTTCGTTTCTTCGCTTACTCTGATATTCACCGATGTAAAGGACAAACCACGTGCTTTTGTGGAAACATATGGAAATTTCAAAACATTTCATGTAATAAAACAAGAAAAGTGGTCGACATAGTGAGGCTTTAATTGCCGTGACCTTGACCAGCTGTCCAGTCTAGACCTTAATGATTAATGTTCGATGTCTATGTTGAAAACGACTTCATATATTTACAGTAAGTCGTCTTAAGTCCCATTTTTCTCACAATAAACTTTGACCTATTCGTTCGCGGATGGCGCAAAAAATACCCCTGTCGGAGGAAGACATGCACTGTTTGTGACATTTTTCATAGACATGAACGATTAAAAAAGGAGTCCAACAAGCTACAATGCATGTGAGCAGTAGGGAGATTCGGATTTCTTTTTTTAACGCCATGACATGGAAATGGTGACATAAATATTTTTAACCTGAAGATGGCGATAGATAATGCATGAAATCAATTGGCTGTAAAATGGAAATAGAGTACAATCACTTGAGTTCGGCTCTTCCCAAAGAACACAAAATTATCATTCCTAACGTTGATGTTGTTTAAGCTTAGTGAACATAACACTAGGTTTAAATCAGTCGACGTGGGTTAACAGCTGATTTCATCATTTCAACTTGGAGATAGGTAATTGGCAGAAAATTGATAATTGCTGCTGCTAGAAATCTGCATCATTTCATACTTGCAACGCATATAGCTCTCTCTCTGAAAAGCTTCCATACATTTGCATTTGATTGTCATCGCTGCTGAAGATCTGATTTTTCATAGAGAGTATTTCAATTCGTTCATTTATTGTCGAATACAAGCTCAATATACACATATATTTGAAAGGTGAGCACCAGAAATGATGTCTGCGATGCACAATGTCATCAGTGGTAGCTGTTTTAGCTACCATTCAGCTGTTTTTCGTGTTGTGATGCAGGGCTCTAGGTTCTCCGGGATTTTTAAATAAAATTTGTTGGTGGGGTAGCGAGATTTGTGCATATGTGCATTGGAAAAGAGGCATTGCCTATCCACCCTGCATGAAGTGAAAATCGGGTAAATATGTCAAAAATAGTTGAAATACTTCATTCTTGTAGGAGATCAGTTAAACGAATTTGTTTGTTTTCATGGCTGGTTACAAACAACAAGCAAGGTCAATGAAAAATTGATAAAGCACAAGCATAGCCATAGCGTCCAAGATATTTACTCAATCAACGCAACCAACACCACAAACTAATGTCAATGATCACAAGGGATGCGCAATTCAGTCCACATCCTCCTACATGCCCTGCAACGGACACAGCAGGCTCTCAAAGTTGACCTAATTTCACGGATTTTACGAAATTTGACCATCTCCTCTACTAATTTCAAGCATAGCCATAGCGTCCAAGATATTTACTCAATCAACGCAACCAACACCACAAACTAATGTCAATAATCACAAGGGATGCGCAATTCAGTCCCCATCCTCCTGCTTGCCCTGCAACGGACACAGCAGGCTCTCAAAGTTGACCTAATTTCACGGATTTTACGAAATTTGACCATCTCCTCTACTAATTTCAAGCATAGCCATAGCGTCCAAGATATTTACTCAATCAACGCAACCAACACCACAAACTAATGTCAATGATCAGAAGGGATGCGCAATTCAGTCCCCATCCTCCCACTTGCCCTGGAACGGACACAGCAGGCTCTCAAAGTTGACCTAATTTCACGGATTTTACGAAATTTGACCATCTCCTCTACTAATTTCAAGCATAGCCATAGCGTCCAAGATATTTACTCAATCAACGCAACCAACACCACAAACTAATGTCAATGATCACAAGGGATGCGCAATTCAGTCCCCATCCTCCCACTTGCCCTGCAACGGACACAGCAGGCTCTCAAAGTTGACCTAATTTCACGGATTTTACGAAATTTGACCATCTCCTCTACTAATTTCAAGCATAGCCATAGCGTCCAAGATATTTACTCAATCAACGCAACCAACACCACAAACTAATGTCAATGATCACAAGGGATGCTCAATTCAGTCCCCATCCTCCTACATGCCCTGCAACGGACACAGCAGGCTCTCAAAGTTGACCTAATTTCACGGAATTTACGAAATTTGACCATCTCCTCTACTAATTTCAAGCATAGCCATAGCGTCCAAGATATTTACTCAATCAACGCAACCAACACCACAAACTAATGTCAATGATCAGAAGGATGCGCAATTCAGTCCCCATCCTCCCACTTGCCCTGGAACGGACACAGCAGGCTCTCAAAGTTGACCTAATTTCACGGATTTTACGAAATTTGACCATCTACTCTACTAATTTCAATCATAGCCATAGCGTCCCAAGATATTTACTCAATCAACGGAACCAACACCACAAACTAATGTCAATGATCACAAGGGATGCGCAATTCAGTCCCCATCCTCCCACTTGCCCTGCAACGGACACAGCAGGCTCTCAAAGTTGACCTAATTTCACGGATTTTACGAAATTTGACCATCTCCTCTACTAATTTCAAGCATAGCCATAGCGTCCAAGATATTTACTCAATCAACGCAACCAACACCACAAACTAATGTCAATGATCACAAGGGATGCTCAATTCAGTCCCCATCCTCCTACATGCCCTGCAACGGACACAGCAGGCTCTCAAAGTTGACCTAATTTCACGGATTTTACGAAATTTGACCATCTCCTCTACTAATTTCAAGCATAGCCATAGCGTCCAAGATATTTACTCTATCAACGCAACCAACACCACAAACTAATGTCAATGATCAGAAAGGATGCGCAATTCAGTCCCCATCCTCCCACTTGCCCTGCAACGGACACAGCAGGCTCTCAAAGTTGACCTAATTTCACGGATTTTACGAAATTTGACCATCTCCTCTACTAATTTCAAGCATAGCCATAGCGTCCAAGATATTTACTCAATCAACGCAACCAACACCACAAACTAATGTCAATGATCAGAAGGGATGCGCAATTCAGTCCACATCCTCCTACATGCCCTGCAACGGACACAGCAGGCTCTCAAAGTTGACCTAATTTCACGGATTTTACGAAATTTGACCATCTCCTCTACTAATTTCAAGCATAGCCATAGCGTCCAAGATATTTACTAAATCAACGCAACCAACACCACAAACTAATGTCAATAATCACAAGGGATGCGCAATTCAGTCCCCATCCTCCTACATGCCCTGCAACGGACACAGCAGGCTCTCAAAGTTGACCTAATTTCACGGATTTTACGAAATTTGACCATCTCCTCTACTAATTTCAAGCATAGCCATAGCTTCCAAGATATTTACTCAATCAACGCAACCAACACCACAAACTAATGTCAATGATCACAAGGGATGCGCAATTCAGTCCCCATCCTCCTGCATGCCCTGCAACGGACACAGCAGGCTCTCAAAGTTGACCTAATTTCACGGATTTTACGAAATTTGACCATCTCCTCTACTAATTTCAAGCATAGCCATAGCGTCCAAGATATTTACTCAATCAACGCAACCAACACCACAAACTAATGTCAATGATCACAAGGGATGCTCAAGTTAGTCCCCATCCTCCTACATGCCCTGCAACGGACACAGCAGGCTCTCAAAGTTGACCTAATTTCACGGATTTTACGAAATTTGACCATCTCCTCTACTAATTTCAAGCATAGCCATAGCGTCCAAGATATTTACTCAATCAACGCAACCAACACCACAAACTAATGTCAATAATCACAAGGGATGCGCAATTCAGTCCCCATCCTCCTGCTTGCCCTGCAACGGACACAGCAGGCTCTCAAAGTTGACCTAATTTCACGGATTTTACGAAATTTGACCATCTCCTCTACTAATTTCAAGCATAGCCATAGCGTCCAAGATATTTACTCAATCAACGCAACCAACACCACAAAATAATGTCAATGATCACAAGGGATGCGCAATTCAGTCCCCATCCTCCTACATGCCCTGCAACGGACACAGCAGGCTCTCAAAGTTGACCTAATTTCACGGATTTTACGAAATTTGACCATCTCCTCTACTAATTTCAAGCATAGCCATAGCGTCCAAGATATTTACTCAATCAACGCAACCAACACCACAAACTAATGTCAATGATCAGAAGGGATGCGCAATTCAGTCACATCCTCCTACATGCCCTGCAACGGACACAGCAGGCTCTCAAAGTTGACCTAATTTCACGGATTTTACGAAATTTGACCATCTCCTCTACTAATTTCAAGCATAGCCATAGCGTCCAAGATATTTACTCAACCAACGCAACCAACACCACAAACTAATGTCAATGATCACAAGGGATGCGCGAAAACCTCCGCTTGTAGGGATGTCATCATGAACTGTGTTCCACAAGGTAACCGATCGGATAGTCATTTCCTAGTAAACCATTGTTTACGAAATGATTTCACAGTTGATGGATTTGGTTCATGGATATCCATGTTTACCAGAAGAGCGTTATTATCAACAGCTAACCGTCGCAAGGCACACTTAGACAGAAAGAAGTCTCAGTACTTCATTTATCTCTGAGATGGCAGGAAGAATGTGAGGAGGGAGATAGCTCCTCAAAATGTCTATGCAATATCTTGCTCTTATTACAGTAGTCGCAGTGAAAGTAATTTCAGAAAAATAGTAGTACACCTAAAGATTTGTAAAGAGGAGAATGAAACAAGGTGTCTCATCTTCCTGAAATACTTCAGGCTTGATAAGACTAAAGACTTAGAGGTAAAACCACATGCGAATTCAAAGTGGAAGCGACCATTTCAACTTGCTAGGAAATCAACTTTGAATAAAATTATGGATGAGGTGTCACATCCTAATGCAAATATACTCAAAATTTGTTTTAGGAGAGGAAGTTCCCCGTGATCGCCGACAAATTTATAACCAAAAGTGTAATAACAGGGAGCATATAGTAAAACCTACTGATGAGATAGGTGAGTGTCTGCAGAAGTTAAGTCTACAGTGAAAGAGGTCTTGGAGAAGACAGATTTCTCCAAAGTATAATTTGTCATGACTATCCCATAAACATTTTGTTTAATGACCAACAAATGACCGACGTCAAGCGTTTTTACAACCACAGAAGGTGGAACAGCCCTGTGCATAGATACAACGTTTGATGTCGGTGATTTCTATTTGACAACTACGACGTTTAAAGAAATACCTCTCTTGATGAACAAGGACCAAGGATCCCAACATTCATTGGTCCTTCTATGATACATTATTCGAAAGACACGAACACTTACGCTCATCTTCTTTTTGAATTACGCAAAATGATTCGTGTTGATGAAGATATTTTATTCATTGGAAGTGACGATGACAAATCCCTGAGCGCTGCCATTTCCCTATGTTTTGAGGGAACACGACATTTATTGTGCGCTAGACATGTACAAGAAAATATTGAGCGTTACCTACAAAATAAAGGTCATCCGATGAATTTCAGAACAGCTATCATCAATGACATATTTCATGAGAAGAAAGGTTTTACGTATGCCGATGATAGTGTTACACGATTGCTGCAATTGTATTATTGTATTCTGAGTGAGATACAAATGAAAAGAAATTAAATATTACCCACCCAAAGTCATTTTCTGATTGGTTTCGCCAATATCAAGGAAGTCGCTGTATCGATAGCAGTATGTCTCAATTAAGAGCTATGGGTATCGACAAATTATTTAGAAATAATACACAAGAGGCGAACCATTAAAGATTTCCTTGGCAAGAAATGCCACGTTTTGGAGTTTATAGATAAGTTCAAGGAGGTCATTATGTTACAACAAATCGAAAGAGTTCGAGCTACCAAGAATCTCAATGACTATACATTGCAGGAAGAATACAAGGAAAAAATGACATAAAAGATCCTTCTAGTTTAGAAACTCATCTAAAGTGTGATCCCATCGTAAATGGGAATGATTCCGATGATATATATTCCAAGTATAGGAATGTATATTATCGTGCAACAAGAAATGCATAACAAAAAGGTTCCCTTACTTTGATTAAAGCTTAATTCAAATAACAGCAGTACAGAGAGCATCATTGAATTCTATCGTTCCGTGGGTATGGGCTGGGAATGGCTGTTGAGGCCATCCCCACAGCTCCCATAGCACTTCTATGGGGATTCTGAAGATTTTTGACATTCACTAGAAGCAATCAGAACTGACATCATATCACACAATCAACTTCGATGTTGAATTACAAAGTATCACGCAGCCTACCCATCTCCCACTTAAAATGCATGAGATATCAATGCTGATCATTCTCACATTGGCAACACACGTTCAATAATTTTGGATGATAATGATTTCCGGTTTTTCAAGGACGTCTGAAGTGGAATAATTCTTCAAGTTTCTTTTACTGCAGAGCCGAATGGAGACTTACAAATATTTGCTCTAATAGTATAAGTAACTCAGATAAAATTATTTGTGATATAATTAAGCTTGCGTGATCAATACTATTAATCATTATCAACCTAGATTTTAAACTAATTACGATATAGAAGACCTGTTGGGTCCAGTCCAAAAAGCAAGACATATGAAATGTTGAATGATTTTCGTCGGATACATATGAACAGTGTGATAAAGATTTCTCACACCAAATCATTCAACTGTAAGCCATCTACTCGCATTGCAGTCATAGTTATAATGAAAGCTCAGATTTTTCACTTTTCCACGACTTGTCAGAACTATCATTTTTATCTGATAGGCATCCTTAACTGCACACTTAAGTGTTCCTCAATAAATGGTTCATTGTGCTGCATTTCATCACCATACACAAATGGGTCAACAACATCCTCCCAATTCTTGTGCAATAATTCGGTGACATGAGTGGTCGAGAAACAGCAAAATCTATGTATTAGTAGATTAGATTAATTCAAAGTTTTTCCTTCACCACGTGTATATAGTCGATTTCTGCTGCGAAACAATTCTTGACTTGAGATGCATAAACACCAAACTCGCTTTAATATTTTACTTCTTTGTCGGCATTGATGGAGATAGAATTGTCAATGATTGCTGCATTAATTCAATTAACGAATATTAAACGGGAATATTCACACATATGAACATGGCATGATCCCCTGAGCAATGAGCGATGGCTATAACACACACTGGTAGACTGCAAACATATAGTGAAGGCCTACATGAGAATTTTTGACAGGTGGCTTTTTGTGACAGAGTGACCATTTTGAAGTACTGGAAGTGTAGCAACATATGAATATTTTTTATTTACGTTCAACCCTGTCTTTGTATGCTGATTGACTTCCTATTATTTGAAAATAGCACCATTATAAGCAATCAAACGAATGAAAAATCCTCACATTAGGAACCCCAAATGCCAACTTACTGCCCAGGACTATATTCTCACAGATGGAACACGTGAAACTCGTATATAATCTATCAAAACAGCCAAATAAATGCACTTAAAATTATTTGCAGTAAAAATCGAGTCTACACGGAAAGCAGGTGACTGAAAATATTGTGGGAACATTAAGGTCCTTCAAGCCATAAACTAACAGTTAAAATTTCAATAGATATATTGATAAATATTCATGCTTGCTTTTGTGAAACATTCTGCACTTAATCACGATTTTCTACAGCGAGGAATTTAAGCATAGTTTTTTGAAATGAATGTGTGTATATTTCTTGAGAAGCCTTCGCACAACATGTATACGCGATGTAATGTAAGCCTATGTTTGATTTTACTTGATGTAGACCGGTTGCTTAGTGAATCAAATAACACCGAATCTCAAAACAGCGAACGGCAAAAAGGCAAATATAAGAAACATCAAAATTTCAAAATAGCGAAATATAAAAATGGCGCACTATGCCTATGCAATGGTCGAGTGTTGTGCAGAACTAAGCACATACTCGTATTGATATTTGATCTCAACATTTAATAAGGCCATGTTTCCTTTAGTCCACATGTAGCTGTTGAATTTTTATGCAAACGTGTTTCCTTTAAGGGAACATTAATGCAAAAATTGTACCCTTAAAATAGTCCTGTAGCGAAATGAAGTAGGATCGACATGGTCAATAACTAGGGTAAGTGAACCAAAAATCCAAAGTGAGTAAAAGAGGAAGTTTGAAAAACACAAGCTGATCAATAACCGATTTGTTATAAAAGCAAAGAAATAAAGACAATGTCGTCATACTAATAAAAAGAAGCATTTCGAGATAGAATCACGTTTTCGGCAAACTACGTTATGGTAGTTTTATGGAAAAAGGGTGTCATGTGTCATGAATCATTAAAGAATTAAAAGCGGAATGAGAAGAACCTATGCAAATTGTACGTGTAAGCTGGCAGCAGACGACAAAAACTTACGAATCAGTCGAGATAGATAAAGAACACCTATCTGCCAATGCAACCAAATGATTCTGGCAAATGTAAATTTGTGAGTCAAATACGTGTGCATAGCGGGCTCTATTCCTTGCTTAAACGAGCATTTAGTTAACTTTTCGGTACAATAATTTCTAGGTGGCAAGTCAGAATCAAGGCTTAATAATGATAGAAAATGCTGCAATTTTAAAGAGCAATAGGCCTATACCGAAGATAGCAAAGAAAGGTCATAAAAGTCATAATACGCAATCGGTGACAGTCCAGGAATCCCATTCCGCATCTCTGGAGTCAAATACGGCCGTCGGATCGTTGAATGCTGTGCAGAAGTTGCACTGAAATGGAGATATTGGACATCAATCATTCTGTGTGAACAAGAGCAACATATTAATTAAGGCTTATCCTGTGGGGGTGTAGGGATTCTGTGAGGATGCCCACAGGTTTTTCTGTGGGCATGCGGTAGGTGGGGATTCAAATATCAATCCCCACGAAAACCCTGCTAAATTCACATTATCAGAAATATCAGTCAGATGAATTTAATTATGCTGTGACTTAGAACAAGTGCGTTATTGATCCACCGACTTCCTTTCCTCCACGATTGAAATAAATGCAGACTTCACACACAACTAAATAACTGCAATCCCTTGGCCAGCAGACCACATCCTCACAGTAACTTCCAAAAAAGTATTATCACTTGAATCTTTCTCTGTATCTTATCTCCATTTTTAATGACATCCTTCGACCACTACAACCGCTTTGATATACCAAAAGAGAACTGATCGTTCCTCCTACTGGGGCAAAAACTAAATTGCGCATCCCTTGTGATTATTGACATTAGTTTGTGGTGTTGGTTGCGTTGATTGAGTAAATATCTTGGACGCTATGGCTATGCTTGAAATTAGTAGAGGAGATGGTCAAATTTCGTAAAATCCGTGAAATTAGGTCAACTTTGAGAGCCTGCTGTGTCCGTTGCAGGGCATGCAGGAGGATGGGGACTAAATTGCGCATCCTTTGTGATCATTGAAATTAGTTTGTGGTGTTGGTTGCGTTGAATGAGTAAATATCTTGGACGCTATGGCTATGCTTGAAATTAGTAGAGGAGATGGTCAAATTTCGTAAAATCCGTGAAATTAGGTCAACTTTGAGAGCCTGCTGTGTCCGTTGCAGGGCATGCAGGAGGATGTAGACTGAATTGCGCATCCTTTGTGATTATTGACATTAGTTTGTGGTGTTGGTTGCGTTGATTGAGTAAATATCTTGGACGCTATGGCTATGCTTGAAATTAGTAGAGGAGATGGTCAAATTTCGTAAAATCCGTGAAATTAGGTCAACTTTGAGAGCCTGCTGTGTCCGTTGCAGGGCAAGTGGGAGGATGGGGACTAAATTGCGCATCCTTTGTGATCATTGACATTAGTTTGTGGTGTTGGTTGCGTTGATTTAGTAAATATCTTGGACGCTATGGCTATGCTTGAAATTAGTAGAGATGGTCAAATTTCGTAAAATCCGTGAAATTAGGTCAACTTTGAGAGCCTGCTGTGTCCGTTGCAGGGCATGTAGGAGGATGTGGACTGAATTGCGCATCCCTTGTGATCATTGACATTAGTTTGTGGTGTTGGTTGCGTTGATTGAGTAAATATCTTGGACGCTATGGCTATGCTTGAAATTAGTAGAGATGGTCAAATTTCGTAAAATCCGTGAAATTAGTCAATTTGAGAGCCTGCTGTGTCCGTTGCAGGGCATGTAGGAGGATGTGGACTGAATTGCGCATCCCTTCTGATCATTGACATTAGTTTGTGGTGTTGGTTGCGTTGATTGAGTAAATATCTTGGACGCTATGGCTATGCTTGAAATTAGTAGAGGAGATGGTCAAATTTCGTAAAATCCGTGAAATTAGGTCAACTTTGAGAGCCTGCTGTGTCCGTTGCAGGGCATGCAGGAGGATGGGGACTAAATTGCGCATCCCTTGTGATCATTGACATTAGTTTGTGGTGTTGGTTGCGTTGAATGAGTAAATATCTTGGACGCTATGGCTATGCTTGAAATTAGTAGAGGAGATGGTCAAATTTCGTAAAATCCGTGAAATTAGGTCAACTTTGAGAGCCTGCTGTGTCCGTTGCAGGGCATGCAGGAGGATGGGGACTGAATTGCGCATCCTTTGTGATCATTGACATTAGTTTGTGGTGTTGGTTGCGTTGGTTGAGTAAATATCTTGGACGCTATGGCTATGCTTGAAGTTAGTAGAGGAGATGGTCAAATTTCGTAAAATCCGTGAAATTAGGTCAACTTTGAGAGCCTGCTGTGTCCGTTGCAGGGCATGTAGGAGGATGTGGACTGAATTGCGCATCCCTTCTGATCATTGACATTAGTTTGTGGTGTTGGTTGCGTTGATTGAGTAAATATCTTGCACGCTATGGCTATGCTTGAAATTAGTAGAGGAGATGGTCAAATTTCGTAAAATCCGTGAAATTAGGTCAACTTTGAGAGCCTGCTGTGTCCGTTGCAGGCATGTAGGAAGATGTGGACTGAATTGCGCATCCCTTCTGATCATTGACATTAGTTTGTGGTGTTGGTTGCGTTGATTGAGTAAATATCTTGGACGCTATGGCTATGCTTGAAATTAGTAGAGGAGATGGTCAAATTTCGTAAAATCCGTGAAATTAGGTCAACTTTGAGAGCCTGCTGTGTCCGTTGCAGGGCATGCAGGAGGATGGGACTGAATTGCGCATGCCTTCTGATCATTGACATTAGTTTGTGGTGTTGGTTGCGTTGATTGAGTAAATATCTTGGACGCTATGGCTATGCTTGAAATTAGTAGAGGAGATGGTCAAATTTCGTAAAATCCGTGAAATTAGGTCAACTTTGAGAGCCTGCTGTGTCCGTTGCAGGGCATGTAGGAGGATGGGGACTGAATTGCGCATCCCTTCTGATCATTGACATTAGTTTGTGGTGTTGGTTGCGTTGATTGAGTAAATATCTTGGACGCTATGGCTATGCTTGAAATTAGTAGAGGAGATGGTCAAATTTCGTAAAATCCGTGAAATTAGGTCAACTTTGAGAGCCTGCTGTGTCCGTTGCAGGGCAAGTGGGAGGATGGGGACTGAATTGCGCATCCTTTCTGATCATTGACATTAGTTTGTGGTGTTGGTTGCGTGAATGAGTAAATATCTTGGACGCTATGGCTATGCTTGAAATTAGTAGAGGAGATGGTCAAATTTCGTAAAATCCGTGAAATTAGGTCAACTTTGAGAGCCTGCTGTGTCCGTTGCAGGGCATGCAGGAGATGGGGACTGAATTGCGCATCCCTTGTGATCATTGACATTAGTTTGTGGTGTTGGTTGCGTTGATTGAGTAAATATCTTGGACGCTATGGCTATGCTTGAAATTAGTAGAGATGGTCAAATTTCGTAAAATCCGTGAAATTAGGTCAACTTTGAGAGCCTGCTGTGTCCGTTGCAGGGCATGCAGGAGGATGGGGACTGAATTGCGCATCCCTTGTGATCATTGACATTAGTTTGTGGTGTTGGTTGCGTTGGTTGAGTAAATATCTTGGACGCTATGGCTATGCTTGAAATTAGTAGAGGAGATGGTCAAATTTCGTAAAATCCGTGGAATTAGGTCAACTTTGAGAGCCTGCTGTGTCCGTTGCAGGGCAAGTGGGAGGATGGGGACTGAATTGCGCATCCTTTGTGATCATTGACATTAGTTTGTGGTGTTGTTTGCGTTGATTGAGTAAATATCTTGGACGCTATGGCTATGCTTGTACTTTATCAATTTTTCATTCTGACCTTGCTTGTTGTTTGTAACCAGCCGTTTTCATAGAGTTAGCTGATGACCCACACGACTGATATATTATTTGATGTATGATCAAATAGGCCATGAATTTGCGCGTGTGAACGACTGTACGTAAAAAGGAACTTTGAAAACAGCAGTCTGATGGCAACTTGTGAGTAAGATCAATGTTAACATGTCACGAAATGAATATAACATTTCGATGTTCTAAACAATGCTACGGAAACAACGGCTCGGCAACATTTTTTATTGATTCTGCGATCTATGTTCTGGTTACGACTCTAACATTTTGCCTTTGCCTTAGAGAATTGGTCCGCATGCAGAATCTAGTCTAGACACACAGTCTAGTCTAGCACAAGTCACGACTATCGTTATAATAAGAGAGGGAGGGACTTTTCTCATTGCTGTGGCTTGACTGCGTCACTACTCCGTCTTCAACGTTGGAGTTCATCTCACCAACGTGGCCATTCAACAATTGTCATTGACCGTTCATCAACTCCATAGAAACGCTTGGGTTGGCGGGGTGCAAACAAGTAGTCAGAATACAAAATAAACAAAGTGCAAGCATATCCATAACTCCGGAAATACTGAAGGTAGAAGAAATCAACTTCACACAGCACTTAACAACAACCTTGGCGATAACGTGATATAATAAGACATCATGCACCTGGGATTTTAGTGCACTTTAGAGGAATTTGAGCATTTATTCGATTTTTGCCAAAGCAGAAAATTAAACTATGAAATTCAGCAAACGGATGGATAAAAGCGATTTGTCGCTCTTTTGAAAGACGAAGTGATCCTGTCCTATTTGTCATTAGTGGCATTTGCCGCACAGGACCTGGAAGCGTCCACCACTTTGAAACTGAAAAAATTGGACAACGATAATTGTTGGCCAGTTTCTCCATTAGCTCGAATCCAACAAGATAATCGCTAAATAGGAGGAGGGATCAGCCAATTAGACGCTTGCACCAATCCAGTGTGTCTTCTTGTCGTGAACCAGATTATTGAACAAGAAGCTCTGGTCATTCGTCATTAGAGCGTGGAATTTTATACGGCGGCAGTTGAATATCCACAAGAAAAGCTCCAATATGACTCAAGAATCCTGATTGACTGGCACGTAATTTATCCAGAAAAGTGACGTGGTGTACCCTGAATTGTAGGGGAGAGTGGGGTGAATTGGCACCCACCCCCTACAGCCTATTTTAGGCTCTGTATCAAAAATCCGAAATATACATTTGAAAGCACTATTATAGTGCACACTTGGCATATAATATATAAGATAGTGGCAATATCAAGAAAATGTGGTCTTCCGTAAAGTACATTGGCACACATGCATCAAGTGTTAACCTTAATATTCCTTCCACTTCGTCGTCATTTACTGCCAATGATTTCAGTGATTACTTTGTTTGGACCTTACAATCTTCAGATACACCTCTACCAAGCAAATCGCTTGTCATCGAGGAATTGGATACATTTTCTATTCTCGATGTTTATCACCAAATAAGTCAGCTCAAGCGGAGAGGTATTTGGTTTGATGGAATCCCGTTCTGGGTTTACCGCGACTTTTCTCATTTATTGACTTGTGGTATTACGTAAATATTCAACAGATGCATATATGCCAGCTTGTTTCCTTCTCATTTTAAATATGCTGAAATTGTACCCATCCCAAAAATCAGCAAACCTAAATTAGTGAGTGAATATCGTCCAATATCCCTACGCTCCACCTTATCCAAAGATTTTGAGAAACTTATTGTGCGCAAGTTGCTTCTTCCTCATCTGCATGGAAAGTTCAATTCTGCGCAATTTGCTTACATTCCCGGTCCAGGTCTGCTGAGGGCTATGCCATACCTTCAGCTTCAGAGCTGACTCTTCTCGGCTGATCTATCACCCCGGATTTGAAGTGGTCAACTCATGTCAATAAAGTAATCACTAAAGCTTGCCAACGGATTTACATCGTGAGGAACTTACGTAGAGGCAACTGTTAGTCCGGGAGCTAGCGTGAAGTTGTGCAGGGAACGAGGTAGTACATAAAACTTTCACATAGCATAGTACAACTCTAACCTCCTGCAAAACTTCGCGTCTGCCGGATCAGATCATTTGCTTTTCAGAAATAGAGAGGATAACAAAATCCTATGTATTTCCAATGGTAAAATTGTGACATCTGAGGTGTTGACTCCATTTTTTCGAATTTTTGCTCATAAAAGTTACAAAAATTGGTATTTTGTTGAACTGGTTATTATAGAAATCATCTACAGATCATGATCTTTCAAATGAGTTATCATTCAGTGACAGAGGATGAAGTAAAGTGTACAAACAGACACTTTTCGTTAAAGTATATCAACAATTTTCCTGAAATTTCTATGTTAAAATTTGCAGTTACACCAACGAAAAGTGTCTGTTTGTACACTTTACTTCATCCTCTGTCACTGAATGATAACTCATTTGAAAGATCATGATCTGTAGATGATTTCTATAATAACCAGTTCAGCAAAATACCAATTTGTGTAACTTTTATGAGCAAAAATTCGAAAAAATGGAGTCAACACCTTAAATGTCACAATTTTACCATTGGAAATACATAGGATTGTGTTATCCTCTCTATTTCTGAAAAGCAAATGATCTGATCCGGCAGACGCGAAGTTTTGCAGGAGGTTAGAGGTGTACTATGCTATGTGAAAGTTTTATGTACTACCTCGCTCCCTGCACAACTTCACGCTAGCTCCCGGACTATGTCCACCAACTGTCATTTGTCAAGCATACGCCGCGTTCATTGGATCTATGCTTTTGTGCGCATACCCAGCCTTCTGCAATTTGACAAAGCAACTGAAAGATAAATTCGTGCTCCTCGAACGACGGGTATAATAATAATAATAATAGTGAACTTTATTTATCCTCGGAGCATTTTAGGAAGGATCCTGTTTACAAAATGGCCGAGCAACGCTCTCACACAAAAAATATCAAGATAAGAAGATCAGTTGGTAACAAAACAATGAAAAAGATTATGAAAGTTAACTCTTTACAAATTTAAAATAATGATCAAAGCACAAATGCTTGAATGACCTAAGAGTTTGTGATTGTCTTATGGTAGCAGGAAGTTCATTGTATATGGATGGCGCACGGACGGAAAAACAAGTACTTTCTAGCTTGGTTCGGCTAAAGGGAATACTGAGCAGATTTTTCTCGGTTGATCTCAAAGAGCGCACGGTACTGCGAAACGATAGCATGTCACTGATGTAAGATGGTGCCAATCCATTCAAAGCTTTATAGACCATGACCGATGTCCTATACTTTGCACGCAATAAAGAAGGAAGCCAATGTAATTTTTCAAACATGGCGCTCATGGATACATTGTCTTTAAGGCGTATGTTCAATATCATTCTCATCGTTCTTCCTAATAGTCTATCAATACGTCTTTGATTTTTTGTGCTGCCAAATCCCCATACTGGTAAGCAATAATCAATATGTGGTAAAATGAAGCATGAAGCAAACTTCAAACGAGCAAAATGTGGCAGATAGGGTTTGACTCTAGAGAATAGATATAAATTTCGTTTCACAGTCTTCGTAATCCGGTCAACGTGATAATCCCATGATAAATTTTTGTGGATTACAACACCAAGAGTCTTGTGCTTATCAACAAGTGAAATATCGCTGTTTTCCAGTACAATGTTTGTCTGGGATGTAATAAAAGGGCGACGTTGTGGAACTGTCAATAGCATAGCAAATGTTTTGCTGGGATTTATAGCGAGTCTGTTGACTTTGCACCAGTTTGTGATGGCTGATAATTCAGAGTTTGTAGTCCTTGTGAGCTCATTAACAGAATTCGATGAGATGTATAGCGTCGTATCGTCTGCGTAAATGTCAATTGTCGATTCTCGCGAGGAGAGATGCATATCATTAATGTAGACAAGGAACAATAGCGGGCCCAATATTGCGCCTTGTGGGACTCCTCTGTTGGTGCATTTAGTGACTGACATAGCCGAGTTTAATTTCACAAATTGTGATCGACCGCATAAATAACTTCGGAAGAAATTCACAGCATCATTCGCGAATCGATACATCTGCAGTTTGATTAGCAGTAGGTCCAAGGGAACTGAATCAAAGGCTTTGCTTAAGTCAAGAAAAACACAATTGACAAGTTTCTTGTTTGATATGTCAGTGATCCATGAATTTAACATCTTTGTAAGAGCTGTTTCACACGAGTAGTGTTTTCGAAAGGCGGATTGGTTACGATAAAGAAGGTCATGCTCAAGTAAAAACTCCGATAGCGAGATGTGGATGTGTCTCTCAAGGATTTTGGATAAGACGGGCGAAATACTGATTGGTCTATAATTCTCCGGATCGGTAGTATTCCCACACTTGTACAACGGAACCACCTTTGCCCGCTTCCATAATGATGGGAATACTGCATTGAAAATGCATTGGTTCAATAAACGCGTGAGAGAAGGACATATTTCTTTGTAGCCATATTTTAAAAACTTTGCGTTTATCCCGTCGGCACCTGCAGATTGCTTAGGGTCGAGTGCAGAGAGTTCATTTGACACAAATTCTTCACTGATAGATGGAATGGAATATTCATTCATGATATTTTTGCTGGCGATGTAGCTCCCGAGCAATTCATTATGCAGAACCGAAGCCGAAGGAAAATGAGAATCATTATCAAAACTCCTCACGAAATAATCATTTAAAATATTTGCGATGTCCGTTTCATCAGTATAGATTCTTCCTTCAAAAGAAATGGATTTGCATCTTCGTTTTTCAGTCTTATCCATGCTGCACAGATCGCGAAAGTGGCGCCAGAACTCTGATGTTGACGATCTTGAGTTGCTGAATGCCGACATGTAAAATTCAGATTTTGCTTTATGAATAAGACATTTCACTTTGTTGCGTAAACTTCTGTATTCATCTGGATGTCGCTTTTTATCAATCTGATTCCTTCGTTTCATTGCATCATTTATATCCTCATTCCACCATTCAGGAAGATGGAGATATTTAACGCGCTTGGATTTAATTGGAGCATGTTTATCAACGCATGAGTTAAATAATTCGCACCAGACTTCAAGATTTTCATTTACGTCATCAAATGTTTCTGTGAGAGACCATGGTGTTGCTAGAAGGTCAGTTTTAAAGGCATTTGCATCGAAGTCTTTCATCTTTCGATAGTAGATCATTCCTCCTCTACGTGTTGGTGGGGACGATAGACGTAGAGTGACGAAGGTAGGAAGATGATCACTAACAGTATACTGGATAACTCCTAATTTCCTTATTCCATCTAAGTCCGAGGTATAGACATGGCCAAGTAAAGAAGAACGCTCATCGGTAATTCTTGTTGGATCAGCGATTACTTGATACATATCACTTTCTAATTCTAGAAAATCAGTAAGTTCAGCAGATTTTGAGTCATTGGCATTAAGCAAATCAATATTGAAATCTCCCATGATAATAAGCTTCTTTTTGTCAAAGTCAACTTTCTTTATAGACTCTAATAACGTTTTAGACCACTCATTTATGCTTCGAGAGTCATCGGGAGGACGATATAAAACCATGACAATAATAGATGTTTGGTAACACGGACTTATTTCAAGGCATAGAATCTCAAAAGATGCTATTTCAAGATCTGTCCTTCGCTTTCCCATGTTCTCTTTCACATATGCGGCGACGCCACCACCCGAAAGTTTGCGACTGTTAGCTTCGTTTCGGTCGTGTCTGAAAATACCATATCCAGGTATATGTATTGAATTATCAGTTACGCTGCTGTGAAGCCAAGATTCGCTTATTCCGAATAGATCGATGCATTGGCAATTTGAAATAATTGTTTTACTCAACTCGTCAAATTTGTTCATCATAGAACACATGTTCAAGTGGAGCATACTAAGCCCTTTTGATGGAATCACAGTAAACGGGTTTTCTCTCAGAATATTCATCATCGAAACTTGAAGCACATAAATTTGAAGAGCCTGCAAATTGACATCCAGTAGGACATCCATCAGGCCTAAATCTTAACGCATCATCACTGCAAATTACTGTTAACTATAACCGATTAGGCCTATCTAAAAGGGCAAATAACTCATAGCCTATAGCGATATGCGTTTTCCAAGTTGATTTCGATTGCCTGCTGCGTCAGTTGGAGGAGCCGGAACCATATATTTCGGCTACCTGCCGAAATATCAGTGTTCAATTTGCCGAGCCCGTAAACGTATTGGAAAAATAGCATGCTTACAGTGTTTCTATTGATAGCATACTCTTGTTTTATATTGTTCAACTGTGTAATTTTTTCATCGATTTGATATATAAAGATTTATTTTTACTATGCATGCTGTTTTACATGCGTCAAATCAATAAGATTCAAGGGTTGGGGATGATATGATATAATAAAACCACATTTCAGAATTATCTACATAGACATACAGCAAATAAAAATTATAACATAGGTGTAACAAAGTCGAAAGTCGAATGTGTGTAGTTAGTGCCGGTATATAATCCTAATTAGTAAGTCAATTAATTAGTTTTTACGGGTCTGTGTATGTGCTTATTTTATTAAAAACGCAACCTAGACTAAAGGCACATACCCTAGTTCACAAAATAGTAACAGCGGTACATCGTAGGGCAAGTTATGGGGGACAAACTAGAGGAGTGCCAAATCACCCCATCGAAGTGCCAATTCACCCCATACATTTCGTGAATTGGCATTTTTCTAACCTTTTTTGAAACGAATATTTGAAGAGGAAGGAGTCCGAATCGAAAAAAATTTTTAATACAAAAAAGTTAGGAATTTCCTTGAATATTAAGGTTATTATGCTTGAATAGTAAAAAATTCGTTGTTTGGTCATGAGAGCTAATTTAGTGTTAGGGTGCCAGATCACCCCACTCTCCCCTATTTCATGATTATTCCTGGACATCATGAAACTGCACAAAACAGTCTCCACTATTTCGCTGAGTGACAAACAGGACATCTCAGGAAGAATAACTGCTTAATCAGAATTGAATGGAAAGTGTGTCAAGCTATCGACGAAGAAGAGCGGCATCGCAGTCGATGAAGAATCGACATCTGATGCCAACTTATGGGTTTAAAAGATTTTGAAGAGGAAGATCTCAAGACCAGAACTACAGAGGGTGCAATTGAAACTCGAAATGGGAATTAAAGGGAAGAACATTCTCCAGACGAAGATTTCAGATTTGCGGTACGAACGTGATCAAATGAAGAAAATTAAGGCTTAAAAGCTTGGGAGTTTGAATGCGTTTTTCTACCATTCCAATTTTTGTCTCCCATCACTTTAATACGGTCCATTTGATGAAAGACTCAATCGATGCTCATATAGATTGCTCATGTAGAACGCTTATTGTTATTCTTGCATTGCTATTTTGTCTTATTGCTGCTATGCATGTGGGTTACAACGTCGTACACAAAAAGTCTCAGGTAGTGCTCGTATTAGATACGAATTATGAAGAAATTTAAATTCTCATTGCGCAGACATACATTCAAAATGATGTATATATAGTCTTATTTCAATGCTGGATGAATGCTACCAATAGGTAAATGGATTATTCTTCCTTATTTCCTTCATGGGAGATAATTTCAGAAGGGGTCAAATATTTGAGAATGAAAAATTCAAAATATTTGAAAATGCCGAATAATTTAAAGTTATCAAAAAATCATTAAATTGTGGGTGGAAAATCATCAAAAAATTTTGCTCATGGCTCTGATGCCTGGCATCAGGAACTCCGGAGATTGAACTTTATATTTCTTTGTGTGACAAACAAGTGTCATGACTTCGAACTCTTTAATAGAGACATCACTCACCGTTGACCAACCCAATTCTTGTCTCTCCATCGTCCTTCCCAACATGATGCAATAACGCACCTAGAAAGATGAAACTTAGCATTAACCTCGTAATCTCGTTCATTCTCATGATTCAAGCTTTTGTGGCTTCAGTTTCAGAGCATATTTGTACTCCTTGTATACAAAACAATGAGTGCAAGGAGCCTCTCAGCATTCGTTTGCCGTGGTTACAGCTCGTTTTGTTTCCTCTGGTGGCAAGTCGAAATGGTTCTTTTGCATATTCGTCTGATAATGGTCATGATAAAACTGTCCTAGAGAAAGCCACAGGATAAAATTTAAGTAGCAGAAACGTTTCAGCAACATATGAAACCTAGGCTTTTGTTAAATTGTTGGCTTGAAGCTCTGCAAGCCTCAGACAGCTAAAAAGAAGGTTTGCTTCCACGATTTGTCACAGGCTACAGCGGCATGGTTTTTAGAAGTTGCTGAAAACGTTTCTGTTATTTGAATTCCATTCTGTGACTTTCTCTGGGATAGTTTTTAAAAAATGATCTGTGGTGCCATTTTGTAGAGAGACAATCTTATGACCAGGAACCATGTCGCTTGCATATCTCGTGGGAATGTTCCTTGGCTAGTCATTTTATTTTTTGAGATTGGAAAGAGCCAAGTAAATTGGTAGAATGTATCAATAATGGTTAATTAGTGCAGTTTATTTCTCCTACTATCCGTAGATATCATTAGGCAGTAAGTGAATGATTTACAGAATAAAATTTGAAATTCACATCAAGAGATGCATAAAAAATATATACAAAATATGTAAAACTATGGTAAGGGAAGAGAACGAGCTATGCGGCAGGTAGTAAAGGGTTGCATAGTACCAAGTACAAAGGGTTGCAGGTAGTAAAGGGTTACATATTAATATTGCACTAATTAGCAAGTATTGATAAATTCTACCAATTTACTTGGCTCTTTCCAATCTCAAAAAATCTCGTGTTATTCACGATTCTTGCAGCAATGTCCACGCCTTCTTCAAATGTACTGACACATATATAAAAATCTGTCTACAAGCATTCAAACAAATAATCTGACTATGAAAAGTTTTTGAAAGAACAACATTGTGAAACGGAACAGATGATGTACATGCCTGTAGATCTAAAACCGAAATCCAGATCATATGTACAGGTGGAGCCGTGAATAAATTCATCAACTAAAGCAATTCATGTGAAACTATCTTTATTTGATTTTATTCTTTATCTTACCCGTCATACTTTAAACTCATTGACTGGGCCAGACATGAGACTTTCACAGAATTGTGTTTATTCTGCTCAGCTGCTTATGGTCTGCTCAGCTCTACCTGGTTACTCATCTTGTCAGACAGGATGAAATGAGATTTTCTATGTTTTCTCTGATTTAGTGAGAAGGACGAAGTCTGTCATCAGGTTATTTCCCTATCATGCACATCAAGTAATATTGTATTGCACACTCTGCAAAAATCTAGGACTAGCTCACCATGGTGGTCGCACGCGAAAATTGAATGTTCAGTAGTAGCAGTGTTATTGCGAGGAAAGTCTTTCCATCGATTATACAGATAAAATGAAACAGTCGCTTTCATGGGCAGGATCATTGTATTGAACTAAAGTACATCTGCGTAGAGGATGTGTTTGTAGATCCACGAATTTTAAACAATGCATATGGAAAATGAAGTGTGCAAGACGATTCGCATCCACAAGAAACTGTACACAATCAAGACTTATTGATTCAGGAGCTAGGTCTGTGCAGTTATATCTATCAATCCTACAACTATGAGTTGTCGGCTGCAGTCCGCTTTTTATTTAGAATATGAGCCATATCACCGTGTTGTGCATTTGCTAGTTTTCTGATATGGATTTGGTGCTGCAATCAATGAAACTGCATGCATACTGAATTATCTCAATATCCTTTAAAGACCAGACAGATATCACTTTCATCGCAAATGTTGAAGAATTCAAGTGCAGACGGTTTCTGTATTCAAGATGTGAAAAGCGTCAAAGGAAGTTGCTAGACTTTAGAGAGGACCAAAGCTGAGATGATTTCCAGCCCACCGAAGTGTCTTTATTATCCTAGCATAATTAACTTTCTCGATGACTCCTACAGTGCTCAGTACCAGAAATGCAATGTGCATGCACGAATTTCATTTTCTGATTTGTGTGGCCCTGTGCTCAAAAAAGTGGAATTAACCTGGATTTTACTTTTTTGCACTGCCACAACTGACCTTGACTAGTGTTGCTAACATAATTACAAGTGAACAGGAACGAAAAAGCAACATCTCTCTAATTGACAATGATGAACTGTGTCAAAATGATCAGAGATGACAGTAATGGGCAAAAGACCGTTCCAGGACACCATAAAATTAAAAAAAATAGTATCTTTAAAAACGACATAAATTCATGAATTTAGTCCCTTTTTCAGGTTTTTAAGACCTAAATTCATGAATTTAGACCGTTCCAGGACACCATAAAATTCAAAAAAATAGTATCTTTAAAAACGACATAAATTCATGAATTTAGTCCCTTTTTCAGGTTTTTAAGACCTAAATTCATGAATTTAGACCGTTCCAGGACACCATAAAATTCAAAAAAATAGTATCTTTAAAAACGACATAAATTCATGAATTTGAACCCTTTTTCAGGTTTTTAAGACCTAAATACATGAATTTAGTCCATTCAAAAAGTACCATTTTTTCAAAAAATGGCATTTTTAAAAACGACATAAATTCATGAATTTGAACCCTTTTTCAGGTTATGAAGACCTAAATTCATAAATTTGGGCGTTTTTAAAAATACCCAATTTTCAAATTTTGCAAAATCTCAAATTTGAGAATTACAATTTTCACCCCCAAAATCATGACCGTTCCAGGACACCGAAAATCATAAAAGTTGAGAATCTCAAAATTTGTGAATTACAATTTTTACCTTGTAAATCATGACCGTTCCAGGACACCGAAAATCATAAAAGTTAAGAATCTCAAATTTGGGAATTACAATTTTCTCGCTTAAATCATGACCGTTCCAGGACACCGAAAATCATAAAAGTTGAGAATTTCAAATTCATGAATTTTATCCATCTTTCAGGTTTTTAAAATATATCATGTGACTAATAATATTTCTTTAAAAATGGAAGAAACAAAAGTGGATGAAACCGCAAGAATATATCCTTCGTTATCATATGAACGTAGTTCTACTTTAATGGACATTGAAAAGATTAACATTGAAAAAATGAATAAAGAAAAACACAAAGATAGAGTTAGGTATATGAAAGATAAGGAATCTCAATTATTATTAAGATTAGAGCATTATAAAAAATTAAGAAAGAGATGGAGTAAAGTTAAGAATGTAACACAAGGAATTGGCATATTCTTAACAATAAGTTTAGGTGCTTTAACAATTGTTATATCTTCAGGTGTTTTAGTAATTCCAGTAGTTGCTACAGCTTTAACAGGTACGGGTGTTTTTGCAACTTCACTTGTTACAATGTTAGATAAATCTTTAATAACTAAGAAACGAAAATCATTAAAAACTAAGCATTTACATATTAAAGAAGTCTATGATAAACTAAACTACTACTTTCAAAGAGTATGTGATGATAATGTTATTACGTTAGATGAGATTGAAAAATTTGATCAAATAGCTAATGAAGTAAATCAAACCTTTCAATTACAGTCCGAAAAAGTTGATGATAAGAATAGACAGGATGGCAAAATTTCTAGTGATGGTAAAATTTCTGATGAAGAAAATGACAAAATTTCTTTAGAAGAGCTAAAAACTTTAAGCGAAAATTTAAGCAAAACTTTATTAAACAAAACTTAAAACGAGAAAACTTTAAACGAAAAGATGTCAAACAACAAAGCAATAAAAAAATAATTTGTTCAGTAAAATGTTTTTGTTGTATTCCAATGTTACCACAAAATTCAAATATTATATTTTAAAAATGGATAAAATTAGAGATGATAATTTTAAAAGAATAAAACAATTAGAAGAGTTAATAAAACAAAGAAATATTATGAAAGAAAATCATCTTCAACATAGAATGATAAAAGCTGGTATTCAATCTGATATGTTTGAAAAAATGCAGCAAACCGAGCAAGTAAAAACTGATTTTGAAAAAACTATGAAACCATTTAAAACTCTTGAAAAAAAAGTACAAATAATGATAAACAAATTGATATAACAGATCCAGAGCACAAAACTATATTAGATGACTATGGATTACTAGAATCAAACATTAATAAGAAATTACTAAAATCTATGCAATTTGAACATTCTATTTCATTTATAGATGGAAAAACAATACCTAGATTTTATCTCGGACAAAAAGAAATATTTCCACAACCTTTTCGAGGTATAATTTTTTCACCAGATAAATCTCCTTTTAATTTAGATAGAAATTTTGTTAATCTTTTAAGAGGAGCAGATTTAAATAATTATGCTGTAGAAGATCTCATAAAATATAAAGCTATGTTAGACAGAGTTGGTGCAGTAAAATCTCTTAGACGTTATAAACAATTAGAAAATTTATTATCAACGGGAGTTAAAGTAGGGAAAGGTTTATCTGAAAAACAGAAAACAGAAACAACCATATTCTTACCAGATGATCCACAAGAATTACTAAATAGATTAAATATTTTAATATCTGCAATAAAAGAAGGACATAATTCTAGTTTCAATGAAATTCATGCTATATTGAAAAGACTGTTAGAAAAGAAGATTCTAAATGAAGAGGATTATAAAAGTGTAGCTGAAATATGTTGTTTCTAATTTTTTTATAAAAAAATATTTATTCAAAATTTAAACTAAAAAATGTGTTCAGCAGATTTAGACAAAATTAATAATCATTTAGAAAATTTGACAGAGATTTTGGGTTCATCAAAATTTAGTACGACGTTAAAAATTATAACAACTACTTCATCACACACTTGTAATTTAGAACCCATTCTTCATTTAGAACAAAATAAAAATTATCAAATTGCTTTGACTAGTTTCTCTACATTTAACACTATTCAAAACGTTATCAAAGATGTGAATGATCAATTTAGATATTCTACTGATAAAGGAAAAACGTGGAAAGTACTAACTTTTCTTCCTGGTTCTTACGAAGTTGAATCAATATCAAATGAAATTAAGAGACATTTAGGTATACCATTTAAAGATAAGAAACAATTACATTTTGCAGTTGAACCGGCAGTTAATAAATTTTCTCTTACTTTAGACGAAAATCATCAAGTTGATTTTAATCATGATAGATCATTGTCAAAGCTATTAGGATTTAATAAACAAACCTATAGTCAAGGTTATCATTTAGGTGAGAAGATTCCAAAAATAACTGAAATAAATTCAATTGTTGTACATTGTGACATTATTGAAGGAGGATATATAAATGGTAAATTGTCAAATTTAATATTCAGTTTTCCAGCTTTTACTGTACCCATTGGTTATAGACTAAATGTAATTCCACAAACATTAATATATTTCCCTATTACAAGAAAAACTATTAACAACATTAACATGAGAATCACTGATGAAAAAGGACAAGAAATAAATTTTGGAGGTGAAGAGATTATGATAGATCTTTTGGTTCGGGAGGTATAAACTCCCACGCGAAGCTAGAGAAGTTTAATTTTCTTCTTCTTTAGAAACAAAAAATAAAAAAAAATAAAATTTTTTTATTAAAAAATGAGTGAACTACCTCCATTTAATAAAAAAAACTTAAATTTAATCATCATCCAAATTTATCTAATAAAGTTTTGTCAGTTATTTGTGGAAGATCAGGATGTGGAAAAACATATCTATTATTTAAAATTTTAACGACTCCAAATTTTTTGGATTATAACAATCTTATAATTTATACAACAACGGCAGCACAACCCGTCTATCAATTTTTAAAATATGGATTTGAAAATAATCTTAAAAAACAGCAATTGCTTCATTATTCAAAGAATATGAAAAATCTGAAGATGAAGAAGAAATAAGTTCGTGGTGTGAAGAAGCAGCAAAAAATAATCAGTTAGTAGAATCTAATAAAAATAAGCATATAAAAATACAATTAATAGATGATAGTGGTAATATGCAAGATCCTAGTAAACTAGATAAAACAATGAAACATTGTATAATTTTTGATGATTGTGTTAATGATAGAAATCAGTCAGTTCAGAGAAATTATTTCACAAGAGGTAGACATAATAACTGTAGTGTTTTTTATTTAACACAAAGTATGTATTCATTAGACGGAAGTGTTATTAGAAAGAATGCAAATATATTTATACTATTTGAAATAAATGCAAGAAACTTAAGTGATTTGTTAAGAGATTTATGTGTAAGAAATAAAGATGAATTTAAACAATCGTGTAACAATGCTTGGTCAAAAGATTATGGCTTCATTGCAATTAATATTGATAAAAAAATTCATGATAGAGTTATAGAACATTTGTTTACCGAGTGATAAAAAAATATACAAATATAGTGTTATAATATTTTTTTTAATTTTATATATATATATCAAATTTATCTATCTTAGAAATTAGAAAATTAAAAAGGTTCAGTAGTTATTCCATCAGGTAAAATTTTTCTTTTATCATCAAATGGATCTAATGCTAATTTATGTTCCTCTTTTAAATACATTTTATGTTTCTTTGAATTAAGTCTATAATTACATGCTGTTTTTATTTCATTATTAAATAATGCATTTTTATAATCTTGAAATGTTATTTGATTAGCCACTGATGCCTTTGAAATTCCTTTTAATGTTTTATGTGTTTTAATATTATTAGTTGTATCATAACAGTAACATTTAGATTTTAAAAATATAGCTTCTGTTATGAAATCTTCATTTCCTTCTAATTCATCTTTTACTTTACATAAATCAGAAGGATGAATGATATCTTTTATTTTATTAATTTCTTCATCAAGTGTAGAATTATGCGGTATTGTTAATTCTAAGAAAACAGAATCGGTATCTGTAAAGTGTAATTTATAGTTTTTGCCATAAGGAGGTGCTAAATAATCATATATAAATCTATACATAAATAGTTTAGCTAATTCTAATATAGTGAAACCAATGAAATTTAACTTATGTTTTACGCTAATTCGACGTAAATGTACAGCACATAGTTCATCACTAAATCTAGTAGTTCTTTTATATGTAGGTTTCCTTGTTAAATTTTGAAACCTATCTTTATCATAAACTATTTCAATATTTTGTCTATTACGCACATTTTCTAAAGTCTTACCATAAAATGCATTATTCATTAATTTGAAGAACACGTTTCCAAAATCATCTTTATTTCTTTTAGCTATTTTGCGTTTTTCAATATTGAACTCTATATAATTTTTTAACCACCTAGATTTTTGATAAAATAGTTTTCGATGTATTTTGGTGAGAATCATTCCATGATCTAAATACCAATCTAGCATTCTTCCTTCAACAACATACTTTCCTTTATTGCTTTGTGTTAACATAAGTTTTTTTGTTGGTCTGTATTTTTTAGGAATTAAAGATTTTTGATAATCTGAAAAATCTTCTATATTAGGAATTTTGTTTTCGGGACAGAAAGGAAAATATTTTGTTTTATCTTTTATTTCATCAGGATATACTAAATCAACTTCATATATATAACCATGATTATAATTTCCATCATATGTTTTTTGATAATCAAGAACGGGTGAAGCCCTAGTAGACATCTATGATGTCGTACGAATATTACACCATGACATTTCACCTGTTGGTAATTCTTGTATCATGCAAGAAGAATATAAGCTATTAAAATCATAATATAACAAATAGTTTTCTCTCATGAATTCATCAATTGCATTTTCACGTTCTACTCCTTCTCGTTTCGTTCGAAAAATTTCTAATATTTTTTCTTTTTCTTCTGGAGATAAAGGTTTCATTATTCCATAATCATCAGGATTTACTTTCTTATTATAACATTTAACATATCTATTACCTAAAACTGATGAAACTCCACCTCTAATTCCAGATTCAAAAAATAATAATTTATCATATGTATTTTCTTTATAATGTTTAAGTTTAACATTTGTATGTTTTAATCCTGCTAACCATGTTAAACCTGGTGTAGAATAACAATAACATGGATCTATTCCGTAATATTCTAAACACATCACGAAAGTTTTCAAAAAGATCAGCTAGTATTAATACATCTATCTGTAGATATTTCATTGTATAATCATACATTGTTTTACAATTTAACTCTCTCCAATTTTTTTCAGCTTCTGCATAGTCTTCTTTAGATAATTGTGATTGTTTTAATGTTGATTTAAATTTATTTATTGGAGGAAGTTTTTGTTCTTCTATAATTTTATTCACAGAATTAAAATCTCCAGTTATATATTCATACGGAAATATTCCTTTTAAAGGTTTTAAATTATATTTATTTAATATTTTACATTGTTCAGGTTTCAAAGTTTTTCCCATAACATCTAATGAATAAGGAGTAAAAAATCTAAATGCATCTAAAATTCTAATACAACCTAATTGCATTGAAAAATATTCTTCTTCTGTTTTACATAGTACATTTATTTGTTGTTGTTGTAATTTTTCAGATGAAAATAAATCTTTCATTACTAGATGGAAATCATATTTAGAACCATTATAGAAATATAGAGGAACAAAGTTATATTTAAATTTATTAGCATTAAGATTACAAGAATTATGTGCTGCACCTCTATATAATCCATTTAGATGATCATGATCTTTTACCTTATCAAGATATCTACCTCTGCCATTTTTATAACTTTTTGTAAATTCTTTTCCACAGTAATAACATTTTGTTTCATTAATAAAATTTAATTTTTCTTTTTCTGTTAATGGCATCATCGGTATATTTGTTTCAAGCAATTGTGAAAAGCGACCTTGTAATTCTTCTACTTTCTTTGTAAACATTTCTGAACTATCTTCACCATAGTATTGATAATATTCTGATTTAAATAATTCAGGATGATTTGAATGAATGTACATTCCCCAACATAATGGTTTTTGTTCAAATAAATATTTTTCTTTACTTTGTTCAGCTGCACTTTTTTCATAATTAAAAACCGAAGGTTCTAGGGCTTGGCCCGTACAATTTTCAGAATCTTGCGAAGCCCTGGAAGACATCTCCGATGTCTCGTGATTTTGTGTCATATTAACATTATATGCTTCAAAATCACAATAAATAGTAAAGGGTACTTTATTTTTAAAATACCATTTATTATATTCTAAATAATCATCTTTAGGAAGTGTGTTTCTGACTGCTTCATTTTGTTGGCAATTCTCCAAATGTCTATTCATTTCTTCTTTAGTTCTAAATATTGTCATACATTGGAGACAAGGAAAATTGGCATTATCTGAAGTTTTTGTGAATATAGAAACATCTTTACACAATATAAAATGACCCTGATAATATAATATATTCGCTTGTGCTGGCTGTTTTGTCTGTTCTAGTTTTTCAAATTTATCTTGATATATTTCATGTGTTTCATCAATTTCTTTTGTAAGATTAAATGTATTTCGATGAAAATTTTGATTTAATATTTGTAACTGATAACTATATTCTTTATCATATTGTTCTTTATATTGTTGTAGACATTTTTTTAAAGATTCATTTATTTTTTGATTGGTTTCATTTTCTTCATTATTTAATTCTTTATTGTCTTCATTTAATTTTTGAATCGTTTCTATCTTATTTTGATATTTATGGCCATATTCTTGTACTAATATTTTTGTTTTTTGTTGATAATCTGTATTACATTTTTGTAAAATTTCATTTCAATTTTGTAATTTTTGTTGATATTCGAAAGATAAAGATAAATAATCGGTATCATAATCATAATTATAATTACGCCCTTTATAATTATTATGATTAATCATTATTGGTGATTGTGTTATATAATTTCAAATTTTTCAGTACATATTATATTTCCTTGGTAAAAAATATTATGATGCATGTAATTTCCCCTATCATTATATACTATTTCTGATTGACATAGATTTTTATTATTCAAATAAAATTTTTTTGAATCTGAGTAAAGTGGAGTAATTTTACCAATAGAAACATAATTCACATTTAATTCAAAAACATTTACTTCTATTAAATTTTTATTCTTTTTATGAAACTTTATTAACCTATTATAATCATATGGAAATTCATGTAAGCCATCAGAAAGATCAAATTCATTTATGTATTCTTCTTTATTATAATGACTTAGTCTTTCTTTATGATATTCTGCAGGATGTAAATGTGCTATAATACTCCACAGAAAACAATAATCATCTTCATTTTTTATGTTGATTATTTGTGGTGAACTGAAAGGTAAAGGAACATAACTACCACCAGTATTATTTTTATATTTATCAATTACTATTTTCTTAGATAGTATTTTAACAAATCTCCAACCAGATTCACGTAACTGGGCTTCAATTATACAATTTTCTAATTTAAGTATCATCGATTCAAATATGGGTTGTATATCATTTACATTATGAATTTCTTGTGAATTTGTAAAATGTCCTTGTATTATTTCTTCAGGAATTCCATCAGGTCCATTTTTTGTATAAAGTACTTCTACATTCATATAACATTTGAAAGATTTCTTAAATATTTTGAAAAAGTTTTGTAATACATTATAAAAAGTTTCATCGGTTTCATTATGTCCAACGGGCGAAGCCCTGGAACCTTCGGTTCGAACCGATTCATTAAATAAATATTTTATATCTGTTACGGCTTCATCGGTTCGTTCAGCTTCATCAAATTCATCAGTATCGCTAAATAAATATCTTCCATCTGGTAGGGTCTCATCATCACTATTAAAAACTTTTTTATATTCCGAATGTGAATAATCATCAAACATTTTTTTAACTTTTATATCAGTAGGCAATGTTTCTAGATAGTTCTTATAACTATTTAATTTTAATATATTTCCTTCATCAACTCGTTCTACATTTTGTAAATGCAATTTACTATTTAAATGAGATTGATAACTTCTTTTTGTTTGCAACTTTTTTTTACATAAGACACAATAAAACTTGGTATTTTCCATTTTTTTATGTTTTAAGGAAAAATTTGTGTTTTAATTTTAGATATAAACATTCTAATATCAAGGACTTGAGAGTTATCATATATTATTATATATTTCACATTCTTAAGTTATTTTATTTTCTTTATCATATTAAGTTTTATCATATATTATTATACATTTCACGTTCCTAAGTTATTTTATTTTCTTTATCATATTAAGTTTAATCATATTAAGTTTTATCATATTAAGTTTCATCATATAATGTTTTATCAAAAGATAATTTAAATTTATTTTCACTAACTATTGATTCTTCATCATCATCATCAATTGATTCTTCATGATCATCATAAATTGTTTCTTCAACATCATAAATTACACTTTTTGGGATTGGATACCATTCCCTGATAGGAATATCTAATTCTAAATTACATCTTTTATCTGATAATAATATAATAGAGAAAAATATTGGTCTTTGATCTCTTTTGGAAAATTTAATAACACCACCATAATCTGAATCACTTTTAGTTTTTATTAAAGATGATAAAATTTTAAATTGATTAGATGTAAATCCTAATCTAAATTTTGTAGACCCGACACATAGTTGTCTAACAGTATCTTCAACTATACCATCATTACTATTTTCAATTGTAAGAAAATGAAATTTAGATAAATTTTGATTATATGTAGTATTAATATCATGTACATCAGTATGAGATATAAATTTTTCTTCACTTAAATTTTTATAATTACTTATAATTTTATAATCTTTTTTACCATTTACACCTTTTTCAGATGTTTCAGAATCATCATTATTATTATTATAAGATTCTTTAAGATCGGGCAAAGCCCTAGAACCTTCAGTTCGTTTATTATGATTATGATTATGGTCATTTTTAATAGTATAAGGTGTAGTCCACATATAAATTTTCTCTTGTTGAGCTAAACCATTTATATAAGATTTTAACAAATTAATATTTAAATTTGAATATAATCCTATATAAGTATCATCATCATATCTTTGCGGCATTTCTAATGTTTCTTGTTTATAAATTGTATCTCTATAATAAACTTGGCATAATAATTCTTCATTATGTTTTTTACTCTCTATGTGAATGTTATATTGATTTTGATCGTCAACAAATAATCTAATTTTTTCTTTCGAAAAAGATTTTAATTTTTTAACTAATTCTTTAATATTGATGTAATTAGTAATTTTAGTTTCTATCCAATCAGTATTACTAATTGGTAACACTGCTCTAATAAATCCATAAACATTATTATGACCTATTATAACCATATTTTCTTTATTTAATTCCACATAAGCTACATCATTATATTTACTAACAATCTCCATAAATTTTATAAATGGATCACCTGGAAATAAACAATAATTAGTTTCTATAGAAGGTAAACCTTTAGTCTGTTCTCTAAATATTTCGGCTTGTAATTCAAACAAAAGATTAACATCTATACATGGATTATTATTATTATTATTATCAAAACATTTATTTTCAAATCCCGTTGATCTCGTCGAATAAGAAGAACAGGATGATGCAGACGAATATAATTTTTTTAAATTTGGGGTTTCCATTTTTTTATTTTTATTTTTATTAGAAAAAA
The DNA here is from genome assembly GCA_907163375.1 of Prostheceraeus crozeri. Lineage (NCBI taxonomy): Eukaryota > Metazoa > Platyhelminthes > Polycladida > Euryleptidae > Prostheceraeus > Prostheceraeus crozeri. The sequence goes on from CAJQUW010014011.1 coordinate 88,275, forward strand.
TTTTATTTTTTTTCTCATATAAAAAAATTACTTTTTTATTGTTTTAAAAATGATGTTACCAAATGTTGGTGGAGGTGCATATATCCCGAATAATCGTGAATTAGAAATAGAAAATTATATCATGAAAACTGGAGACGTTTTATCTGGTCCATTGCATCTTTCTATTCTTCCGCAACAAAATACAGAGTTAACAAATAAACAATATGTTGATACACAAATCAATGATTTAAAAGAAAAATATATAAACGATATTTTGGTTCCACTGATGAATGAATTAAAGTTGCTAAAACTTAATAACAAATCATTAAACGAAAAATTATTAAAACTTGATAAAAAGGATAGAGAGCTAGAAGCAGATATAGCAAAACTTTTTAAAAAGATTTCTGAACATTCAAAAATTTTAATATTACTTTCTATAAAGTTAAAATCTGCAGTCATTAAAAATAAACATCAGATAAAAATGTTAAAAGAACAATTAGAAGATGAAATAGAAAAACTACCTGAAAGAATTAAAAAAATTTAAAGCAGTTACAAACTGCATTCCAAAAAAGTGTTGATGAATTGAGTTCTAAAATTACTCAACAAATGAAAAAGATGAATAGAATAATAAATGAAGTAAAGTCACTTAATCAAAGAGTTGATAAAATGAAAACTCTTAAAATCAATTTAGAAAATGAATTAAAGAAAAATTTACAAGAATACTCTAAAGAAAATAAAGAACAGTTAGATTCTATTAAAAGACAATTAGATGTTCTTAAAATTAAGTTAAATGCTCTTAAAACGGCGTTGAAGATTAATCAGCAGAAAATGCAAGTTAATAGAAAAGAAATTAAAGTACATCACACGCTGCTTGACGCAATAGATAAAGTGCAACAGTCAATTAATAAAGTTATCTCGAAGTTGTTGTCCATTCACAAACGTAAATCTTAACACGTAGATATTTTTCCCAAAAGTCAAATTTAATCTTAAAAAATGCCTATAATTTATAAACACAATCTTAAACAATTTGCTTCAAATCAAAGAATTGCTCATGAACCACGTATGAATCCTGTTTATCATTATGATAATAGAGAAACAGTCGGAACACAAAAGTTCCTAGGCACCGCAGGTGCCGTTCACACGGAAGGAGCTGGGATCTTCTCTGGTATTGGAAGTATCGTTAACTTAATTAAAAATAATAAAGATTTGATTACATCTGCTGCAAAAGGAGCAGCTGCTATAGGTAGTACAGCTAGTGCAATATCAAATGCTGTCAAGTCTCAAAACGAATTAAAACAACTAGAAGCTATTCGTAAACTTAGTAATGATTCCGAAGAACTAAAAAATTTAAAAAAAACTTTCAGAGGAAACAAAAAATAAAATTGCTAACATAGCTGTTAGGGAAACCTTGAGGAGCGGAGCTCCGTCTGATAGTAAACATAAGAAGAAATCAGGCGTAGCCATAAAACGTTCAATTGAAGAAATAAGAGGTAATGGTATTAATAGCAACCTTCGGTCTAACCAGCAAAGCTGTAGCGGAGCTGGTCTAGCAAAATTCTAAAATTGTTTTTTAGTAAAATTTTTTTTAGGAAAATTTTCTTAGCAAAATTTTTTTTGTAAAATTATTTTAGCAGAATTTTTTCTGTGTGTGAGAAAAACAAAAAGTCAAATTATTTTTTATAAAAATGTCTTCGCTTATCGAAAATAAATTTAGATTAGACGATCCTCCGTTCGTCAGTTGCAATCAAAAAAAGAATGACTATATAAGAATTGCTATGAATCCCGGATCTTCCAGTAGAGTAAATACTGGAGGTGATTTAATTTTTGAAGTTGATAATCAGCAGAGTTATATATATCTACCTGATTCATTTTTACACTGTGAATATTCTTTGTATAGTGATGCCAATTTTACAATACCATTACCAGATACCGATAATATTGCACTAGAGAATAATTTTTTTCCAAAATTATTTACACAAATGCGTTTAGATGTTGCAACTCAAAATATAGAAACAATAAGTGATTCTCCAGGTGTAATTGATACAATGCTTAGATTTGTAACAATTGGTGAAAATAATAAAAAGTATGAAATCGAAGGTTGGTTTCCTGATACTAATGATGGTATAATTGTTGATGATTTAACTCACGCTGGAACAGATGCAGCAGGAATTGCGAAAGATGTAGAAAATATTGCAAAACATTTAAATAAAACAAATAATGATGCATATAAAGAAAGACGTGAATTTAACAAGAAAAGTAAACAGACAGTAAATTGGTCATTGTCTCCATTATTCGGATATTTAGATTATGATAAAATATCATATCAATTAAAATTTAAATTAATAATTCATCGTACAGCAAATAATGAATTAATCTTTTTTGGTAAGACTGGAAAAAAAGCATATTTAAAAATTGATAGACTTGAATGGTGGATTAAGCATATTACTCCTAGTTTAGAGATTGAAACAGCTATTGCAAAAAGATTAAATACTAACAAACCAATTCCAGTAAATTTTCTAAAGCGTACTGCTAGTTCAGTAACTTTTTCCGAACAAAGATTTAACTGGCATTTTACTAGAACTGCGAATGCTCCAAGATGTTTATTACTAACATTTCAAAGAAATAATTCTCCAAGTTTTGATAAGAACAACAATCTTTTTCATATTAATACAATTCGAAGTTTACAAGTTTCATTAAATCAAACCCGATATCCAATTGATCCATTAAGATTCGATGATACCAATAATCAATTTATGGAAGGATATGATTCTTATCGAAATCTTTGTATAGAATTTGGAGTTGAACCACAATTAACTCCTGGAGATTGGAGACATTTATATTGTTTCGATTTAAGTGCACAATCTGAAGATATTATCAAGACTGGTTGTGATGTAACAATTAATATTGAAAAGAAAGATTCCACAACTTCATTGATGGGTTATGGTTTATTGCCAGAAGATGTAAAATATTCTATTGAAATTCTTAATGGAAAGATGGCTAGGATTAGTTAATTAAAATTTTTCATAACTTAAAATTTTGATAACTAGAATAGATTAAAAATTTTTGGTAACTTAAAATTGTTTTGATAATAATAATAATAATAATCCATGTATAGATGTTAATCTTTTGTTTGAATTACAAGCCGAAATATTTAGAGAACAGACTAAAGGTTTACCTTCTATATACGTTCAGCCACTATTTGAAACTGTTTATTCAACTGAAAATACAGGGAAGGCCGTAGTGATAGAAAGATTCAATCGGACGTTAAAAAATAAATTATTCAAGAAATTTACTGAGCAAAGAAATCAGAAATGGTTGAAGATATTACCAGGAATTGTAGAAGAGTACAATAATAAAGTTCATTCTGGTATTGAAGAAACTCCAAAGAATGCTTCTGACGACCCTGATTTGATAAGAAAAAAAATATTCGAGAATAATAATTTGAATGAGAGTAATCCGAATTTGCAGAAACTTAAGCCGAAATTTAAAATTGGAGATAGAGTTAGAATATTTAAATATAAGAATAAATTTGAAAAAGGCTTTGTTGGCTATTGGACTAAAGAAATATTTGAAATTTGTAAAATAAATCAAACTTATCCGATTACTTATGAAATTAAAGATTTAGATGATGAAAATATCAGAGGCCGATTTTATCAAAATGAATTACAACGAACTGATTTTTAATTATCATTATTATTGGAACTAACGTTTCGGGAATGAAATTCCCTTGTTAGGCGTAGCCATAGAACCTACGGTTCGTTCAATTCTAACATAATATCTAGAAATGGTACTCCTTCCTGTAATTTAAATAAAACATAAAGACATAATTGACCACAATAAGTAGTTCCCGGTTTTTGAATTTGAAACGTATTATAAATTCCATTGCCAAGTATTTCTCTTACTTCATTCGTAGGTGGAAGTCCGTATGAGTCGAACCAATAGTTCTCAGCCTCCGGGCGGTCAAAATAATAATTAGAACAGTTTATATTTCTTTGTCCTGCTGACCAATGTACACCTTTTTCATCTGACGTATGAAGATTTGTTATGAAATTTATAGTTATTGATGGAACTTTGTTCCGGGAACTGAAGGTTCCTGTTGGCCTATTTTTTAGGAATTGTAATTCGCCTCTCATTAGAACATGAAAATTCTTTATTCCTAATCGATTAGCGATTTTCTTTAGGTCGAAATTCGTTGTCGTTTGTGTTCCATATAATTTCAAAAACTCATTTATGTTGCTCATTTTATAATAAAAAAATTTCTTAAGGGACCCCTTGAAGTCAGAAGGGAGGGGGTATTGATTTAAAACTGTTCTCTAATGATGTCTTTCCTTACTACTTAGTCAGAAGGGGGTATTGATTTAAAACATTTTTATAATGATGACTTTCCTTACTACTTAGTCAGAAGGGGGGTATTGATTTAAAACTGTTCCACAATGATGACTTTCCTTACTACTTATTCAATTTTGAAATGATTTAATTTAATCTAAATTTAAACTTTACATTGTTGCATTGTATTAGTAGAGTTAGTGTTTCGTACATCTTTTAACAATAGTAATTCAACCCTCATCAATATGTGAAAATTCTTCATTCCCAATTGATTAGCAATCTCATTTAAATCGAAATTTGACGTGGTTTTGTTTACCGTATATTTTTAGAAAGTCTCTAATGTTACTCATTTTAAATGGAATAAAATCTATTTCAGACATTTCTCAAAAGAATTGGCGTGTAGCAGCTGCTAAAATTGTTTCAGCTGATAGGGGTGAAGGAAATCACAGACAATAGCGCATAATGCGAGTTGTGAAATCTCATTCACACTATGAGAACAAAAGAACAAATACAATCTAAAGACAATGGACATATGAGAGAGAAGAGAAATGAATGAGCATTTCTCTTCATTTTGGTTTCCATAACAATCATTCATGCGACATTGTTTTGAATGGAAAAATACACCAACTGTCGAACCGGTGTCAGAAAGTTTGTCGACATGGCTGTCGATATGGTTCGATAGTTGGTGTATTTTTCCATTAGCGTTCAAGGTCATTCTATTAAAAGCATATGGGAATTATTCTCATTGAAGACAAGCAATTGTTTTAACGAATGCATGTCATTGTGAATACAATATTCCTGTAACAGACAGGATCGAGAGAGAGAGAGAGAAAGAAAGAAAGAAAGAAGTCACGCTGCTCCGTAAAAGTTTAATTGAGATAACGAAGGATATATTCTTGCGGTTTCATCCACTTTTGTTTCATCCACTTTTGTTTCTTCCATTTTTAAAGAAATATTATTAGTCACATGATATACGAGGGCAAGTCAAAAATTATTTGCACTTTTGTTCCAATTTACATTTATTTTACAATTACAACAGAAATAACATCATCATTTTTCAATATAGTCACCATTTCGTTCACAACACTTGTTCCACCGACGCACAAGCTGCTTAATGCCCTCAGAGAAGAAGGATTCTGGCATGGAACCTAGCCACTCATGCACCGCCTCTTTCACCTCTTCATCTGTCGAGAACCGACGTCCTCGCAGAGCTTCTTTCAAGGGTCCGAAGAGGTGGAAATCGGAAGGTGCGAGGTCTGGGCTGTAAGGAGGATGTTCCAGGACCTCAAAACGGAGATCTTGAAGAGTTTCCACAGTCTTCGCCGCCGAATGAGGACGTGCATTATCGTGCAGTAGGATGACACCTCGCGACAGCAATCCACGGCGCCGAGTTCGAATGGCTGGTCGAAGACTGTGACGCAACATTTCACAGTATCCGTCACTGGTGACCGTTGATCCTCGCTCGTTGTAATGCTCAAGTATTGGCCCTCGAGAGTCCCAAAATACAGTGAGCATAAGCTTTCCAGCAGATGGCCGACTCTTGAATTTCTTCGGGACCGGTGAGTTTGGATGCTTCCATGTCATTGATTGACGTTTACTCTCCGGCTCGAAATGGTGGACCCACGTTTCGTCACCGGTGATTATTCGCTTCAGGAAATCTTCGCCTTCGTTCTCATAGCGTTGCAGGTGCCGTTGACTGATAGTTCGTCGATTGTCTTTGTGTGCATCAGTAAGCTGTCTGGGCACCCATCTGGCACTCACTTTTCGGAACCCAAGTTCGTTGTGAAGAATATTGTGAGCAGATCCATGGCTTACTCCTAGCTTCACGGCCACCATGTCGACTGTAACTCTTCTGTCCTCCATTACCATCTCCTCAGCTTGCTCGATCTTATCCGACCCTGTCGATGTTCGAGGACGTCCGGCTCCTTCTTGGTGCGATACACTTGTGCGACCAGCCTTAAAGTGATCAATCCAGTGGTAAACACTTCTTTTGCTTAAGCAGTTGTCGCCATATTGAATCGATAGTCTGCGATGGATGTCGGCTCCCGGAGCACCTTCAGACCATAGGAAGCGGATAACAGCTCGCTGTTCTTCTTCGGTGCTGACGGAGAGTGGCGCAGACATCTCGAGCATTAATGAATTGTTTTGACCGTACACTTTCTTATTTAAGCGATCGGCGCTAAGCTGTGTTCACTTCCTTTCATTCACAAATAGGAGTGGCAGCTAAGAGTGCTTCAGTAAGCCTGGAATCTGAAAAGCAGACACAGAAAGGAGTGGTGCAGTTAACTCTTTACCAAGAAACAGAAGCAATCGAGTGATGAATCAAAAATCAAAAATGAAAAAGTGCAAATAATTTTTGACTTGCCCTCGTATTTTAAAAACCTGAAAGATGGATAAAATTCATGAATTTGAAATTCTCAACTTTTATGATTTTCGGTGTCCTGGAACGGTCATGATTTAAGCGAGAAAATTGTAATTCCCAAATTTGAGATTCTTAACTTTTATGATTTTCGGTGTCCTGGAACGGTCATGATTTACAAGGTAAAAATTGTAATTCACAAATTTTGAGATTCTCAACTTTTATGATTTTCGGTGTCCTGGAACGGTCATGATTTTGGGGGTGAAAATTGTAATTCTCAAATTTGAGATTTTGCAAAATTTGAAAATTGGGTATTTTTAAAAACGCCCAAATTTATGAATTTAGGTCTTCATAACCTGAAAAAGGGTTCAAATTCATGAATTTATGTCGTTTTTAAAAATGCCATTTTTTGAAAAAATGGTACTTTTTGAATGGACTAAATTCATGTATTTAGGTCTTAAAAACCTGAAAAAGGGTTCAAATTCATGAATTTATGTCGTTTTTAAGGATACTATTTTTTTGAATTTTATGGTGTCCTGGAACGTCTAAATTCATGTATTTAGGTCTTAAAAACCTGAAAAAGGGTTCAAATTCATGAATTTATGTCGTTTTTAAAGATACCATTTTTTTGAATTTTATGGCGTCCTGGAACGGTCTAAATTCATGTATTTAGGTCTTAAAAACCTGAAAAAGGGTCTAAATTCATGAATTTATGTCGTTTTTAAAGATACTATTTTTTGAATTTTATGGCGTCCTGGAACGGTCTTTTGCCCATTACTGATGACCTGGAACAGAAAAAGCAACATGATTCTAACTAACAACAACCTCTGGTCTTTGACAGTTAAAACAGTTTACAACAACGTTCTCAAACTTTTCTCGAGGCAGTCTTGTCAGCGGTCTTAATTTGAGCTCCTTTTAAATACACAATAGTTGAATTGTCTCTATCTTTTCACAAGTTTATGAAAGAGATACTGCAATCGATTCCCCTTAGTGATCAAGAGATTATAACCAACATAACCAAGAACGCAGCCTGCGTAGCGAACCTTTCTAAAACCACTTGACGATCACATAACAAACCAAGATCAAAGAAAAGGCAAAAAGGAAGGGATGTCAGAAGTCCCTAATGGAACGATAGGCGATGTGGATCTCAGTGCTGGGTGAACGCTTGAAGTATTGAAAACCCTATTCTTTTTAGCTTCTTCTGTTGCATACTCCTGGTTGAACCACGTATAGACAATGGTTTGCGATCTACTGAAGAAGAAAGTATGTAAACATGCTTGTCGAAAATGATTACCTCAGAAAAAGAAGAGCAGCCACAATGCATATAAGAGCTATCGAATGGATTGAGCACATCACCTCTAGAAAAGTGACCAATTATGTCTCAAAAGATAATCGAAAGATGCTTGGCTGAAGTCTTCTGTAAGGCTTTTGAGAAACAGTCTCAAGAATCGTAGATGCTATAGTAATCAAACCAAATGTATTTTGAATCAAAGAGTGGCACCCTAAAGTGACTTTAACATTCACATTGTCACATTGTGTTGATTCTTTGTCGGGATAGGGAGTATATTGGTACATAAAGACTCCTTTGACTCTGGTTGGAGACATAGCTGGCTGTTCCATGTCAATCAAAATGTCAAAATACAAAAGGCTTGCTCACCACTAAGCAAAAGGGAAACTCAAATCTAGCAAAGTCACATTGATCACCTGTATGACGCTGCGTTGAAAATTTGATGACTTTAAAAGAAGCGCAGCCAGGAAATCTGGTAGGCTGCAGTCGGTGCAATAAACATGAGCTCCAAAAGCGTTAGGATAAGAACTGACAAGACAAAGGCACACGTGTGCTTTACCAAAGAACACGAATCGAAGAACAGGGTTTCCGCGCTCCTGGAAACTCCTGGAATTTCGAAAACAGTTTTCCAGGGCTCTGGAAACTCCTGTAATTTTATGATTATGGTAGATAAATGCGTGCATCTCTACTTGATAACTAGAAGCTTTAAATGACATTTTTCTATTTATACCAAGTAAATGTGGTGAATTCATTTACATTCTTAATTTTATAGTGAAAGAACTTACCAGCTATGCATCTTAAAGACGTTGTCAAAGTCATTGGCTTCAGGAAATTTCATTGACGCTCTTTTTGTTGCAGTCCATAGTCTATAAGAAAAACAATTCGTGTGTTGGAGAACATTTTGAATACCGAAAGATATGGATTTGAAATAATGAAATATGTCAAATGCTTTTTTATCAAATAATTAGTCTTGATTTTACGATCCATGTACTCAGGCCTCACAGACCTCCTATTTTCCCTATTATTCCCATTTCTAGCAATTTGTCATGTCCTATTTTTCGGAACTTCTCAAATTTACCGCTCTTTATTGGTGGCGAGTGAGAGATAAATTTTAGAACTATAGCGTCGCTTTCTTTTTCACGAGCCAGATCTATCAGGGCAGAGTGAGAGACTTGTCTTGATTATTCAATGGTCGACGGTTTCTTTCCCCTCTCCTACTTTTTGGGTATGAATTCCTTCTGTTGCTCTCTAAGGGCAGAATCAAAGACTTGTTTTGAAAGGCTTGCGCTTTCTTCTACCTACATGTTCTTCGAGTATTGCACCAACATATTGTATCTAGATTCTGCGCAGGCTTGTCTCGTTCATCAAATTCACGACGTTTTCCCTTTCCCGCTCCTATTTCGGAAATTTCTTCAATTCTTTCTGTCTGGATTCTGCTCTGAGTGACAGACTTCCATGTCCTTCGATTGATCAGCAAAAGGATTGGCGCTTTCTTTTCCTGCTTCTATTTTTGGGACAAATTTATTCTCTACCGTTAATTTCTCGACGTTGTATTTTCATTTTCTTTGTTTTTGGAGAAAATTCTGTCTTGATTCAATGTACAACGTTTCCCTTTCCTCTTCCTATTATTGGAGAATTTATGTTCTCAGGATTCTGCTGAGGATGAGAGACTTGCTTGAAAAATTAATCAATATAAAATGTCGTTTTTTCCGTTCGTGTTTTGAGAATTTCTCCTTTTTTGTAACATGCGTGGGCCGAAGATCGAGTTCCGCCTTTGTATTCACGCTTTCTAATTATTCCCTCGTTCTGCACCTTTGTGTCTGTCTGGAACTCCACTTCGAACCTTGAATGACGAAGAGGGAAATATAGGTTGTTTTCATGCAAGAACAAAGTAATAGTTAAGCGAGTAGTCTACTCAGCCTACACACCACAACTACCGATCTGAATTATGGCTTTCTTACAGTCCTTTATGAAAATGTGTTTTACACTCTCTGACGCAAATAGACATCAATTCCTCAAGAAATCAAATTAGCGTCAATTAAATAGCAGTATCCGAATTTTCCTCAGTTTTAAGTTTTTTGGTCAATGGCGTTTATGGCACAGATCAAAATTCATCAGTTAGAGTTTGTGCAAACTTAGTTTAATCGAAGAGATGCTTGTCTTCCCAGCCATTGCTTCTTGGGTATTTTCATTCGATCTTCGATTAAAGAATTCGAAATTCGATGACCATTTATCAAATCCCAGAAATCTTAAAGAAATTCATGCCGTTGCTTCTTTAAAAAAATTATATCCTAGTTTTTATTTTTTTTTCAATTCACTTGGAGAAAGGAACAAAGCTTCAAGAAAAAGTAAAGAGCAAACAAAAAATTTAAAAAGACGTCTTCATTGTCCTATTTTTGCACTTATTGACCATCGGAAGTTAACCCTCCTATTTGTGCGTGCTTACTTGCTATGAGGCCTGTGCACTTAGTAATACCGACAAGTTTTTATGAATAGACCGATTGAACAAAGGTGCGTTTCAGCCACACTGTGACATCGTACTCCGAGTGCCTGAAATGTATAAACCGTTAAAAATCATAAATCACTTATCAGTACCAGAGTTCATGAATTTTAAGGCCTGGTCAGATTCATTCGGGATTCGTTTTAAGGCTGAAGTGGTAACGTACGTTATAGCTATTGTAAGTAGTGAAAACTGTGCCCTACTTGCGACGGATAGGTACATGGATAGGTACATGTAAAGTTTAGTGTTATCAATAGGTACATGGATAGGTACATGTATAATTTAGTTATCGATAGGTACATGGATAGGTACATGTATAATTCAGTGTTATGAATAGGAACTTGTATGAGATCTGTTTTACTGGATAGGTACATGTGTTTGGTACACTCAGTTGAGTACACTGTGTTTCGGAACGTCTATGATCGAACTTGTGTGGTTTGGTTCTGAGCACTTGGGTACGTACCGATAGACGTCCGTTGTTTGATTTTGAATGGGTTTGCTCAATTGCGACTATTGTGACAATTATTTTAAATGTAGCACTATTTAGATGTGAAACTTTACTGTGCAGCTATGATTTAGTTGCTCCCCAATAAGAAAACCAATTCCAGAACTATGTTTAAAATGAAAAGACAAGAGATTTACAATGTAAGTTTAATATAAGCGTGAAAAATAAATGACGGGTGCAGATCACGTCCCTCAGGCGACTCCATGATCTTCAGGAAGTCATCACACCATTCATGAAATGTCTGATTTTTACTAAAGTCATGGTCACACTCGTGTACCGGACACTTCACCGGTAGTCCACTCCGCCTTTGAAGTGCTGACACAGTCAAGGTTTGCGATAGGGCCACTTTGCAGCCGCAAGAGAGATGCATGGTCATATCCAACTGACCTCCCATAATGACTTGGCTGTCATTTTGAAAATAAAATAGTGGTTTTGAGGACATGCTTCTTGTTATGGAACGTTGAGGATAAGTACTTAACAGTTTGGAACAATGACATCCTTTATATAGTTATATATATTCTCTAGGGAAGTTCGGTACCTCTCTGATTGGCTGTTAGGATTTCCTTTGTTTAAAAAGTATATAAGTCCGAGGTTTGTACCAATTCTTATCAAAGGTTCTAATCCTCACGTTTACAAGTTACAATTATTTTAAATCTACAAGTCATAATGGATCGCAAACAGAAAGCCGCAGTTGAGAACGGTACTGCTGATCGTACCACTTCGCCAATGGAACGTACCAATACACCTCCCCAATCTCCGATGGAGCGATCGACAACACCAAACGAGCCGGTGGTGTTCACCCAAGCCCCTGCATCGCCCGACTACTCGAGTGATGAAGATAGTGACGTATCAATCGAGACGATGCGTCACATGAATAAGAAGTCCATGCGAACGCCACTCTATGGAAGGGTCACGGTCAAAGTCAAGAACGCCCCGAGAAAGTACCACACGAAACGGGTCTTCATGCGAATGGAGCCGAACGAGCGGAACCTCACAACCGCTCTCGAATTTTCGGTCATCGACCTTGACACACCACGTCGCTGTCCCTGTGCGCCCAAAAAGACCAGGATCCATGTGCAAGTGGACTTGAAAAAACTTGTACCCTTTCCTTACCTTGATGATATTTAGTGTGTTTTTTTCTTAATCTCTTCATTTAATATTCATTTGTATATATGAACAAACTTGTTTTATCATTTCACAAATCGGTCTTCAATTAAGGTCTGAATGGGAAAGGGGAACAACTATCTACAATTAATGATGTTCAATAACTGAATTGAAACAAAAAATCAAATATGAAGACTTCAACTTGAAATAAATAGGAACATATAACTTTTAAAGAAACAGTTATGTTGTTAATTTTAAAATGCTTGTAGCAGTCCAGGATGATATCATACATGTGTCATACACGACACCATAAGAATGAGAATGAAAAGACCTTTAGAATGATATAAGGTATGTACCTATTCGATGGGAAAATCCTAGTTGTATGCAACTGTATGCAAGCAGACAAATGTTAGATTTTTAAATTCACTAAGTTTTTAGCCCATTCTTTAAAGACATGTAGCTCTCTAGTTATATGTCATACATGTGTCATACAATACACCATTAGAATCAGCATGAAAAGAGCATTCGAATGATATATTGTATGTACCCATTTGATGAAAAAATCCTAGTTGTATGCATCTGTATGCAACTTGAAAAATTCCAAGTTTTTTTACAAAAATGACTAAGTTTACAAATTTTCAAAGTTAAAGTTTTACAACTAAAAATGACCATAATATACAAACCTCTACACTTGACCTTGACCTTAGACCTGACCTTGACCTTTGACCTTTATACACTTCATACACGGCGGGGGGGGCTAAAAATTTGTCGGGCGCTTCGCGCACTCGAAAATTTATTTACCCATGGGTTCCGAGTGCCGTAGATACTCTTCTTGCTTCCCTAACCCTAACCTTAACCCTAACCCTAGTATTTTAATTTGATTATTTGAATTTTGGCGCGAAATTCAAATTTTCGAAAAAAGTCTTTAAATTTGATTATTCACATTTTGGCGCGAAATTTGAATTTTCGAAATTTAGCGCTTAATTCAAATTTAATGTTCTATTCAAATCACACGTTTTATATCTTCAAATATGAATCATTATATGACTATTAATAATAACATGTATATCAAATAATACATCAGTCCATCAGTTCATATTACTTTGAATTCACTCTACTGTTTACATGTAGAAATCTTTCAACACATATGATGGCACTTCCATTTCTAAGGTTAAAAATAAACCAGCTGTTCCAATTCTTGTTTGAGTTATCAATTTTGTTTAACCGTACCAATTCCAGGATGTGATGTCATAAGGTCTTTGTTCATAGTTGCTTTGTCAATTTCATATATAAAGAAGTTGCACACAACGAATTTTCACTCATTTTCAAATTATTCAGTGTCAATAGCAGACGTCGTTCTTCGTTCCTCCGTTCTCCGGTTCTTATTACAATTCTGAAGTGAGTTTCATTGTCATGTTCTGCTACTTTATAGGATATTCGGGAGTAGGAACATTATTAAGTTTTTATAACCAAATAGCTTTAAATATAGAAGCTTTGGTCTTTAGGATAGGAACACTTTATGTTATATTATTAACCATGTTTTTTTTATTTTCCTATATTAAGTCATCCAGAAGAGACATGACTGTATAAGTCTGAGTAAAAGTGCAATTGACATCCGTATTTTTACACATTCTTTCTAAATAAAAAGATATTTAAATAAAAATTCAATGTCATCTGATAGCTGATGTATGAATTCAAATTTGTTTAATCAAACGAATTGATTAACGGTTGAAATTTTCGAAAATTTTACTTTCGTTCTACGTTTATTTCAATTTAAAAGAAATATAAATCATCTGCTTCCATAAAATTCAAACTTGTTTAATTAAACTAATTTTTTAATGGTTGAAATTTTCGAAATCTCATTTTCATTCTATTATTATTTCATAATTAAATAATGATTAATCAGCTGTTTCCAAATTTTATGTCTTTTTATAAACAAACCCTTTGAAATGAAATTAAACTTTCGAATCTCAGTTTCTATTTCATCCATAAATTTATTTCTTCTTAAGATTTGTCTAATATTAATCTAGTACTTAATAAAGCTTTGAAGGTGGTACATAAATGATTTCTTATTTAATAAGGGATTAAATTATAATAAAAGTTTTTTATCCTCTACAGAAATGGTTCGGCATGAGAGTATTGCACGACAACGTCTCGTCTTCCATTTTTGTGAGACATATCAACTGCCCGTTCGACATGCCAACAAAAGCGGGCACAAGGAGTGCACCTTCAGAGAAGACTGCTCCTACATCTACTGCCTTTCCTGTAGGACGTATGAAAGGAGTGATATGAAGGCTAACACCGATTCGGCGAAGGCCTTCATTGTTCGTCATACCCCCTGTGCTCTTGAGAATGGACGGCAAGGGATCAATTTGACTTCTAGTAATGAAAAAAAGAAGTTGCAACGCCTCTTTTCGAAGGACAGGCCGGTGGAAGGTTGTTGTTGTTGTTTTACCCGGCTCCGTCCTGCGGATAGGAGGCTTCGTATCGAGACAGTACGAAGCGACACACCCAGTAAGAAAATTAATGTCTACTGCTGGCGAGGAGTGCCCCGGGGAGGAGATGGCCATTCCGATACCACCGGGGTGCTAGCATACCCAAGCCAAAGCTATTCACTCAGGGTGAACAGCATTGACCGGGGGAGGAAGCAACCCCAATGGTCCCACCCCACACCTTACCTCCGAAGAGGGGCGGCGGCCATCGCTGAGGGGACTTTGGAAAGGCATAGCCAGATATGCCACAGCGGAGGAAGCTCAAAGAGCTTTGTTGCATATCCGAACAGCTAAGATTCGGCTGTCAGGATCCCCAGCAACATCAACTTAGTATAGCCACTGAGAAAAGGCAATAAGAATAAGACATCAAACTGCCACCACCAGAGCTGCAGTGGCAAAAGGCCCCTTTTAGTCGCCTCTTACGACACGCAGAGGAACGTCGGTCCTATTCTTTTCAGTCCCGGGAACCGTACGGGGGCGGTGGAAGGTGTTTTGTCCCAGGTGGACGAACCTCAACAGCCTCCCAAGAAAGCCCCTAAGTCTCGCGCTCCCAAGAAAGCCCCTAAGTCCCGAGAATTTGTCGACGAGACTTTCAGCGATTTTGAGGTAAGTGATGTCAATCCTAGCTTCAACGAATAACTGATCCACTGGGGATAGATAAAATGCTACTTCATTAAGTCAATATAAGCATATGTCGTTTACACATTTCAGGATTTGGTGATGCCCCCACCGAAGAAGACAAAGGTGTTGGTGCAGAAAAAACTCATCGTTAAAGATGTGAGAATCTATTTACTTGGGTTATTATTCATATGCATAATTAAATCAATGTTGTTAAAACATTTCAGACTGAACCACCTCAAGCGATGACAGTCGGGTTTGAAGATGGAAATGTGGTGGAAAACTTGCGAAAGGTAACAAATTAATTTGCTTAATAGTTTCTAAGGAGAAATCAAATATGAATCTGTTTTTTAGCTGTTTCCAAGTGTTCAATCAATCCCCGCATGCCCGAAGCTGCCTCGAGGGAATTCCCCAGGACAAAAAAAACTCGCTTCTAGCCCCGTAAGTGTGATTGCTGTGGTCTACGCTCAGATAACAGACAACAACAACACCTTGAAAACCTGTCTATGTCTATCTCTTTATATAAACATATTGTCACATTTTTCCGCTGCAGGCTGTGCGATCTCTATCCCTTAAAAAGCATAGGAGCTTTTTAAGCACACCAGCGACAACCACGTCCATTGAGGACAATGAGAGGCCCTACTCCATACGCGAATCATCCTCATCCGAGGATTCTGCAACATCATCCTCATCAGACGATTCTCCAACATCGTCATCCGATGATGACGATGAATCTGTTACTAATGTAAGTATGAAGCTTGGTTAACTGCTTCAGTGTAGAATTTTCTATTAAAACATTTTGAAACTTACTTTGTTGACAATTATCCTAATAAACAATTGTTTCCTTTGTTTACAGGAGTCCGTCATGTGTGCCTCACAGGAAGAGGTGTCCTTCAGCCACATCCGGGCATCCCCCAGCTGCAGCGTCCGCCTGCAGCTGTCCCCGATGATGACGCTTGCTCCTCCATCCCCTGTGCGTCCTCTATCGCCCGCAGTTCATTCTTGTCCGGCACCTCGATTCCACCCCCTCCAACGCCCGCAGCTCCTTCCTCTCCGTCACCTCCGATACCAGCCGCAGCTCCTTCCTCCGCGACACCTCCTATCCCCGCCGCAGCTCCTGCTACAGTTCCCAAGGCCCCTCTCCCAGTGCGAGAGTATGATGTCGACCTCGATGCAACGACGGAGGAAGACATTTACTCAAAACTACGCCGTTGCCAAGAGCGTCTGAGGGAGTCAGAGGCCCGTGAGGCTCAGCTAATAGAGGACAACAGAGGTTTGGTTGAGTCCTTACAAAATATAACTCAATCAAACCTCCTGTTGGCCTCGCAAGTGACCAACATTCAGAGGCACGACAAAGAAACATTGGTGCACATCGAGTGCAGAGACAATGCCATTAGAAAGGTGCGTCTAACGAGGATGGACGACTTGGGTGGCTGCAGTGAAAGCTGCAGCCACTTGAAGTTGTACCACAATGGTATTGTGAAATGTGTTAAGCTTTGACTTTTTTTTCTTTGAAAAATTAATTACTGAAAATTTTATGTGTTTTCTCTTTACAACAGATCGGAACATACGGTATTGGCTGGTGATGACGCTGACGTCATTAGATGGTAGATGTATATAAGGGCTTAGTAATTTCAATCCTCATCAATAATCATGGTTGTCTGTACCAAGTGTGGAAAAGTGTTCACTCTCATTGGCAATTTGCAACGTCATGAAAAATTTTGTAAGTTAGGAAAAACGTATCAATGTAGCAAGTGTCCATATAAGACGAATAGGATGGATAATCTTAAGAGGCATAAACTTGTATGCAATAATAAACCGAATGATAGCATAACAGAGTCAAATTCGAATAATCAAAATAGATCTACTTCTAAGCCAACAACCAGCGCTTCAACTAACATACAAAACTTTATGCAATACTGCTCTCGATGTGGCAAAACGTATAACTCTATAAGTAGATTTCGACAGCATATGAATGTACATAATACAAATACTGAGATGAATATGCATAATAACTATGGAACTGTTAGCCTCAGCGAAAGCGCACTCAATGGCCATGCACGTGTGTATGATATCACACCAACAACATCTACTGTGGACATAACATCATTCTTAGAAAGCATGCGTTCCATGTTAGGGAATTTAGTGTCTGACTTACTAAGGAGCTATCAATTGCGCGGTCGTCTGATTGCACAAATTCGTTATGTCCGTTCTAATCCTCAAGAAGAAGAAACTTTTCTCGCACACTTTACCTCATCATCCTCAAACTATATTTATGACTATGATGCTTGGTTTCAGGATCATCTAAATAGTCTAATAAATCATATTGAAGCCTTCACAAAAAAGGGTAGCAATTGGATTATAGATGATGTACAAAATATAGAGTTCAATGTAATAACAAGTCCAATACTGTCAGGTGGACAATCATTTCCTCTACCAAAGAAGTTAAAAAACTCTAAAGCTGTCATTAATGTTAATTCAAATGCAAATGATTGCTTCCTATATGCAGTTTTATCAATATTGCATTATAATGAAGTACCTTATTCAAGGAATGAAGTAAAATCATATAGTGAGTGGACATCTGAGCTAAATATGGAAGGCATTTCCACACCAGTATCAATCAAAGATATTCCAAAATTTGAGAAAAATAATGATATTAAAATTAACATTCACTTTTATGAAAATGGACTCAAAGGTGTTCGTTACAATAGTAACTTTACTGGTAGGCAAACGGTTAATATTTTGCTAATTCTAAACAATGGAGCAGCACACTATTGTGGAATTCCAAAGCTGTCAAGATTGTATAGGAGAACTTTAAAAAGACATAAATACTTCTGCGAAAGATGCACTCAGTCATTCACATATAAAACAACACTAGAGCGACACTTCCAGTTTTGTATTCGAGGAAAAGCACAAATAGAAAAAATGCCATCGGATCTAAAAGTACTAACAAGTAGCATGGAATATCAACTAAGTCCTCCTTTAGTAATTTATGCAGATATAGAGTGCTACATTGATAATAAAATACATAAACCTGCGGCCATTGGAGCTTATCATGTCTGGCATAATGCCCTTCAATCAAAATTTGAAAACAAGTATTACCTCTTTGAGGGAGAAAATTGCATTATTGGTTTCTTGCACCACTTAGAAACTGTAGCCCAAGACTTATATGACAACCAATGTGCAACAACTAGGCAGCCAATGTCACTGTCAGCGGATGAAAAAGCACGCCATGAGAATGCAGAATGTTGCAACAAATGTAAATCGAAATTCAGCGATGAAGTCATAAAAGTTCGTGATCATGATCATATCACCGGACGATATAGGCAAACATTATGCAGGAAATGCAATCTCCTGTTAAGACTTAACAGACGGGAGCTCCCCATATTTTTCCACAATTTTAAAAATTATGATAGTCACATCGTTTGCTATAAAGCGATTGGAAGAATGAAGTCTTGGAAATTAGATGTTGTAGCAGCAACTGCTGAAAAATATATAACTTTATCCGCCAGTGTCCCTGTAAATGAATACAAAGGGAAGACAGTATACTTTAAACTAAAATTCTTAGACTCATATCAATTTCTAAGTGCATCCTTGAGTGAATTAGCCAAGGGCTTGCAAACGTATGAGCATGTAGAGACATTAAGGGTAGAATTTCCACAATTAAGTGATAATGTTTTATATCAGAAGGGAGTGTTTCCATATTCATACTTCAAAAACTTAAACACGTTGACGGAAGACTGTCTACCACCACAATTTGAATTCTATAATGATCTTACTCGTGAGCACTGTTCCGATAGTGAATATGAACACGCTAACAAGGCGTGGATTGAATTTAATTGTAGCACATTTGGTGATTACATGCTGGCATATCTGAAGTTAGATGTTTTATTGTTGGCAGACATATTTGAAGTGTTTAGAGCATTGAGTCAACGTGAGGATGAAGTCGACCCTGTACATTTTGTCAGTCTCCCACATCTTAGCTTTACCTCAGCACTAAATTTCTCTTCCAATGATCCCCCACACTACATACAAGATGAAAATATGTACAATCTATTTGAACGAGGAATTAGAGGGGGTATGACTTTCACCAACATTCACCGAGCGCGTGCACGCATTGAAGAATTAGGAAATAATACACATGAAAGTCGACATTTGACCTACTTAGATGTTAATAACCTTTACGGTTCTTCACTCAGTAGGAATCTACCCCACTCAAATTTCAAATGGTTGAATGAAAGTGAATTAGATAATTTTTTAATTGAAGAAAATGTTCAAAATATAGATGATGATGGTGAAATCGGCTACATTTTTGATTTAGATTTAGAGTATCCTGCAGCCATTCATGATGACACTGCCGATTTCCCATTAGCTCCAGAAATGCAGATGATTGAAAAGAGAATGTTTTCACACTATATGAAAAATCTATATGAAAAAGTAAGACCAAATACACATTTTTCTTCTATCAAGAAACTTCTGCTCCATCAATTTGATAGGGAAAATTATGTAGTCCACTACTCAATTTTAAAATTTTACTTGACCATGGGCATGAGAATCAAGAAGATTCATAGTGGCATAAAATTCACACAAAAGCCTTGGTTAAAAACATACATTGATATGAACTCTCAAAAGAGGGCTCAATCAAACACTGACTTCGAAAAGTCATTCTACAAATTGAAAAATAATTCTTTATATGGTAAAACAATGGAAAATGTAAGGAGAAGGAAAAAATTTAAACTAGTCAACAATGAGAAACAACTACTGAAATTGTCAAATCATCCTCTCTATGTTCAACACAAAATATTTGATGAAGATCTGGTTGGTATGGAAATGTACAAACCTTCAATAGTTTTAAATAAATTAATATATGTTGGTCAAGCAGTACTTGACTATAGTAAGTTGGAAATGTATCAATTATATTACAATGATCTAAAAGGATGTCCACTGATAAATAGAACGCGGCTTTGTGGAGGTGATACCGACAGTTTCTTCCTATGTTTATACACATCACCATCTGTCCGTCTGGAAGATATACTTCTATACTTCGGTGAAAAGTTTGACTCTTCAAACTATGATAGTCATCACCGACTATACTCAACTACAAACAAAGCTAGATTAGGTTGTTTTAAGGATGAGTGTGCTGGAAAGTTGCTTGAGGAAATGATCCTACTAAAACCGAAAATGTATTCAATGAAATATCTAGACTCTACGAATCATAGCATCAAACGTGCAAAAGGAATTCAGAGAGCAGCAGTTAAAAAATTGAAACATGATGACTATAGGAGTGTCTATTATAGTGAGAATGATACAACTGAAGATATGACAATTATAAATTCAAAAAATCACATAGTTAGCACAAAATCATTTAGGAAGCGAGGTCTTTCACTTTGGGAGGATAAGCGCTGTTGGCTGGATAAAAATTTATCATTACCATATGGACACTACAGCCTAGGTCTTCCCCCACCGTCGAAGAGAAGGAGATGCCTTCCTGTCACAGGTGATGTAGAATAAGTCTAAATAAAAACAATATAATATTCCACTTGTAATAGATCTTGCGATTGCTGCATCTTCCGACATGTAGCAACACTTACTAATACATAAGTAGTCTTACTAAAATTGAAATTTCTACATCTTTCCGATATGTAGAAATGATTACTAATAAATAGGTAGTCCTAATGTGAATGAATATGTGAAGAATTTGTACTCAACATCATTCCGATATGTTGAGCTAATAAAATAACAAACTTTAGGCAAACATTAAACCTAAATTTGAAACATAGCTTTCGGAACATGCCTCATTACATTAGAACATGGAAACTTAGTGACGTTCAAAACGTTCACATAACAAATTCTAAAAGAATAGCATTTCGTCATTCAATAGCAAATAGTGATCGAAAACATCGTGGCGTTTGCATTAGTATTGACTCATTGCCTTCACTGAAAGACTTTGCGGATCTCATTGACAACCATAAGACTCGGATCAAGATTCCTCTCGATGACAAGGTATGGATAAAGTGTGATTCATCAGTCAAACTATACGTCTGTTCACCAAAACGTGAAGATGTTGAATATCGATTTTTTCGTTTCAGTGACGTCACATGGGAAACCTTTACAAGGGAGATACTACCACAGATAACGTCATTCATTAAAGATGGAGGACATCAAACGGTTGGAAGTTGTAAATCGGATGTTAACTACAAAAGCAAAGTCAAAACTCAATCTACAAGAGATCGAGAGGAATATACCCAACCGAAAACAATGGTTACTGATAAAACGCAAATTGAAGCCGACAACGAGCTTACATCTTGGAAGACCCTCAATGTTAACATGGAGGATTCAGAGGAAGGATAAATCTCTCACTATCCTATTCTTTCCAAATGGAACAATCCAATGTATTGGAAGGGTCATGGAGGGTGATCTCTCATATCTACACTTAACTTTGGAACATTTACTTGGTGATTCATTATCTGATTGGAAAGTGAAGACAATGACCGTGTTATGTGAATTACACTATCACTATGATTTCCGTAAAGTTACATCATCACATAATCTAACTTATGAAGTGGAGTTGTTTCCAGCAGCTCAATTGACTAACTGGCATCCATATCATGTTCATGTGTTCCATAATGGAAAGATTGTGATAACCGGCATTAAAGACATAAGTGATGTGCCTCCCATCATATGTGATTTGAAAAAATGTTTCATGAAAACCAAATTGTAGATTTTGTATATATGTGGATAGATAATGAAATGTGAACATGTTTTTGTATATGTGTGAATAGATAATGAAATATGAGCATGTTTTTGTTTTCCTTATAAACCCTTGTTTTGGACAAAAGAGAGCAAGTCAATGATACAACATAAAGCTTTATTTCAAAACTGTTTCAACATATTTAGTAAGAAAAACATCATTTTTATCACAGTTTTTTGAAAATAGTTCTAAAGCACTTTTACAGTTATTTTTCAATGGTCTCTCGTTGACAAAATAGAGTACATAGCCACCGCACATTAGAGATGTATTACTTTGAAGTGAGAACGATGTCACTTTCCTAACAGTCCAGGAGAACTGTTCATCCATAATGCGATATCATGTAGACGAGGTTGATTAAGAGAGTCAAAATATTCGGCAACTTTATAACGATTGATGTATACAGCAATCCAATGTTTTCCGGGAAGATTGTTGGTATCCGTATTGATGATAAGTGAACAAGGATAGAAAGGAATTGAATCAGGTAAATTATCTCTAGAAAAGACATTGAGAAATATTGTCTTGGAGTAGGGATGAGCTTTCCTCATTTTCCTCAAGATTTCTATGTTGCTTAAGTTACTCATCTCTGATAGCTGACAGTCACGTCTCTCATTCTTGTTATCTCAACTTTGCTATCATAGATAGCATAAATGAGACAAGTAATTGTTTTCTTCAAAGGTGACTCAAATGATACCTCCAGTCGTAGATTTCCAGGCTTTGTAACTCCTACGCTTTCACCACCTAGATCTGCATCTGCTGTGAGGTTGTACATAATGAAGAAGTAGCCATTCTTGTAAATATCCATTGTAATTCCATTTGAATCGTCTGTATTAAACATGTTGAGGGCGGTGAAAATAGAACCATATTCACGTGCGAATTTACCATCTTTGAAATTAGGCTCATATGCTTTGCAAGATACAAATTTCCCATCCTGGTAGAGTGCTAGTTTGCTAACATTAAAGTGTTGGAAATTGAATGGATTCTTTTCAAAAGCACCAATGAATGCCTCATTTTCCACAAATGTGATATACACCGCCTTTGGCATTTCAGTGGGAAAAAGATTTGGATAGGCATGTGAGGATGATCCCGCACCAATTGTGAAGTTTGTCAACACACTGTGATTAACTGGATATATTGCATTGTTTTTCCTCAATCCTGTCGCATGCTCGTTGATGACTGACGGGTTCATTGTTACTAACGCCTTACATTGAGCACGGCATTACTTATGTTGACTTGATAGTTTGTAGCTCCAAAAGCCATTAACGCGAACTCAGGATTTGCACGAATAAATTTTATTTGCATTTTAACCTGTGATAGCAGATATCTAGATTGACGAAGGAAATCAAGATAGACGGGTCCTTTCAAGTATAATTCCTTTGAATCCGCTGTTAAATCCATTCGTCTTTTCAACCCTGTATTTGAGACATCATCAAATTTCCCTTGCTGATCATCATACCACCCAGAAACTTGCAAGTGTGACTGTTTAGCTTGCTTTTGAAATTGAGTCATTGTATGTATATATGCTCCATATGGATATGCTCGATCCCCTCCTTCAATCTGTTTGTCATTCAATATTAGATACACATCTGAGAACAGACTGGCAATAGGAAGATTTGCTAATCCCACTTTATCCTTGGATGAATCGATATTTGTACCATCAGTCTTCTTAATTTGTATACACAACTCTAAATCAATGGATTGACAGTCAATATAATCTTGAGGATTGGCAGGTATATCAAACTGAATAGGCTGCTGGTTACCATCGATATTTGTTGTGGGGACTATGTCTACAATTGTTGAGGAGATGATGTCTGTCTGATGAGGGGGAGAATCGAAGAAACACAAAGCCGAATTGATACTCTGCATCGTATTAGCTCTACAAATATGTTGTCTTCCTTCGTTTTGA
>CAJQUW010014012.1:0-47451 GCA_907163375.1 Prostheceraeus crozeri
CAATCATACATCAAAGTTATTCACAATTAATTGATTGCTGCATCAAATCATTGCAGTGAATTGATTGCTGTCATCGAATAATTTCAATTAATTGATTGCTGTCATCAAATAATTGCAGTGAATTGATTGCTGTCATCGAATAATTGCAGTGAATTGATTGCTGTCATCGAATAATTGCAATGAATTGATTGCTGTCATCGAATGATTGCAGTGAATTGATTGCCGTCATCGAATAACTGCAATGAATTGATTGCTGTCATCGAATAATTGCAATGAATTGATTGCTGTCATCGAATAATTGCAGTGAATTGATTGTTATCATCCAATAATTGCAGTGAATTGATTGCTGTCATCGAATCATTGCAATGAATTGATTGCTGTCATCGAATAATTGCAGTGAGTTGATTGCTGTCATCCAATAATTGCAATGAATTGATTGTTGTCATCGAATAATTGCAATGAATTGATTGCTGTCATCGAATAGTTGCAATGAATTGATTGCTGCCATCGAATAATTGCATTTAATTGATTGTTATCATCGAATAATTGCAGTAAATTGACTGCTGTCATCGAATAATTGCAGTGAATTGATTGCTGTCATCCAATAATTGCAGTGAATTGATTGCTGTCATCGAATGATTGCAATGAATTGATTGCTGTCATCGAATAATTGCATTTAATTGATTGTTATCATCGAATAATTGCAGTAAATTGACTGCTGTCATCGAATAATTGCAGTGAATTGATTGCTGTCATCCAATAATTGCAGTGAATTGATTGCTGTCATCGAATGATTGCAATGAATTGATTGCTGTCATCGAATAATTGCAATAAATTGATTGCTGTCATCGAATAATTGAAGTGAATTGATTGCTGTCATCGAATAATTACAATGAATTGATTGTTGTCATCGAATAGTTGCTGTGAATTGATTGTTGTCATCGAATAATTGCAGTGACTTGATTGCTGTCATCGAATAATTGCAATGAATTGATTGCTATCATCCAATAATTGCAGTGAATTGATTGCTATCATCGAATAATTGCAGTGAATTGATTGCTGTCATCGAATAATTGCAGTGAACTGAATGTTGTCATCGAATAATTGCAATGAATTGATTGCTATCATCGAATAATTGCAGTGAATTGATTGCTGTCATCGAATAATTGCAGTGAATTGATTGTTGTCATCGAATAGTTGCTGTGAATTGATTGTTGTCATCGAATAATTGCAGTGAATTGATTGCTATCATCCAATAATTGAAGTGAATTGATTGCTGTCATCGAATAATTGCAGTGAATCGACTGCTGTCATCGAATAATTGCAGTGAATTGATTGCTATCATCCAATAATTGAAGTGAATTGATTGCTGTCATCGAATAATTGCAGTGAATCGACTGCTGTCATCGAATAATTGCAGTGAATTGATTGCTGTCATCGAATAATTGCAGTGAATTGATTGGTGTCATCGAATAATTGCAGTGAATTGATTGTTGTCATCGAATAATTGCAGTGAATTGATTGCTATCATCGAATCATTGTAATGAATTGATTGCTGTCATCGAATAATTGCAGTGAGTTGATTGCTGTCATCGAATAGTTGCAATGAATTGATTGCTGCCATCGAATAATTGCATTTAATTGATTGTTATCATCGAATAATTGCAGTAAATTGACTGCTGTCATCGAATCATTGCAATGAATTGATTGCCGTCATCGAATAATTGCAGTGAGTTGATTGCTGTCATCCAATAATTGCAATGAATTGATTGCTGTCATCCAATAATTGCAGTGAATTGATTGCTGTCATCGAATGATTGCAATGAATTGATTGCTGTCATCGAATAATTGCAATAAATTGATTGCTGTCATCGAATAATTGAAGTGAATTGATTGCTGTCATCGAATAATTACAATGAATTGATTGTTGTCATCGAAGAGTTGCTGTGAATTGATTGTTGTCATCGAATAATTGCAGTGACTTGATTGCTGTCATCGAATAATTGCAATGAATTGATTGCTATCATCCAATAATTGCAGTGAATTGATTGCTATCATCGAATAATTGCAGTAAATTGATTGCTGTCATCGAATAATTGCAGTGAATTGAATGTTGTCATCGAATAATTGCAATGAATTGATTGCTATCATCGAATAATTGCAGTGAATTGATTGCTGTCATCGAATAATTGCAGTGAATTGATTGTTGTCATCGAATAGTAGCTGTGAATTGATTGTTGTCATCGAATAATTGCAGTGAATTGATTGCTATCATCCAATAATTGCAGTGAATTGATTGCTGTCATCGAATAATTGCAGTGAATTGATTGCTGTCATCGAATAATTGCAGTGAATTGATTGCTGTCATCGAATAATTGCAGTGAATTGATTGCTGTCATCGAATAATTGCAGTGAATTGATTGTTGTCATCGAATAATTGCAGTGAATTGATTGCTGTCATCCAATAATTGCAGTGAATTGATTGCTGTCATCCAATAATTGCAATGAATTGATTGCTGTCATCGAATAATTGCAGTGAATTGATTGCCATCATCCAATAATTGCAGTGAATTGATTGCTGTCATCGAATAATTGCAGTGAATCGACTGCTGTCATCGAATAATTGCAGCGAATTGATTGCTGTCATCGAATAATTGCAGTGAATTGATTGCTGTCATCGAATAATTGAAGTGAATTGATTGCTGTCATCGAATAATTGCAGTGAATCGACTGCTGTCATCGAATAATTGCAGTGAATTGATTGCTGTCATCGAATAATTGCAGTGAATTGAATGTTGTCATCGAATAATTGCAATGAATTGATTGCTATCATCGAATAATTGCAGTGAATTGATTGCTGTCATCGAATAATTGAAGTGAATTGATTGTTGTCATCGAATAGTTGCTGTGAATTGATTGTTGTCATCGAATAATTGCTGTGAATTGATTGCTATCATCCAATAATTGCAGTGAATCGACTGCTGTCATCGAATGATTGCAGTGAATTGATTGCTGTCATCGAATAATTGCAGTGAATTGATTGCTGTCATCGAATAATTGCAGTTAATTGATTGTTGTCATCGAATAATTGCAGTGAATTGATTGCTATCATCGAATCATTGCAATGAATTCATTGCTGTCATCGAATAATTGCAGTGAGTTGATTGCTGTCATCGAATAGTTGCAATGAATTGATTGCTGCCATCGAATAATTGCATTTAATTGATTGTTATCATCGAATAAATGCAGTAAATTGACTGCTGTCATCGAATCATTGCAATGAATTGATTGCTGTCATCGAATAATTGCAGTGAGTTGATTGCTGTCATCCAATAATTGCAATGAATTGATTGCTGTCATCCAATAATTGCAGTGAATTGATTGCTGTCATCATATGATTGCAATGAATTGATTGCTGTCATCGAATAATTGCAATAAATTGATTGCTGTCATCGAATAGTTGAAGTGAATTGATTGCTGTCATCGAATAATTGCAGTGAATTGATTGTTGTCATCGAATAGTTGCTGTGAATTGATTGTTGTCATCGAATAATTGCAGTGAATTGATTGCTATCATCCAATAATTGAAGTGAATTGATTGCTGTCATCGAATAATTGCAGTGAATCGACTGCTGTCATCGAATAATTGCAGTGAATTGATTGCTGTCATCGAATAATTGTAGTGAATTGATTGCTGTCATCGAATAATTGCAGTGAATTGATTGTTGTCATCGAATAATTGCAGTGAATTGATTGCTATCATCGAATCATTGCAATGAATTGATTGCTGTCATCGAATAATTGCAGTGAGTTGATTGCTGTCATCGAATAGTTGCAATGAATTGATTGCTGTCATCGAATAATTGCATTTAATTGATTGTTATCATCGAATAATTGCAGTAAATTGACTGCTGTCATCGAATCATTGCAATGAATTGATTGCTGTCATCGAATAATTGCAGTGAGTTGATTGCTGTCATCCAATAATTGCAATGAATTGATTGCTGTCATCCAATAATTGCAGTGAATTGATTGCTGTCATCGAATGATTGCAATGAATTGATTGCTGTCATCGAATAATTGCAATAAATTGATTGCTGTCATCGAATAATTGAAGTGAATTGATTGCTGTCATCGAATAATTACAATGAATTGATTGTTGTCATCGAATAGTTGCTGTGAATTGATTGTTGTCATCGAATAATTGCAGTGACTTGATTGCTGTCATCGAATAATTGCAATGAATTGATTGCTATCATCGAATAATTGCAGTGAATTGATTGCTGTCATCGAATAATTGCAGTGAATTGAATGTTGTCATCGAATAATTGCAATGAATTGATTGCTGTCATCCAATAATTGCAGTGAATTGATTGCTGTCATCGAATAATTGCAGTGAATTGAATGTTGTCATCGAATAGTAGCTGTGAATCGACTGCTGTCATCGAATAATTGCAGTGAATTGATTGCTGTCATCGAATAATTGCAGTGAATTGATTGCTGTCATCGAATAATTGCAGTGAATTGATTGTTGTCATCGAATAGTAGCTGTGAATTGATTGCTGTCATCGAATAATTGCAGTGAATTGATTGCTGTCATCGAATAATTGCAGTGAATTGATTGCTGTCATCGAATAATTGCAGTGAATTGATTGCTGTCATCGAATAATTGCAGTGAATTGATTGTTGTCATCGAATAGTAGCTGTGAATTGATTGCTGTCATCGAATAATTGCAGTGAATTGATTGCTGTCATCCAATAATTGCAATGAATTGATTGCTGTCATCCAATAATTGCAGTGAATTGATTGCTGTCGTCATATGATTGCAATGAATTGATTGCTGTCATCGAATAATTGCAATAAATTGATTGCTGTCATCCAATAATTGCAATGAATTGATTGTTGTCATCGAATAATTGCAATGAATTGATTGCTGTCATCGAATAATTGCAGCGAATTGATTGCTGTCATCGAATAATTGCATTTAATTGATTGTTATCATCGAATAATTGTAGTAAATTGACTGCTGTCATCGAATAATTGCAGTGAATTGATTGCTGTCATTCAATAATTGCAGTGAATTGATTGCTGTCATCGAATGATTGCAATGAATTGATTGCTGTCATCGAATAATTGCATTTAATTGATTGTTATCATCGAATAATTGCAGTAAATTGACTGCTGTCATCGAATAATTGCAATGAATTTATTGCTGTCATCCAATATTTGCAGTGAATTGATTGCTGTCATCGAATAATTGCAGTGAATTGAATGTTGTCATCGAATAGTAGCTGTGAATCGACTGCTGTCATCGAATAATTGCAGTGAATTGATTGCTGTCATCGAATAATTGCAGTGAATTGATTGCTGTCATCGAATAATTGCAGTGAATTGATTGTTGTCATCGAATAGTAGCTGTGAATTGATTGCTGTCATCGAATAATTGCAGTGAATTGATTGCTGTCATCGAATAATTGCAGTGAATTGATTGCTGTCATCGAATAATTGCAGTGAATTGATTGCTGTCATCGAATAATTGCAGTGAATTGATTGTTGTCATCGAATAGTAGCTGTGAATTGATTGCTGTCATCGAATAATTGCAGTGAATTGATTGCTGTCATCCAATAATTGCAATGAATTGATTGCTGTCATCCAATAATTGCAGTGAATTGATTGCTGTCGTCATATGATTGCAATGAATTGATTGCTGTCATCGAATAATTGCAATAAATTGATTGCTGTCATCCAATAATTGCAATGAATTGATTGTTGTCATCGAATAATTGCAATGAATTGATTGCTGTCATCGAATAGTTGCAATGAATTGATTGCTGCCATCGAATAATTGCATTTAATTGATTGTTATCATCGAATAATTGTAGTAAATTGACTGCTGTCATCGAATAATTGCAGTGAATTGATTGCTGTCATTCAATAATTGCAGTGAATTGATTGCTGTCATCGAATGATTGCAATGAATTGATTGCTGTCATCGAATAATTGCATTTAATTGATTGTTATCATCGAATAATTGCAGTAAATTGACTGCTGTCATCGAATAATTGCAGTGAATTGATTGCTGTCATCCAATAATTGCAGTGAATTGATTGCTGTCATCGAATGATTGCAATGAATTGATTGCTGTCATCGAATAATTGCAATAAATTGATTGCTGTCATCGAATAATTGAAGTGAATTGATTGCTGTCATCGAATAATTACAATGAATTGATTGTTGTCATCGAATAGTTGCTGTGAATTGATTGTTGTTATCGAATAATTGCAGTGACTTGATTGCTGTCATCGAATAATTGCAATGAATTGATTGCTATCATCCAATAATTGCAGTGAATTGATTGTTATCATCGAATAATTGCAGTGAATTGATTGCTGTCATCGAATAATTGCAGTGAACTGAATGTTGTCATCGAATAATTGCAATGAATTGATTGCTATCATCGAATAATTGCAGTGAATTGATTGCTGTCATCGAATAATTGCAGTGAATTGATTGTTGTTATCGAATAGTTGCTGTGAATTGATTGTTGTCATCGAATAATTGCAGTGAATTGATTGCTATCATCCAATAATTGCATTTAATTGATTGTTATCATCGAATAATTGCAGTAAATTGACTGCTGTCATCGAATCATTGCAATGAATTGATTGCTGTCATCGAATAATTGCAGTGAGTTGATTGCTGTCATCCAATAATTGCAATGAATTGATTGCTGTCATCCAATAATTGCAGTGAATTGATTGCTGTCATCGAATGATTGCAATGAATTGATTGCTGTCATCGAATAATTGCAATAAATTGATTGCTGTCATCGAATAATTGAAGTGAATTGATTGCTGTCATCGAATAATTGCAGTGAATTGATTGCTGTCATCGAATAATTGCAGTGAATTGATTGTTGTCATCGAATAGTAGCTGTGAATTGATTGCTGTCATCGAATAATTGCAGTGAATTGATTGCTGTCATCGAATAATTGCAGTGAATTGATTGCTGTCATCGAATAATTGCAGTGAATTGATTGCTGTCATCGAATAATTGCAGTGAATTGATTGTTGTCATCGAATAGTAGCTGTGAATTGATTGCTGTCATCGAATAATTGCAGTGAATTGATTGCTGTCATCCAATAATTGCAATGAATTGATTGCTGTCATCCAATAATTGCAGTGAATTGATTGCTGTCGTCATATGATTGCAATGAATTGATTGCTGTCATCGAATAATTGCAATAAATTGATTGCTGTCATCCAATAATTGCAATGAATTGATTGTTGTCATCGAATAATTGCAATGAATTGATTGCTGTCATCGAATAGTTGCAATGAATTGATTGCTGCCATCGAATAATTGCATTTAATTGATTGTTATCATCGAATAATTGCAGTAAATTGACTGCTGTCATCGAATAATTGCAGTGAATTGATTGCTGTCATTCAATAATTGCAGTGAATTGATTGCTGTCATCGAATGATTGCAATGAATTGATTGCTGTCATCGAATAATTGCATTTAATTGATTGTTATCATCGAATAATTGCAGTAAATTGATTGCTGTCATCGAATAATTGCAGTGAATTGATTGCTGTCATCCAATAATTGCAGTGAATTGATTGCTGTCATCGAATGATTGCAATGAATTGATTGCTGTCATCGAATAATTGCAATAAATTGATTGCTGTCATCGAATAATTGAAGTGAATTGATTGCTGTCATCGAATAATTACAATGAATTGATTGTTGTCATCGAATAGTTGCTGTGAATTGATTGTTGTTATCGAATAATTGCAGTGACTTGATTGCTGTCATCGAATAATTGCAATGAATTGATTGCTATCATCCAATAATTGCAGTGAATTGATTGTTATCATCGAATAATTGCAGTGAATTGATTGCTGTCATCGAATAATTGCAGTGAACTGAATGTTGTCATCGAATAATTGCAATGAATTGATTGCTATCATCGAATAATTGCAGTGAATTGATTGCTGTCATCGAATAATTGCAGTGAATTGATTGTTGTTATCGAATAGTTGCTGTGAATTGATTGTTGTCATCGAATAATTGCAGTGAATTGATTGCTATCATCCAATAATTGCATTTAATTGATTGTTATCATCGAATAATTGCAGTAAATTGACTGCTGTCATCGAATCATTGCAATGAATTGATTGCTGTCATCGAATAATTGCAGTGAGTTGATTGCTGTCATCCAATGATTGCAATGAATTGATTGCTGTCATCCAATAATTGCAGTGAATTGATTGCTGTCATCGAATGATTGCAATGAATTGATTGCTGTCATCGAATAATTGCAATAAATTGATTGCTGTCATCGAATAATTGAAGTGAATTGATTGCTGTCATCGAATAATTACAATGAATTGATTGTTGTCATCGAATAGTTGCTGTGAATTGATTGTTGTCATCGAATAATTGCAGTGACTTGATTGCTGTCATCGAATAATTGCAATGAATTGATTGCTATCATCCAATAATTGCAGTGAATTGATTGCTATCATCGAATAATTGCAGTGAATTGATTGCTGTCATCGAATAATTGCAGTGAATTGAATGTTGTCATCGAATAATTGCAATGAATTGATTGCTATCATCGAATAATTGCAGTGAATTGATATGCTGTCATCGAATAATTGCAGTGAATTGATTGTTGTCATCGAATAGTAGCTGTGAATTGATTGTTGTCATCGAATAATTGCAGTGAATTGATTGCTATCAACCAATAATTGCAGTGAATTGATTGCTGTCATCGAATAATTGCAGTGAATTGATTGCTGTCATCGAATAATTGCAGTGAATTGATTGCTGTCATCGAATAATTGCAGTGAATTGATTGCTGTCATCGAAAAATTGCAGTGAATTGATTGTTGTCATCGAATAATTGCAGTGAATTGATTGCTGTCATTCAATAATTGCAGTGAATTGATTGCTGTCATCCAATAATTGCAATGAATTGATTGCTGTCATCGAATAATTGCAGTGAATTGATTGCTATCATCCAATAATTGCAGTGAATTGATTGCTGTCATCGAATAATTGCAGTGAATCGACTGCAGTCATCGAATAATTGAAGTGAATTGATTGCTGTCATCGAATAATTGCAGTGAATCGACTGCTGTCATCGAATAATTGCAGTGAATTGATTGCTGTCATCGAATAATTGCAGTGAATTGAATGTTGTCATCGAATAATTGCAATGAATTTTATTGCTATCATCGAATAATTGCAGTGAATTGATTGCTGTCATCGAATAATTGCAGTGAATTGATTGTTGTCATCGAATAGTTGCTGTGAATTGATTGTTGTCATCGAATAATTGCAGTGACTTGATTGCTGTCATCGAATAATTGAAGTGAATTGATTGCTGTCATCGAATAATTGCAGTGAATCGACTGCTGTCATCGAATGATTGCAGTGAATTGATTGCTGTCATCGAATAATTGCAGTGAATTGATTGCTGTCATCGAATAATTGCAGTGAATTGATTGTTGTCATCGAATAATTGTAGTGAATTGATTGCTATCATCGAATCATTGCAATGAATTGATTGCTGTCATCGAATAATTGCAGTGAGTTGATTGCTGTCATCGAATAGTTGCAATGAATTGATTGCTGCCATCGAATAATTGCATTTAATTGATTGTTATCATCGAATAATTGCAGTAAATTGACTGCTGTCATCGAATCATTGCAATGAATTGATTGCTGTCATCGAATAATTGCAGTGAGTTGATTGCTGTCATCCAATAATTGCAATGAATTGATTGCTGTCATCCAATAATTGAAGTGAATTGATTGCTGTCATCGAATAATTGCAGTGAATTGATTGCTATCATCCAATAATTGAAGTGAATTGATTGCTGTCATCGAATAATTGCAGTGAATCGACTGCTGTCATCGAATGATTGCAGTGAATTGATTGCTGTCATCGAATAATTGCAGTGAATTGATTGCTGTCATCGAATAATTGCAGTGAATTGATTGTTGTCATCGAATATTTGCAGTGAATTGATTGCTATCATCGAATCATTGCAATGAATTGATTGCTGTCATCGAATAATTGCAGTGAGTTGATTGCTGTCATCGAATAGTTGCAATGAATTGATTGCTGCCATCGAATAATTGCATTTAATTGATTGTTATCATCGAATAATTGCAGTAAATTGACTGCTGTCATCGAATCATTGCAATGAATTGATTGCTGTCATCGAATAATTGCAGTGAGTTGATTGCTGTCATCCAATAATTGCAATGAATTGATTGCTGTCATCCAATAATTGAAGTGAATTGATTGCTGTCATCGAATAGTTGCAGTGAATCGACTGCTGTCATCGAATAATTGCAGTGAATTGATTGCTGTCATCGAATAATTGTAGTGAATTGATTGCTGTCATCGAATAATTGCAGTGAATTGATTGTTGTCATCGAATAATTGCAGTGAATTGATTGCTATCATCGAATCATTGCAATGAATTGATTGCTGTCATCGGATGATTGCAGTGAGTTGATTGCTGTCATCGAATAGTTGCAATGAATTGATTGCTGTCATCGAATAATTGCATTTAATTGATTGTTATCATCGAATAATTGCAGTAAATTGACTGCTGTCATCGAATCATTGCAATGAATTGATTGCTGTCATCGAATAATTGCAGTGAGTTGATTGCTGTCATCCAATAATTGCAATGAATTGATTGCTGTCATCCAATAATTGCAGTGAATTGATTGCTGTCATCGAATGATTGCAATGAATTGATTGCTGTCATCGAATAATTGCAATAAATTGATTGCTGTCATCGAATAATTGAAGTGAATTGATTGCTGTCATCGAATAATTACAATGAATTGATTGTTGTCATCGAATAGTTGCTGTGAATTGATTGTTGTCATCGAATAATTGCAGTGACTTGATTGCTGTCATCGAATAATTGCAATGAATTGATTGCTATCATCCAATAATTGCAGTGAATTGATTGCTATCATCGAATAATTGCAGTGAATTGATTGCTGTTATCGAATAATTGCAGTGAATTGAATGTTGTCATCGAATAATTGCAATGAATTGATTGCTGTCATCGAATAATTGCAGTGAATTGATTGCTGTCATCGAATAATTGCAGTGAATTGATTGTTGTCATCGAATAGTAGCTGTGAATTGATTGCTGTCATCGAATAATTGCAGTGAATTGATTGCTGTCATCGAATAATTGCAGTGAATTGATTGTTGTCATCGAATAATTGCAGTGAATTGATTGCTATCATCCAATAATTGCAGTGAATTGATTGCTGTCATCCAATAATTGCAATGAATTGATTGCTGTCATCGAATAATTGCAGTGAATTGATTGCTATCATCCAATAATTGCAGTGAATTGATTGCTGTCATCGAATAATTGCAGTGAATCGACTGCTGTCATCGAATAATTACAGTGAATTGATTGCTGTCATCGAATAATTGCAGTGAATTGATTGCTGTCATCGAATAATTGAAGTGAATTGATTGTTGTCGTCGAATAATTGCAGTGAATCGACTGCTGTCATCGAATAATTGCAGTGAATTGATTGCTGTCATCGAATAATTGAAGTGAATTGATTGCTGTCATCGAAAAGTAATCAGCTGATTGACTTCCAATGATATGGAAGTTGCCGGATTGACTGCTGAACTTCATTACTGTCACCAATTACAATTGCAGGAAAAACATCGCATCGTCAGTGATTGTTTTGAGATACTTCTGTGCGCATCGTATGGCAAACTGATGCCTTCCATGACACCTTCCTGTTTGTTACATGACTTGCTGCATAACACACAATGCTTTTATAATTGCTCAGCCGTAGCAGGTTCATACGTGCTGCATGCTGCCCACATAACTTGTGGTTGCAATTTCAGGTTCCTAAAAACGTTTCTACTCAACTAGTGATTTGAACTCGAACTTCCATGATCTTCAATTTCCAAGATAGGGATACAAGAATTAATCTACATACATTATAATGCTCGAAGTCTTTTGTACTCCTTTATATTTGTGCCATTATGACTTTGAGTGGCGACGAATTTGCGTATTTTAGCGTCGCATATATTCTTAATCATTCTTTGTTAATCTTATACAGGCTGAAGTGGAGGGATTCAGCATGAATAAATTATAGAACAATTAAATATTGAGTTGCATCCTCAGTTGGG
Source organism: Prostheceraeus crozeri (assembly GCA_907163375.1). Classification (NCBI taxonomy): domain Eukaryota; kingdom Metazoa; phylum Platyhelminthes; order Polycladida; family Euryleptidae; genus Prostheceraeus; species Prostheceraeus crozeri. The sequence continues at coordinate 12,212 of CAJQUW010014012.1, forward strand.
AACTGACGAAATATTCTGCTTACATTGTGTTGTCAAAAAGCAGCATCTGTTAATAATTACAGGCGCAGTAACTTCGGAGATTTGCCAGCAGTGTGTTTAAGGTTGTAGTTAATGAATGCCCGTCGAGACTTCACTAACTTGCTAACTGCAAGTACATTAAAACCAAGGTTCTTCATCAGGATCAGGATTCGTAGAGATGCTCACAAATGAAAAATCTTTGAAATTTGAAATTATCTGCTTATTATGTATACAAATTCGAAATTCAAATTTCAAACATGACTTTTATGATTTTAGTACTTTCGCAAAGTCTATAGGGCAGCTGATTCAGAATGAAAATCATCACTGCAAGTACAATCCTCTCCCGCCAGTATGGAGCGGGTGAAACACTGAAAATCTTAGATGAATTATGCAAGGATGTTAATTACGGACGGTGACAACATGGGAAGCTTCAATCATTATTAGAGCAAAAATTCAGCAATGCAATGCTTTGAGGACTTGCTTCAAAATTCTACTATTGTTTTATTGAAAATTAACCGTCGTCCCACTAGAGGGGGCGTTTTTCGCCCTCCATCATGATTTTTTTAATATCTTTTAAACCAAGGAAGCTGTGCCCACCAGAATTCAAGTAACTTACTTTCCACGTATTATGCAAATTTTGACAGATAGGAAATAAATTTGGCACAATACTTTTGGCGTAAGAGCTATTTTAAAGTTTAAATGTTTGGAATTAATATTTAGGCTGCTTTCGGTATATATTCACTTTTAAAGTCAAAAGTTGTTTATTTCCAAAAACATTGGAAAACAATATTACAATGTTGAGGTTGGGTTGAATATATTCTAATACAGCGTGCGGTCAATGCTGTAGAAAAAGAGTTAAGCAGATCAGGAAGGAGAGAAATCAATAATTGAGCATTTATTTAGATTTCAGATTCTTTGTGGTGAATTCTTTCTTTTATGACCATGCGTAACTCGTTGGCTTTTTTAAGAAATCTTGCGGTGGATTTTAAATGCTTTGGAGTCAAGGTATTCATTAATTTATGAATCAACTATCGTGTTGCAGTAACATAACAATGGTGCAATTTGTTGCCGCATATTTTGATACAATGAACATTCTATCATAAAGTGATATAGAGTCTCCACTTTTGATTCACTGCAAAATTCATAAAGACGTTCTTCATATCGCAATCTGTTTCTGTAACTGCCTGTTACAAAATCTAATTTATGATTTTTTTCTCCTAAATTTTAGTGACATATTTATATCATTGCAATCGATATCAAAATTCAGATATGCTTTCAAGGTTTCCTCAAACTGGCATAGTTCTTGATACGTCAGACCAGAGTGGCTCTCTTTTGCTGTAGATATCCATTTTTCACTGTTATACTGACATATTCGGTCTTTTGTAATTCTCAAGTATGCTTTTTTATCAGCCGTTAGATGTTCATCCCATAGCTTTGACAGGTTTAGTTTTGTAAGCAATCTGTTTATTCTCCAAGACCATGTGTATCTACTCTCATTTCCATTTGATATCACATTGAGATATATAGCATTATATACAGTGCATCTTCGATTATCCGGATGGTCAAAACCCAATAGGTCAGTCAAAGATCCGGATAAGCGAATTTTTAAATCCCATGTTATCAAAAGCTTGTGGGTTTAAGTCAAAGACATTTTATTATATGCCAAGATCCCCGTAGAATATGATCTACATATATCCATATAATCTGCATGTATATATCCATCCTGCATATCTACCTAGAATGTAATACTTGATATATTTGATTCCGATTCTTCGACTGTTTAATGAAATCTTGTGGGATCAAACATAAATACTGCATTGGGAGATCAGCAGGTGGGGTCGGAAAGACACCCCAATGGGGAGAGGGTTGACATGTAGAAATGATTGAATCTGCAGATTTTCAACTTGTGAAAATTGGTGCTTTCCCGACGTCAGGATTTTGGTATTGGAACTTTTGATGGAGGTTACTTTTCCCGTCACAGATGAGATTCAAAGGACTTCTACAAGTCTGAATTTACAAACCTAGTTTCTGTTATCAAGCTACGTTTCTGGCAAAACAAGGCCATGTCAAATCAATATTGTCCAACTCAATCTATAGATTCAATTGATTGCAAAACCTATTATATAGGTCGAGGTATAAACCGGAGTAGACTATCTCAGAAAATTAGAGACGCTTAAATTCGACTGCTTATTTCATTGCGTGCCATGAAGTGAATGTATCCCCAAAAACATTCCTGGTGCACTGCATGAGTGGCTATACTCATTGTCTACAATTCCACCGGAGCGTGAGAATGATGACATGGACAGCTTTCTCCATTTATCTCAGTATTTCGTTGCTTGGATCAAATTAATGGGTGATAGCCTGCACTCCTCTGACATCTTGCCTACCTATAGCTCGTCTGCCGACCATCATCCAGGTGGTTACGACAGAGTTGACCATAAAAACGGACCAGCTAAATTTCGCTGAAATTCAATAGATTCTCATGTCTTCTCATCGCGTCGCACATCAACGTGCCATACATCATTCTCAGCTTTGAAATGAGCTACACTGTAAACTACAGGGCACTAATTTATGCACGAAGCCGAAATTTCGTGCCAGTTAGTGCCTTTCTAGTGCCTCGAGGCACCAGTAGGCGCCACTAAGCACTAATAGGCACCAAACCAAATGTTTGTTTATCCAATGAAATCGAAGGAAAAATCAATTGGTACGAACTCGGCAGTACGAAATTCGTGCCTACTCGTGCCTTGTGTTGGTTAGAATTGATGCCTAAATTTCGTGCCTTGGTGTTTGCAGTGTATGATAGACTTGCTTCTGTTATTGTATTTGCTGAGCAATGCTCAAAAGATAAAAATCACTAAATTTACAAATCGCAATTTTTCAATAAGAAGACATGTGAACATGATAATGAATGAGGCACGGCGAGAACGAACATTTTCTGAGATCTCTTTTGATATTCTGGTCAGCAAGATCGGTGAACTAGGAAGATGCTATCACAAAATCATGAATCTTTTGACTGAAAATGTTATATTCTCCCTTTTTCATCAAAAATGCTCATGTTTGGTATCTTCTGAATGCTTGTGAGGGAAGGAGTGTGAATATGTAAGTTTTATTCAAATAAGTTCAATAGATGTTTTTCAAATCTCTTCAACATCATTTCTTATTTCCGCCAAACTACAAAAACACCATGTAAGGTGAACGAAGGTTAAAAACAAAACAATTAGCGAAATCTTTGTGCCAAAGATATTTAATATTATAAAGAGCTAGATAAGAAATAGACGTGTTTTTACCTTGTGTGCAACAAAACCAGTGAAAATCAGCTGATATTGCATGAATTTGAAAATATTTGTAAGCGAGCAACAAATATTCCTTTTCATTGCCTCTTTTTAGTAATGACAGAGTCAAAGCGCATTTTAATAAGAAATCAAGGAATTTTTATATATGTCTGAAAACAGCGTCCAAATTGCAACAAATAATAGTCTATTCTACTTTTCAGATGTCTTGCAAGACCCATTCGTAAATAAGAGCACCCCGTTGATACAATTCTTTCACTTAGACTTCATTGCATTATTTTATGGGAGTTGAATATTACATCTGAAGAGTGCATGTTATAGCACAAATGAAAACCATTTGTTTCATTCTTAGATAAAAGCAGAGTAAAGTTCACCTACAATTCACCAGATACATGACTAAATGACTTTTCTGAACAGAAAAAGGAACCACGTCTTTTCTTGTGATCATGCAGTTGGATTGGTTCTTTGTAATAAGTCCGGATACTGGCTATGATTGTACATGTATATCGTTGCTGTGCCCACCGGTGACCGGCCACGCCAAACGCGATTGACAAGCTTGGCAATAATCTAACGTGTAAATGTAATTCTGCGGTTAGAAATTACCTGATACAACTGAAAAAATAAATATGAATTATCAGAAAATTTAATATAAAATTGGCTTGTGCAAGTATAAACAAACAACATATATTTCGTACGTTATACAATGCACATTAACAACATCTTTGACATTGACAGACATCCGATGATCAATTCCACTTGGACCTAAAATGCCCTCCGTTGATTATTTGCAATACATGGATCCTTGTTGTAGTTTCAGCCTGGTGAATAACTCGAAGAGCGTTGTTGATATGGTTGAGCCTTATTAATAGCCAATTCCTCAGTGTGATATTCGGATTCTCACTGAAATTGTTAATAGTCATGAATTCTGCAGAGGGAGTTGCGTGTTTATCAATTGATACCCCATCAGACTTCGTGTGAATATTTTTTCTTTCACTTGGATTGATAGTACTGCATTAAATTGCTGTATTACCGCTCTCATCTTCAAACATTTTTTCAGAGGAATTACTGAATGAATATTCTTGAAACTTACCATGTAATATCAGTGAATTATGCTTTACATCATATGCCATTTCTAAGGCTTTTGTCGCATCGCACATTGCACAGTCGACAAAACATCTCCATTGCCGTACTGCTTTTTTTGCCACGATAAGGACGTACTATAATGGGTTCAAATTTAGGCATCTATTTCTCATCTAGCCCTTTTAAACAATTAAATATCTTTGGTTTGTCCTGTCACACTGACCACAGATTGTTTACCTGGCTTGTTTGTATACTTCAGCGATACTGAGAAAATATGATCAGTGTCTAGGTTTTTATCGCACATTTTCTTTTATTGCAAAAGTCCAAGGATAAAATCATAGAGTAGGGATATATAGGTAGAGTGTCCACTCAAAAACGTATTTGTATTTTATGTCAGAAGATTCAGGTTTTTGTGGATATTACGCTCCCGAAGTCCAAAAAATTATTTGAACAGTTTCAAAAATGTCAAAATTTTGCCAACTTAAATACTACCGAGATGACACACCCTTGTAAGTAGTATAAACATGTTGGATATCACAAGGAATGAATATTTGCTATTAATCATACTAACTAAGCGGAAATTAAGCTAATTTGCAAGGGAATTTCATGATCCGTATGTTAATGGAAGTCTTCATGAAAAAGTAGAGATCTTATTTTGCTTTCTTGGCTGAAATTTCAAGTTTTTCTTTCCATTTTCATCGGCATGAATTTATGATTCACTAAATTCATGTTCCATTTCTTGAATCTGAATAATGATGTGGACCCATTTACATCTTTCAAAGTTGATTGAAATCATTGTCTTTGATTATGTGATTTTGCTGTACCAGTGGCAGGTTGCTTATATGATCACACTTAAGAAGATTCTCTTGAGGTTCACCATGAAAGCAATAGAAGATCATCGAGTTGCCAATTTAACCGTTTAGAGTCGGACATAAGAAAGCATGGTCAAATGTTGGTGGCAAGTGACAAAACGCTGCCAATGGGGTCTAAATAAGACTAATATGGTTAATAATCAAAAGTTCAGTGTGTACTTTTCGAGATATATCAATGTTCCACAAGTGGAACGTTGGACACTTAAGGGTGTGTGAATCTACATATTTTTTACCATACTGATGTTTTTTTTCAATGGTTTCTTTTCTTTTCTTGTAAATACAAATTATCGCCCATATAATATTTCCCCACATAGAATGCACACATTCCAGGTTCCAATATATTATAGATCAATATTTGCAGAATGTTTTTTTCAAGAAAACAATCAGACGTATGTCTTTGTAAAGCTGCAAAATGCGAACTACAGTGTGTGGAAATAAGCGAAGCAATTTTCGTGTAGTCTCTTATCGCATCTCGAGCATTTCTTTTTTGTGTTCTTCTGGCGCAAGTTGCACCCTCCGTGTGTCGTTGACTCGATGAAATGGTTGACACCATCATAGCGAATGGAGCTTGAGGCTGGTGCCGTGGGACATCCTAGGCGTCTGTGCTGTCCAATCGCATCATATTTCAGCAGAGCCATGACCAACTGCCGTCTGAACTCCACGTGGGTCATCGCGTGGTCATCCGTTGAGCACTGATGTATCCGCCAACTTGCGACGACCGCCACGTTCAAAGCGTTACTGAAATGGTTCCAGTACCACTTTCTCGTACGAAGGCTTGGGCGGTAGGAGCCCAAGAGACGGTCCATAACATCGGCACCTCCCATATACTGGTTGTATGAGCGAACCAACCTTCACTGCGCAACGTCTTTCCTACGTTTCTCTTTCGTGCTCCATCGCTTCACCTTAGTAGTTGGAGTGGCTACTTCGAAATTGCTTGCAATATTCACAACAGCATTATCCTTACATTGGCATACGAATACTGTTCCATCAGAACGAAAATCAAAGGTGCCCTTTTCTTTTTTCTTCATCATTTGTTTGCCAAGGGGACATCTGTTCATGCTATTCTCTCTTATGGTGCCAGTGGCTCTAATGCCTTTCGAAGATAAGTCAGAGAGTAATTTATGGCTGGTGAAAAAATTGTCAAAATACACTGCATGATGCTCTGCTGCTTCCACCACATCCAGTAATTCCGCAACTACGCGTGACCCCATAGGATCTGGGGATTTCTCAGATTTTCCACGATACAAAAGAAGACGAAACGGATATCCGTCGGGAGTACAGAGTGACCATATCTTGTAGCCAAAGCGTATTGGCTTCCCCTTTATAAACATGCTTCCAGAATGATGTCCATAGTAAGGTACCATGGATTCGTCAATACTCAAAAGTTCAGCAAAAACTCCAAATTGAGAAAATTGCTGGTTCAAATGATCATAGAGGGTCTGATTTTCGAATACTTGTCTCCTGGTGTTAGACGATTATTATCAACAAAATAAATGTTGTTCTTGATTTTCTTGAAGCGGTCTCTGGACATGACTTGACTGACTAGATCAAAGCGCAAGTCTAATGCAGTCGTCCAGTACGCATTTTCGAAGGGTAGAATATGGTATCCACTCAAAATCAAACTTCCCAAAAAGCGCAACAGCTCATCCTCAGATACATTGAGCGGAGAACCTGTTGAAAGATCAAATGCTCTTACAAAATTAGACCCAGGATAGAATATTCGATTAAAAAACGTCGCATTTTAGACATGAGAATAATGCACTTCAACTGATAAGTAGGCCTATTATGTAATACAAGATGCGAAATGTTGAATATTTTTTATGAATTCGCGTCAATTTCGTTTATTTACATTTTTGGATTCTATTGACCACAAATAACTAGCAGACGAATAGTCTTGAAGTTTGAAATGTTCAAATTTAGTCTTTGGGATATTTTGTTTGATTGTACATCCATACATGTACATTTGCATTAGATTTACGTGTACATACATAACATACATACACAACTACCTCATAATGTCACCTTTTACCCCAGCTAATCAGCAGTCGGTCGCAACCAGTCCTTTTTATCAATCCTTTATGTTCTTTCGTTTTTTAGTACAGAACAAAATGAAAAGGCACACATCATGCAGCTGCTAGCTACGTGTAGCACGTGCAATGCGTGAATAGGCCTATGTACATATCATAGGCTTTTGCATGAGAAGCACGTGACTGTCTACTTAAAATATTTACGAAAGAACATACATGTAGTGCATTCAGACCCTAACCTTTCACAATAGGTAGAATCGAAATTCGAAACAGAAAAAGTGGATGGGTGTAGTAGGTGTGGACTGGTCCCCGCTATTTACATTTGCATAGGTTACATGTAGGCCTTCTATCAATAAGATAACCATGTACATGTATAATGATACGATTTAATGTACGTATAATAACACAGATAGGCTGATTACCTTTTTGAAGTGAATACCCATTGATAAGTTGAGCCACTTCCTGTAACAATTCCTCCGTGAAAAAAAGTAGAAAATATTCCAATGGTGTCTTGCCAATCAATTCAGGATGAGCATCAGCTAATGAAGGTGGGCTGTAGGAGTCTTCAGCGACATGAACTAAATATCAGCCTCGACCTGCGGCGCCGTCTGATATTTATCATGTTACTTCATCGCTATGGTACATTTGGTTAGCATCCGAGATGATTCCTCTCGAAAAACATGTAGGTTTCATCTAACCTGAAGTAGCCAACGTTCCACAAGTGGAACATACATACTAATTGCATTGCTGAGACAAGACAAATGATGAAAAGGATATGCCGATCTATGAATTAGTAAATTAGGAGTGTCGTCTTTATGTATACCGACTTGGGTGCATTGAACTGCAGGTTTTCATGTACAAAATGCGAGTTGAAAATTGGATCACCAAAAAGTACAAAAAAATCAAAATTTTGAAAAAATTGATAGACCAGAAATACCACTCCCAGTTTTTTTTCTCGCTTCGACTTGAAAAAACTATAGAATTGATCGTGCTTGACTAAAACACATTTCATGATCATCGATTATGACAACCCTTATGCATCAAAATCACAATTTAAAAAATGTTCCACAAGTGGAACGTTGGACACTAAACGGTTAACAAACATCACCTTTCCAAGGCTGTTATGACACGGACGATCTGTAAAATAATATCATTTCCTTCTGCATTACTGTCATGATCATTCAATTCCGTTGCAATTTCTTCAAAGCTGCAAAAACGTGCATATCTCACATTTGGAAACAATTCCGACTGCATCTCCCTTGAGTTCATTTAATAAAATCGAAAGTGTATAATTGGGGATTTAATAAATGCAGAGTTACCACTCTACCTAATATATTTACTCTATGGATAAAATTGTCCAAAGATAAAATTATGAATTAGAAACGTCTTCTTAAAAAACTAAAAAAAAACAACATTTCTACGAGTCAATCTTGTGAAAATCGAATCAACCCATCTCTGTTATCAAGAATTCCTGAAAAACAGTCTATCGCCGAAGAGAAATCAAATCTTTCATCTTGAGCTCTTTTGACAGACAACTGATGATTAATCAGACATCGATCGTCGTTTTTTTCAGTTAGCAACTTTATTCGGCGTTTTGAAGACGAGTTTGCACTTATGCTGCTGATAAAATCAACATTGACTTTCTAAACGTCTTCATCATGCATTGTACATTATTACTATTACTCTTACAGTCTCAATAAAGAGTATATTAGTCAGTACGCGCAAGTTAACGACTTTGAAAGCTTCTTGTTTACAATGAGAATGGTCGACAGAGTTGTAAACTTGCTTACTAATAAGCAAATAGACAGTCAGAATAAAAACTGAAATGAATAAACGGATGGCCTTAAAGGAGAGAAACTATCAACCAATTTCATTACTTGTGAGTTGGTCTGAGAAGCTGTCCAAACATCTGTAAGAGAGGAGAGTTTTCCAGTAGAGAATATAAGGTTACACGTGCAGCATTAAAGTCTATCAAACACAACAGTTATGTTGTCCTTTGTAATAACAAAAGAAGTTTCAATAGGAAGTACATAAAGTACAATGATTCATTGTTTTTAGTTAAACATAGGTATCAATGTTGTCAAGTCTTATAGCAAATCTTCCTCAACTTTTGTTCATTCGTTAACAATACAGCGCTGCAAAGTATTGTTGGAACAATGGATACATACAATTTTGTATTTGAATAAAGTGATGCAGAATAATACGTGGATTCATTGATACAAATATGAAGAACTTGCAGGAGATATTATTTTCATGGATATCATCATAAAAAATAGTTCAATGGCTGTTTTGTGTATCCAAAATAATTGTGACACTATGACATTGTATCATTGTAATGTTGACTGTCTTATGTCGGCCATTAAATCAATATTTCATTAATTATTTGAGAGGAAATTAAACGGCTTGCATCTGCCAGTTATCAGCTTTCTGTCAAAGTTAAGATTTACAAAGCCGGTGCCATTTCAAAGTCTAAATTTCCTGTGAATAAAAATATTCCGTCACTCGATACAGTTTTGAATGAAAGGTTAATATTTTATACAACAGAGATCACAGGAAATATCATGACAAGGATGCAACGATGCCGCAATTATATTCTACCCGACAAGTGTGATATTCGACGGACAGCAAGCTATTAATGATCCCGTGAACAGACTACTCGATGTCCACTCTACAGCATTCATTAACATTGATTAGCATTCACGAAATGCATACAGACATACTGACCGCCAGGAAGCACGCACACGCACACTGACAGCCAGGAAGCACACACACACGTACTCCGACACTCAGGAGGCACACACACGTGTTCCGACAGAAAGGAAGCACACATACGCTGACAACCAGGAAGCACACACACGCACACTGACAGCCAGGATGCACACATGCACACTGACAGCCAAGAGGCACACACACACGCACACTGACAGCCAGGATGCACACATGCACACTGACAGCCAAGAGGCACACACACACGCACACTGACCCAGGATGCACACACACTGACAGCCAGGAAGCACACACACGCACACTGACAGCCAGGATGCACACATGCACACTGACAGCCAAGAGGCACACACACACGCACACTGACAGCCAGGATGCACACACGCACACTGACAGCCAAGAGGCACACACACACGCACACTGACCCAGGATGCACACACACTGACAACCAGGAAGCACACACACGCGCACATTGACAGCCAGGATGCACACACACACGTACACCGACAGCCAGGAAGCACACACACTGACAGCCAGGATGCACACACACTGACAGCCAGGAAGCACACACACTGACAGCCAGGAAGCGCACACACACACTGACAGCCAGGAAGCACACACACGCACACTGACCCAGGATGCACACACACTGACAACCAGGAAGCACACACACGCGCACATTGACAGCCAGGATGCACACACACACGTACACCGACAGCCAGGAAGCACACACACTGACAGCCAGGATGCACACACACTGACAGCCAGGAAGCACACACACTGACAGCCAGGAAGCGCACACACACACTGACATTCAGGATGCACACACACGCACACTGACAGCCAGGAAGCACACACGAACACCGACAGAAAGGAAGCACACATGCACACTGACAGCCAAGAGGCACACACATGTACACTGACAGCCAAGAGGCACACACATGTACACTGACAGCCAAGAGGCACACACATGTACACTGACAGCCAGGAAGCGCACACACTGACATTCAGGAAGCGCACACACGCACACTGACAGCCAGGAAGCACACACATGTACACTGACAGCCAGGAAGCACACACACTGACAGCCAGGAAGCACACACATGTACACTGACAGCCAGGAAGCGCACACACACACTGACAGCCAGGAAGCGCACACACTGACATTCAGGAAGCACACACACTGACATTCAGGAAGCACACACACGCACACTGACAGCCAGGAAGCACACACATGTACACTGACAGCCAGGAAGCACACACACTGACATTCAGGAAGCACACACACTGACATTCAGGAAGCACACACACTGACATTCAGGAAGCACACACACGCACACTGACAGCCAGGAAGCACACACATGTACACTGACAGCCAGGAAGCACACACACTGACAGCCAGGAAGCGCACACACTGACATTCAGGAAGCACACACACTGACATTCAGGAAGCACACACACGCACACTGACAGCCAGGAAGCACACACATGTACACTGACATTCAGGAAGCACACACACTGACATTCAGGAAGCACACACACGCACACTGACAGCCAGGAAGCACACACATGTACACTGACAGCCAGGAAGCGCACACACACACTGACAGCCAGGAAGCGCACATACGTGACCACTGACAGCCAGGAAGCGAACACACACACTGACAGCCAGGAAGCGCACACACACACTGACAGCCAGGATGCACACACACACTGACAGCCAGGAAGCACACACACGTGACAGCCAGGAAGCACACACACGTGACCACTGACAGCCAGGAAGCACACACATGCACACTGACAGCCAGGAGGCACACACACTGACATTCAGGAAGCACACACACGCACACTGACAGCCAGGAAGCACACACATGTACACTGACAGCCAGGAAGCACACACACTGACATTCAGGAAGCACACACACGCACACTGACAGCCAGGAAGCACACACATGTACACTGACAGCCAGGAAGCACACACACTGACATTCAGGAAGCACACACACGCACACTGACAGCCAGGAAGCACACACATGTACACTGACAGCCAGGAAGCGAACACACACACTGACAGCCAGGAAGCGAACACACACACTGACAGCCAGGAAGCGCACATACGTGCATCGACAGAAAGGAAGCACACACATGCATACTGACAGCCAGGAGGCACACACACTGACAGCCAGGAAGCGAACACACACACTGACAGCCAGGAAGCGCACATACGTGCGCTGACAGTCACGATGCTATTAAAGTATTGACAAGTCCGCTGCATTCCTGAAAAATGTTTCATTTTTAATTTCTGTTGAAAAATGCACGCAGGTTTTCATTTCATCATTTTCAAAACTATTTCATTGATGTAACTTGTTTTTATGAAAGTAAAGAACCTCTATTCAAAGGGTCTTGAGACTGCCCACCGTCGGTCATCTTCATTTTGATGAATAAAAATCGTCTATCAATTGAGGGAGAGGTACATTTTTTTCTTGCGTCGGCAGATACTAACAAAAAGAAGTCTTTGAGCCATTGAAGACTAAGTACAAATTTCAAAATTTCCACGTCATGCATATCAGCTGGAAGCAGAGATCGAGGTCAGTCCTAATGCCCTACTAAGCAATGTTGAGGTGATTTTCTTCACAGATGACAAATGTAGCATCGACACGCTACTTAACCCTATCTGGCCTGGGGAGGGGCCGATTCGGTCCCGCACTAGATACTTTTTAATCCCACAGCTGAACGTCTTTGTGTGAGAAGTCTACCTTCCGTGACTTTTCCTAACTTTTAATTGCGCATCTTTTGGGAGTAAAAGATTTAATTTTGGCCGTACGAGCTAAATGAAAACTAGTTACGACGCCTAAAAATCGTTGGAATTTACCTTCTGCTCTCATTTCAAACTTTTTCTCGAATAAATTAATGTAGTGTTGCATAGTAGACACAAATTAATGATTTGATAACATCAATGCTTTTTATAGTATGATATTGGGATAGTATTTGAATGCGTTTTAGTCTTATATCCTCCATATACTACTCATGAATAAATAGTAGAATAATGAACATTTCTCATTTTTTACACGAATAATGAAACTTTTGGAAAAACGCATCATTGTAATAATTGCGTATTTGTCTTCATTTAGGTCTCTTTGTGATAATATATTCTAGCTAATGACAGATAGCCAATTTGGAATGAAATTCTCCCACATGAAAAAAGAAGACTTTTTACTGTTTCAATGTTTGAAATTTGAAATACTATTCATACAGCATTATTATACATGTATGAATGAAAGCAATAAATTAGCATTGATAAAGCAAGAAACATGCCAGATAAAACACTTTCGCGTTATGTTTTAGTATTTTTAACATTCCGAAGCGATTGGTTTTCCAACAATAAAAAGCATCTAAAATTTGTAAAAAATGCACTTTCAAATTTTGAATTGCTATTTATAGCATGGGGAAATTAAAGTTTTGAAAAACCGACTCCACCACTGAAAAGAGAATGCCCGAAATATAGTAGGCATGTAATTTCATTAAATTTGAGAATTTAGTTTAGGAAATCTGAGGGGAGGCCGAATCGGCCCCTCCCCAGGCTGAGACAGTGAAAAAAAGCCCAGGTCAGATAGGGTTAAGGGAGGGGTAAATCCATTTTATATAACATCATTTTCGACAGTTTTTGTGCTTTCAACTTAACAACTTCGCTTTCTTTGAAAATTTGCATACATGGTCAATCTTTCATGCTGAATTCGAAAATCATTGTGGCGATCACACCGAATGAGTATTTTTACAAGTTCTGTATTTGTACTATATATTACCAGGTGTCTTCTAACCGATAATTTTGTGGTCTAGGTCAGATGGAGATTTTCTGCAGTTTTACGAGAAAAATGATAAACAATGTCTTTTCAAACAAAATTTCGCATGCGATTACACTATGGTTCTTGATAATTCTGCGAGTTTTCATGAGAACCGGATAAAAATGTGGTTTCAGCAGCAACTTGAAATTTTGAAAAAGTTTGGTCGAGAGAAGACATGTCATTTTTTTGAATTCACAATTGCTAAATTGAGATGATCCACAGTTGATTTTTTCCTTTTGGTACGACAACTAGACTCACAAATGTTGCATTTTGTCGTATAAGGAAAGCTAAAACCATAGAATAGGTATATTAGGTAGAGTGGTAACTCCGCATTTATTAAATCCCCAGTGTGTATACACTTTCGATTTTATTAAATGAACTCAAGGGAGATACAGTCGGAATTGTTTCAAAATGTGAGATATACACATTCATGCAGTTTTGAAAAAATTACAACGGAATTGACTGATCATGATAGCAAAGCAGAAGAAAATGATATCATTTTACAGATTGTCTTGGAGAGGTAGGCCCTAATATTTGTTAAATTGGCAACTCGATGACCTGCAATTGCTTTCATGAATTAGAAATGTGAAATTTCAGTCAAGAAAGCACAATAGGATGTCGATTTTTTCATGAAGACTTCCACTATAAAACGGATCATGAAATTCCCTTGATAATCAGCTAAATTTCCGCTTAGTTAGGATGATTATTAGCAAATATTCATTCCTTTTGATATCCAACTTGTTTCATACTACTTATATAGGAGAGTCATCTCGATAGTATTTAAGTTGGTAAAATTTTGACTTATTTTAGAACTGCTCAAATAATTTTTTGCACCACGAGAACGTAATCTCCGCAAGAAACTGAATCTTTTCAATAAACATTTTCACTGTATACAGATACTTTTTGAGTCGACACTCTACCTATATATCCCTTCTCTATGGCTAAAACATCATTTCTAAGTTGCGAAATATGCACCGGTTAGAAGACAATTTTTGGAGGACAAAGGCTGATTGAAGAAATATCAGAAATCAATGTAGATACAATCATGAATTATAGTCGGGTTAAAGTACGGTTCTTCCGTTTTCACATGATACATGACTTTGTATTTATAGTTTAAGTAAATCACGACGAAATTTCTTTTCGTAGATTCATCATCTCTGCTTGGGACAGGCATTTTTGGCACTTTGTCTGCCTTGAGCTAAATTTTTCATGAGGAAAAATTTGTTGGATTAATTCGAATTTATCATGACCGAAAAGTGGAGATCTAAAGGATCAATATGATGAAAAATTATGAAAATCGGTCCAGAACTAAAGATTTTACAGATAAAAGACACGTTTTTGACAAATGTTGTTATGTAAAATGTATTTACCTAAAGATGGCAAAGATTAAAATGCGCTCTTTCGTCTGCATTAAACCTCTTCGTTACAGTCGCAATTCTGACGACAAGTCTCCAGCAAAAAGTCACACTTATAAAGCACAGGGCCGCGGGCATGCTGGCTCTTGCTTTAGAAAACATTCCAGACTACTTGCTTCCAACAAGGAGAAGATGTCCATCAGTCTTCTGGTACATTTCGGGAACTTTTGACAGCCTTTGGTTCTTTTGCTCACATCTGAACGTCTTATCAGCCTTGGTGACGAACTGTAAACACCTTCCCAGATGAAGCTGTCAATATTGCTTGACTTGTCGGAAATTTGAAGATACTATTTTAGCACACAGCACAGAAAAGACTCGGTGAGCTTCTGAGAAACACAAAATGCCTACCGTGCATTTTATCGACAAAAATGCACGATAATGACAATTTCTGTATGCAATAGATATGTGTCTTACCATGCAATATTGTTTTCCATCTGCAATCGTTGCATAGAAATTGGCAACTTTAAGATTTAGTTTGTGTGCGTGCTACCGTCAGTTAATTGTTGGTAGCTGCTATAATTTCACTTCTATGTCAGATGAACTGATCAGACCCTTTGTTGGTCTTATTCGCATGTTAATACTGAACAGCAAAGGTCAATTGATGTCTAATTAACAGATTTATAAATGAAATCAATCAACTTCATCAAACTGCCCTTGGTCTTGAGGAACGTGTCGGGCGAGACCTATGCGGAGATACTGTAACAGCACCTGGTCCCCTTCGCCAATCCAAAGTTCGGTGGGCTTCAGCATTGTATCCTACAAGACGACAATGCGCCACCACACCGAGCGGCTTCCGTTCGTGAGGTGAAGGAGGAGCTGAGCATCCGCACTCTCCGATGGCCCTCCAGATCCCCGGACATGTGATGATCAACCGACTCGTGCTCAGCATGACACGACGGGTGGCTGCTCTTCTCCGTGCTCGGGAAGCATGCACACGTTACTGACTTTCAGCATCAGCTGTACACGTAATTTTCATCAATAAGCGTTGATTTTCTGGATAAGATCATTATTTTCTCCTTCATATAGATTGCATGGGGCAGGGCTGCAGATTTTTTTATGCTTATCGGCTCTAATTACACAGTTAATCCGTCAATACTCACAAAAAACTAATGTTAGAATTCCTTGTATGATAACGTAGATAACGGATTGCAGATTGCAGATAATTGTAAATAATATAATTGTAGATAACGGAAGCCAAAATTACATGCATAACATGGAAATAACATGATTTTAGCCGATAAACACTCATGTAAACATGTGTTACCTTCAGATGTGTTATTGAATTACTTGATCATTATACAATTGATGTATTGATTGACCTTTGCTGTTCAATACTAACATGCGAATAAGACCAACAAAGGGTCTGATCAGTTCATCTGACATGCGCCGTGTGCGTCTGTTGAGTGTACATGTATGCTGACTTCCGTCATTCGTGGTATGATGCAGAGGTCCAAATTACCTGAATTACTATGTGAATCTCGTGGATTTATTACCATCTGTGTTTTGACTTCATGAGTATCTTGACATGAAAAGACTGAACATATATAGCAGTTTATCTCTGTAGCTACGTTTTGATATAGCATGTGATCAGTTTTGCCTCTTCGTTTCGCATTTCATGAGGCGTTTCTTGCAATAGAACGTTTAATGACTTTTATGTTTCAAAAAATAGCTTTTGTACTTGCATAGTATGTATTAATACATGGTTAATAGCAATAGTGATTTTAGTATAGGCAACAACACGAATGAAAAGGTTGTAATCTAATTAACAGAGGCCAATAAATATCTATCGACTGAGGGCGTAGCACGGGTAATAATAGATATTTACTGGGTCGAGGTTGTTTTGGTTTAGCAACCCTTTCAGCCATACTATAACTTATTTAAAGCATAGTAATTACTGAAGTATGCGACTCGACATGATCTCTATGCAAAGTGATGTAGAGATCCATAGACACTTTCCATAACTTTAAATTTAACTGCCTTAGGCCTCTATTGATGATTTTTCTATATTTTATATGTTAAATATATCGCTGTTAACAAATTATTATCATAGAAATTATTATATCACTCAGTCATAGAAATTGACAATATCATAGAAAGTTCCTCTATTCACTCAGTAGTTGATTAGTGCACAACAATATAATATTGTAGAGAAATTTCTGTACACCAACAAGCACATCAAGTACAGCAATCTATGGCATGGTTCAGAATGCTTCGTGATATCAAATTTTCTCGCGCGGGATTAGCAAATTACTCGAGTTTAAATATTAGGAATTATTGAAAACCATGCCCTAGTTTACCATATGCCCATGTTTACTGTCGATGCAAGCTTCAAACATATGAAAATTATATCCATGAGTGAGTTTTTGATTTGTAACTTCTAGGTGTACAAGATAGCATAAGATTTTTAGTTTCCAATGACATTCCTGATTCATGATTTAATCAAAGATGTCATACAACATTTTCTAGACAGTTTTCTGCTTAATTACGATGCAACGAATGATTTAGGCTCATGCAAATGAAAATGAATTTCTATTATAATATGCAGCATAATACAAAGGCCATTGAAGTATATTGAATCTCATGTATATTAAAATTCTGCTTTGAAACTGGAGTGATGCAGCTGTCAAGATGATATAGCAACTTAGAATTACACGGAAATTAGCACTGAAATCTATGGCTGCTTTTGACAGAATTTGACAAAATCGCTGTGTTTTACAACAATCCTGCTGTAATAATGAACACTTTGCAACTCACGGTCGTCAGCAGTGCTGACATGGTTATCTGTAGTTCGGATCAGAATTCCTTTCATAATAAGATGAAGAGAAATATTTCATCAAATTATATACAGAAAAATCTAGACATTGAACTTCTTCAAGCAGATGGATGGACCTGTTGCAATACCTGAACATGGATATAATCGCATTCCCGATGAACATGCATCAGCACATGTGTCACTTGTAGGGTGTTTTGAACTGATGCTCGGGTGAATGTATCTGTTCTCTATAGGACCAAAGAACTTGTATTCTCCGCCCTTCCATCTGATGCCAATCCATGGACAGATACCACCCACTTTCAAGTATCTCTTCATCAATTTGAATTCTTTCTCATCCTTGAAAGTTATCAGAGAGGACTTTCGTCGGCGACATTCCGCTTCTGCATCCAGCCATGTTAAATATTTACTATTGATGTGAATGCACCCAAATGACGGAACCCATGTCCAAGGTGATGGGCAGAAGAGGTCGATTGTATTCATCAATGTCTTTCTTATCAAAGGTTTAATGTTAATGATTTCTCTCCTTGACTTGCTCGTATCTTTCTTAATGTCCACCACTTGATTGTTGATTTGTATTAATTTCTGCATCGACTTGCTGTCATGGGCCGTCACTCCATTCGCGAACTTCAATAGCATGGTCCTCATTTCACTGCGCAGATCATCCAATTGCTTTTTGAAATCAGCTGACAGGTCACTTCTTGCCTTGATGATTTCATTCTTAGAAATCTCCAATTGCTTTTTGAAATCACTTCTTGCTTTGATTGACTCAGTCTTCACATTTGCTACTTCGTGACGGAGATCGTTCATCTGTTTTGCTATTTCTCCTGTAAACTTCAACAATTTCATCATCCCAATGTTCATGTTCGATATTTCTCTTCTGAGATGGTCGAACTTATTGTCACTGTCTCTCGATTCCTCCTTTCTCTCCGCCTCAAATCTCGCTAACATTTCTCGCTCCTTGTCAGTTCTTTGAGGGTCCACCATTTGCTGTGTTTTCTTCATCATTTGTCGTACTGCATCCTGTACACCTCTCACAACATTCTCTCCATCTGAAGGGCCGAAGATGGACAGAGAAATGACGATGATGGCTAAGAAGTCAATGAAATTCATTTCCGAGGATAAACCGCTGCTGTCAATGTCTGTGTCGTCGCAATTGATAATTCAAGGTTTGTAAATGACTAAAATACAATTCCGTTATCTCCCAGGTCTTCGGCGAACCGGAATAAACTGCGTGATAGAATGAAGTAAATACTGATGACCTTACAAATCTGTGAAGTGGCTTTCAAGTGGTTGTTTAATGAAACCTTTACTCAACACTTTGATTTGTGCTCCATAGAATACTGGCATGGTTTCAGGATAAAATGATGTAAACATTGATAACTTTCGAGGACCTTGTTCAAGTTGTTTATGGAAGTTTCATTGGACATGCGGAGCTATATGAGTATTTAGATGATAATGAAACCTTTTCTCACCAATGTGATTTGTTTCATAAAATTAAGGAATTGATTTGTATTACAAAATTACCAAATACTCGCCCGACCCTTTCATACCACTGACAGTATCAAAGGCTTTAATTACATAAATTTACATCGAACAATAGGAGTGATTCATGTTAAAGTCATTTTCAGGAATATGTTAACAAGTCATCATCAGGCCTGATATCATACTGTTAATTCTGAAATTGGCTAGATCAATGCATCGCTTTGAAGGTAATTAAGAATGTGGCAAAAGTTAGACCTTCAAATGACTTTTCACAATAAGTCACAAGTTTCCTTAAGTTTCCTAATGATAAAAAAGATGGCGGGCTTGTCGCCTCTAAAATAGCTATTTTCTTGAGAGAGGAAATGGACAGATAGCTAAGGGAGGAAACGCTTATTTCCTCTCGAAAGAATGCAGCTTTTCATTTTGTGACTTATAGATATCTACTGTTCATTATGAAGTTGATGGTTGTATCGCGAAATCTATGAATGAGCTAACCAGGGACTGTATCGATATCTTGGTACTGGCTAATCATAACTTGTTGACAGACTTCTATGATTTGTCCTCTGTAGGAGTTTACATAGAACAGTTAACTGTGGGAGGAAAAGTCAGCTTTCTCATCCCGTGAGACTGAAGAGTTGATGTTTCCTCCCGGCAGTTTGGATAAGAGAGATATCTTTTCAATCCCACACAAAATGAAAATACATTAGAGTAATGGGGAGTTTCCGCACTTGATTTGATAAACAATTTGATAGAGATATTGCATATTTCTAAACTTTAAAACAGCCTTTTCTTCCATTGAATTTAGGCAAGGAAATAAAACTAAACTCATAATAATAAGTATTATCTCATGCGCTGTTAGGCCTCCGAACTATGGGCATAATACTAAGCTTCCGAGACATAACGTGACAATAAAAAATTTGAACTGATTTTGGTCATACAAGCTTAGATGGATCTTTGGATAAAATCTTTGATTCTTAACATTGACATCAATCATAAGTGTCTAACTGAGCATAGATAGTCCATGAACTGTCAGATGACCCGACTAGATATCTATCTGCTCAGGTTGACTTGGATCATATTAGAAATGTAGATATTTCGTTTAACATTAGGTACATGCAAACTTTTTGACCACTTTTGTATCAGGGATGTGGAGTCGGAGTCCCGGAGTCCTATCATTTTTGCGGGAGTCGGAGTCGGATCAAAATGATAGGACTCCGCATCCCTGCTTTGTATAAACTCTTTGCATCGAATACTCTAGAAAGTCTTGATTATAAAACAAAAAATATGTAAATACAGTATCTACAGAAGAGTGCTAACTCAAATGGAACTGATTTTGCCTCTTCTTGAGCAACGAATTGCAACGCAGGAGTAGGAATAGGTTGAAACAGCATTTCTATCAATAGTTTCAAATTTCACGTTGATTATTCACTCGCTCATTATTCACACATTTGAAATTCCAGTTTGATGAACACGCTACCGAAGAATTAAAAGAATTGTTTTCAAGGTAGGTAATGAGCATTATTGACAATCGGCACATACTTTGCAGTCGACGAAACTTCAACTTTTTCATTGGCAAATTACAGAAATGGAATTTCGTTCACTGGAGGACGAAACACAGCAAGTATTTACTCTTACGACCCTTAATCAAGTCAATTTTATCAAAGTCAGTGAATATATTTTAAATCCACACTATCTTGCTTTTTTATTTGTTACTCCGGGGTTGATCCTTTTTGCTTTCGCAAATTTCACTCAAAAATGCCGACTTTTTCAACGCTGCTCTTTCATACGAGTTTGCCAGTTGACAATCTTGTTTATTTTCCACCCGCTCGTTACACATTCCTTGCTCCGAATAAATCAAAAATGGCGAAAATATCTACATTAATAAACTCTCAAGTCATGTCTTCCAAAGACTTCACTCCAATCATTTCTCTTCGCCGTGCATGCATAGCAACAACCGCCAGTTTGCGACAACCATGTGTAAACTCGAAGAGTAAAACTTGATAAAATGCATCCCACTCACGCTATGCAGGTGAACAATAGATGTATAAATTGAAAGCTTGAATAATAAATGACTAACGAGAAAGCCTCCATAAATATCTATGTCTGCCGCGCAGCGCTTTGATTCAATGGGACACATTTTGCGATAAGCGGGGAAGTGAAGTTGAGAATGATACGAAGGGGAGAAAACGATTACATGATTGAAAATTTCGTCATGATTGTCAGTCATTTTTACAGGAAATCTAATTTCTTTTTACATGTACTCCTCTGAGTCTGAACGGCCCTAACATTCCGGAACTGAGGCCGCGGTTATGATACAAGAATTAACATTTTAGACCATCAATTAATTGAAATCAGTGATATTTTTCATCGTCTCAGCTGAGTTCTTGCTATAAGTTAATGTCACATCTGGAATCACTAACTGACTGAAGAATTTTTCCACCAAGAACGCGCAGTCGATGTCACAGGTGCCCGCCAGACCTCAACACGATTTGAGTTCGAATTGGACAACTGCATAGTCACAATTGCGATTATCTTATTATAGCTTTATATTTTAATTGTAATTGTATTAATGTCATATCGTCAATTGTGACAAAAACAAGGGATGAGCAGATGATATTTACAAACATAGAAAGCCGAAATACTATAAATATCATATGAATAAAGCGGAACAGAATATTTCAAACCATGCTGCATTGTGGACATACGGTGCCATGAAGAGTGAAGATCCTGTTGTTCTTCCGCCAAGCACATGATCTTCATCGCATGTCAGGCCGACGAAGCCGTCCTCGCCATAGAAATAACTTGTTTATCTGAAGTTGATTAGAATGGAAATTGACTCAAGGTCGCGGCACATCCGAGGGAACTAAGTTGCGAAATCAAACACCAATTACAAGTTTTCAATTACGATTTCTGTGCCAATATTGTGTGTGCGACTGAAATTCCATTCTAGAGGCTACATTGTTCAATCTCTATGGTTGAAATACGGAATGTTTCATTGCAATGTTGAACATAGACAATGTTCTATCCACAGAATTAGATTGTTTAAGCGTGTCACTTTCCTAGAAGTGCAAGCTGATTCAAAACGCTGGAACATCCAGGAACTTAATAAGTGGTCAAAAGGAGATTTCTATTACCTCGTAGAGATAAGAAAAATAGTCATGCGTCGAATCTGAAGAAAATTGTGGCGATCGGACCATTTTGAAGGAATTCACGGCAATCCGCAAGCGGCGCATGACTATTTTTCTCATCTCTGTTAGGCATTAAAAATCTCTTTTTGCCCATTTAGTAAGTTCCTGGATGTGCCATCGTTTTGAATCAGTTTGAACAACAAAATTCTGTGGGCTGCTTATTGTTCGATTTCTATGTTGTTATGTCAGCAGATTGTGCCATTTCATCAGCATTACATTTTCCAATGCTTCTTTTCTAGTCAAACAGAAGAAGAGACGACTTGTCTAATTGTGCGGTTCTATCATTCTGAGAAGTGTGAATAATTCCTTTCCTTTTCGATGGAAAGAAATTTTCTCTTCAAAATTGTGGTCAAATTCTTGTCATCATTTACACAAATATCTTGCTGTTTGACAGACGAGTAGAAATTTCAGTGAAGAAAGTTGAAGATTTGATTTTATGTGATTTTAGTTTTTATTTGGAAGATTTAACAGTGTTACAGTATTTCGTTACTTGTACAGAGAAAATGGAAAGACACAATTCACTTGATAATTAGAGGATGAAGGAGCTGGGAGACGAAGTTGTGTCCAAATGCAAGAGAGATAAGAAGTGAAACATGCAAAGATTGCACTTTAAAACAAATCGGAGATTTTGCCTCTGTTTATGATTGCTGTCAGCAACAAACATTGAGAATCAGATCGTATTTCAACTTGAGTGGCTGACAATTGGAAATATGGAACAACACTCACGTCTTCAAAACCATCGCAAATTGGAAAAATTAGAAAACTTTTTGAATCAAATAAATTTTATTTGTCTCCGTGCATGCATTGTAGATATCCTACCACTTTATTGACCTGTAAAGCAGATTATTGCCCGTGCTGATGATAATATTTACTCCAATGCACTAGAAGGAGCGTGCCTAATGCATAGCTGCTCTTATCCTTGCCTTAGCAGACTGTGAATAGATAATAGCAATATTGATGAGGCTAAATTTCTATTCAAATACTCTTGATAATCATAGACATGTCAATCACAATCTGTCCTTGATCATCATAGCACGTCGCCAAATAAAGTTCTCCTCGCTACTCGTGCATGAGATTGCTTCATCATAGCATTCGGACTCGTTAGATTTAAATGTTCCCCCCTCATTCTATGGGCTCGGGCATTGAAGATATCTAACTCGTGGAATGCTATAAAGAGGCAATCATACACTGGTTGCGTAAACAGCTATCACGCAACAAATGCAAAATATCCATCTTTACTGCATTTTTCGAGATCAACATGTCTATGCACGAACCGGAAAGGCGAGGCCATCGTTTGTTTATGGAGAATAATGCAATCGTCAGAATCTATGACCATCAGACTTTTACAGCTGTCAAAAATCTTCCTCTATTTGTCATGAAGTTGTAGATATCAGCGGTATTTCTTGAGATTTCTATGTAGAATTTGCCCGTTTCAGAGGATGAAAAACTTTCGATGTGTTTCAATGAAGGAGTGCAAGAAAGACTTGGAAGAAAGCCAAGTTTTTTATTGTTATAATATCTAAATCGTACAAAAAGTCATATTGAGTTTTGTACGGTTTAGGTATTAAGAAATAAATGAACCACAGAATTAGACAGGTCGTCTCTTCTTCCGTTTGACTAGACAGGAAACATTGGAACATGTACACTCTAAACCAGCACCTCCTAAATCACACACTGAAGCAAGACACTATTCGTAACTAATAAAAAAATCCTAAAGTAGAGCGTTTTAGGAGGCTAGCGCACTAGAGTTATTGTTCTCTTTAGTGTGTCAACACTCTATTTCACGCAACCTCCTAAAATTCTAGTGTGTGGAGCTTTAGGATGCAGATTTCCTCGATTTTAGGAGGTGCTGGTTTACAGTGTAGCGTAAATGAAATGGTACAATCTACTGACATAATACCATAGCAATCGAACAATGAGCAGCCAGTTCAACATTAAACACGCCAAATTGCGCAAAGTTTCAGTGATTGTTATCAAGCGGATCACACAGAAAATAGACACAGACGATGTGAAGTTCTACAGAGAAGTTTGTGAACGTTTTTTCATGCGTCTGCTAGCTTTTTTTAAAATGATCGGAGGGCCAGCATTATCGAGAAAGCTTTTGCGCAATGATCTGAATTCTTCGAATCTGAAGGAATCTTGGCGATCGGAACATTTTGAATTAATTTTTGCTCAATGTGCGGTTCTCGCTTGAGTCAAATAATAGGCAAGCAGCTAAATAATTGGGGCATTCTTAAGTAGGTTATGCATGCTAGTCAAAGCTGGGATACAGCTCTGATAAATCACTTTCAATTCATGGTCTCAGTCCACGGTTATTGTTTGTGTACGTGCATTTATGTGCTCTAATAGGAACGACAGTGAATATATTTGTAATTGCTGGTAAAGCAAGAGTACTTCGTGTATGTGTTACCTAAAGAGGAGAGCAATGCCAAAATGAACATTCAATTCCATGTATGCACATGTACATGTTTTGATGGAATCAAAAGAATAAAAATAAATTTCATCAAGAGAATCGAACGGATTCTGAAATTACGTCCGGATAATCGAAATCTGGATAATCGGTATCCGGATAATCAAAGATGCACTGTCTTACTTTTTAGCCTGCCCTTATAAGCAGTTTTATTTGATAACAGAATATTATTGAAATATGGAACGGAGGCAAATGAATGGCTATGCCAATGAGTCAGTGAAAAATCACGAAGTGATCCGTAGATATTTGGAAGACAAATAGGCTACATATTGTAGATGAATTTCCATTTCTATGGTTGGTAGAATGCTGATAGTTAATTTGACATAGAAATGAACTGATCTTCGCTAAAAAAGGATAGCGGATTTGTCGCAACTAAAAATACGGGACTAAAAACACTTTGGTCCAGTTCAAGAGAAATAAGTCTTAATTCAACAGCAAAATATTTCAAGACAAAGTATTTCAATCTCTTTTGACTTGATGTAATGGATAAAAGTCGCACAATTCAATGATTTTTCATTCTACAGTCGCTGTTCAAGAGTATTTTCTCAAGTCATTAAGTAACATTGCTGCTTTGCAAATATCATCAGACCTACCAATGTACACTACCTATAGTCATTATAACACCAATACCTCTTGCAGGCCGATTCTTTAGTGGCATCAGATTTTTATTTCCACTTTCACTTTCATTTATTATTGAGACATCAAATAAGAAAATTAAACAATTAAATCCTCAGGTTTGTTGAGTAAACTTTCCACTTTGAACACATGGAGAAGACGTGGCATCCAAATGAGTGATGCCTATATTTCAAACTAGTTGCCACTCATTACAAATATCTTCTCGTGCCAAACAAACTGGCAAGGAAAAGAATGTACACTGATAAATCCTTCTCAGAGAAAGCCAGAGTAAGGCCGGAGGCAAACACGATGAGCCATCAGACGAAAATAGAGTTCCAACACAGATTCAATGAGAGCTGGTACACAGAACAAGCCATAAGAACCTTTGACCACGGCGGCAAACTAGATAAGCCATAAATTATGAGTCACAAGTCATCAGGCATGAGTCACAAGCCATCAGCCATGAGTCACAAGCCATCAGCCATGAGTCACAAGCCATCAGCCATGAGTCAAAAGCTATCAGCCATGAGTCACAAGCCATCAGCCATGAGTCACAAGCCATCAGCCATGAGTCACAAGCCATCAGCCATGAGTCACAAGCCATCAGCCATGAGTCACAAGCCATCAGCCATGAGTCACAAGTCATCAGCCATGAGTCACAAGTCATCAGCCATGAGTCACAAGCCATCAGCCATGAGTCACAAGCCATCAGCCATGAGTCACAAGCCATCAGCCATGAGTCACAAGTCATCAGCCATGAGTCACAAGCCATCAGCCATGAGTCACAAGACATCAGCCATGAGTCACAGGTCATCAGCCATGAGTCACAAGTCATCAGCCATGAGTCACAAGCCATCAGCCATGAGTCACAAGCCATCAGCCATGAGTCACAAGCCATCAGCCATGAGTCACAAGTCATCAGCCATGAGTCAAAAGCCATCAGCCATGAGTCACAAGCCATCAGCCATGAGTCACAAGACATCAGCCATGAGTCACAAGACATCAGCCATGAGTCACAAGTCATCAGCCATGAGTCACAAGACATCAGCCATGAGTCACAAGACATCAGCCATGAGTCACAAGACATCAGCCATGAGTCACAAGCCATCAGCCATGAGTCACAAGACATCAGCCATGAGTCACAGGCCATCAGCCATGAGTCACAAGCCATCAGCCATGAGTCACAAGTCATCAGCCATGAGTCACAAGCCATCAGCCATGAGTCACAAGACATCAGCCATGAGTCACAAGACATCAGCCATGAGTCACAAGTCATCAGCCATGAGTCACAAGCCATCAGCCATGAGTCACAAGCCATCAGCCATGAGTCACAAGCCATCAGCCATGAGTCACAAGCCATCAGCCATGAGTCACAAGTCATCAGCCATGAGTCACAAGCCATCAGCCATGAGTCACAAGACATCAGCCATGAGTCACAGGTCATCAGCCATGAGTCACAAGTCATCAGCCATGAGTCACAAGCCATCAGCCATGAGACACAAGTCATCAGCCATGAGTCAAAAGCCATCTGCCATGAGTCACAAGCCATCAGCCATGAGTCACAAGACATCAGCCATGAGTCACAAGACATCAGCCATGAGTCACAAGTCATCAGCCATGAGTCACAAGACATCAGCCATGAGTCACAAGACATCAGCCATGAGTCACAAGACATCAGCCATGAGTCACAAGCCATCAGCCATGAGCCACAAGACATCAGCCATGAGTCACAGGCCATCAGCCATGAGTCACAAGCCATCAGCCATGAGTCACAAGTCATCAGCCATGAGTCACAAGCCATCAGCCATGAGTCACAAGACATCAGCCATGAGTCACAAGCATCAGCCATGAGTCACAAGTCATCAGCCATGAGTCACAGGTCATCAGCCACGAGTCACAAGTCATCAGCCATGAGTCACAAGCCATCAGCCATGAGTCACAAGACATCAGCCATGAGTCACAAGACATCAGCCATGAGTCACAAGCCATTTGCATGAGTCACAAGTCATCAGCCATGAGTCACAAGCCATCAGCCATGAGTCACAAGCCATCAGCCATGAGTCACAAGTCATCAGCCATGAGTCACAAGCCATCAGCCATGAGTCACAAGCCATCAGCCATAAGTCATTTTGCATGCAGACAGAAGAAGAAATTTGATGATATTTTTATAATTTTCGCATGAGCATAAAGCATGCGGATAAAGAACGTTGATAAATCACAACGTTGGTTCTATGGTTCTATTGAAGATCAGACTGATGGCCTATGACTCATGATTTATGGCTAATGGCTTGTGACTTATGAAGGATCGAGACGCGACTTGAGATTGGAGACTGATGGCTTATTCTGTGTGCCTCCGGCCTACACTGTAAACCGGCACCTCCTAAAATCGAGAAAACCTGCATCCTAAAGCGCCACACACTAGAATTTTAGGAGGTTGCGTGAAATAGAATGCTGACATACCAAAGAGAACAATAACCCCAGTGCGCTAGCCTCCTAAAACACTTTGCTTTAGGATTTTTTTATTAGTTACGAATAGTGTCTTGCTTTAGTGTGTGATTTAGGAGGTGCTGACTTAGAGTGTAGGAAGGCTGAAATCCATAAGTATGAGCAACTTGAAGATTTGCTTGCCCTGCTGAATTGTGAAATGACACACTGTCAAGCATGAACACAATGCGAGTATCAGCCAAGATCCGTCAGAAAGTATTTGAATGCATGTCCATTGCATCCTCTTCTCTGTAAGCATGGTTTACCAAACCTCTTTCGCTTGATATGACAAAAATGGCCGACATCTGACTCCGCCGTTCATCCACAACTCGAAAAACTGGTTGACCTGCGGGCGATCTGCACTGACTTCCACGTATCCAAAGAGGAAAGCCAGTCTCACCTATCTACACTGTTTCTCTGTTTGCATTGCGAAGGAACCATTCGCTTATTGATTTTATGTCTCCTTCACATCATCCATACTACGTTGTTGTGGAGCACCGCGTATCATGATGCTGTCACAAACCGTTGGCTTCTTAGGAAAACGAACTCTTAACTCAGAATATATCTGCTGTAAGGTATATTCTGGGTGCTCTTCTGAGATTGAGACCAGACAAGCGACCCTATCGTCACCCATGTGAATATTGTGTGGACCGCCTCGAGTTTTAGCGACAGTACCAAGCCTTTGATATTGTCGAACTATAGCGTGTGCTGTATTGTATGAAAAATTCAATTTAGAGCTGGAAGCCGGCCGAGATTTTCGAACCTGTTCGGGACCGTGGCTGGTTTGCATCAAAGTTGCCGGCCGGCTTTTGTAACTCGATTATTTGATCTACTTTGCTCTAGAAGTACACTGTCTGTTGAGTCTAAAGTATAACACAATTTGGAGTGCGGACCAACGCTTGCTAGTTTGATGCCCGAAGGAAAGCAGTACTTCACAATCAGTACGCTGCTTTCACACACCGTGAGTAGTCAACAGTCAAATTCTGTAGTCGCCATCTAGTATTCAGAAAAACATTTAGAAAAAGAAGCGAAGCTGAGAATAATGATTGCTTGAGATAAGAAGTTTGAGTAGGAAATAAGGTACTTTCCTTTGAATATTTATTCAACAGATGATCAGACAATCTATTTGATATAACAATTATTAGGCATAGACATGTTTAACACTGTTTTTCTAGTAAGTGTGGCCCTACCTTTGAAGTCCCTTGATATACTCTCTTTTTTCCTTCATTCATAGTTCAACTAATTTTATATACTTTTTCATGGCTCTATAGAATTGAACCTGCCTTTGAGAATAATGCCGGCCTGGAAGCTGTGATAAGGCCGGACCAGGGCCGGTCTCAGGTCGGGGGTCGGCGCGATTCTGATTCAATTGGCGTGCAGTCTGAGAAAACCTCACGTCGCTCGAAAGTATCACCGATCCTCTCCTTGTTAATTAAGCAGATACTGTTACGTGGCATCTTTAACTGAAATATTGATATCATTCATGCAGAAATCATGTTTATAGTTGAATTGATTGATGAGTTGCGTTTATATAGCTCTCGATAAAGTCAGCTGTTTTGTGAAAAATAATATTCGATATGAGATATTTTCTACTTAAACTGAAGAAATTTATAAGTTAATTGCTCAACTTAAGAACTGAGCACAGATTCCTTAACCTAGATTTGAGATTATTTGTGAATGATATAAGTTCCCATGTGCTGAAAACAAATATATTTAATTAATTGACGATCAAATTAGTTTAGTTATTGCATGAGTCTGAAAAGGCGTTTACTTGGGATTCACTTTGTTAGAAAAATGGCTTTTGAAACCGGTTTAAAATGGTTTTAAACGATGTCATAGGAAAATCATAGGTCTCATAGGAACGGTTTTTTATAAAACCCCTCCGTTAAATTAGAGAATAAATTGTGTAATTTCTCAATGATGAAATTTCTTAAGATCGAAATTATTCATCCACAACTTGTAGTCTAAGACTTCACTCTAAACCAATCGCATTCCCACCCAGCACACAATTTTTGTCTTTAACATAAATATTTGCATTTTCAACATAATGCATATTCATGCTCATTATAAAGTTAAGTTGTTTTTCATCATTTCGAAAGTGTCTGATGTCTATGATCTATTCTATATTTTTGTGTTTCATCATTCATAGGCAAAACCAAGAGATTCTTTTCGATTAAATTGATTATCTCAGGACTTTTCTTTTCGCCGGTAACACGCATGCCTTAAAATTACTTGTAAGATCATTGACAGCAAACGTAGCATATCTAAAGTGCATGTTTCTTAAATGCTTGGTAAAAGTGTTTTTAAGAGAATATTATAGTTGCAAGCGTCTGCCCCAGGATAAAATGGGGCTTACTGAGGTGACTATAATCTGAGAGAGAGAGAGAAAAAAAAGAGAGAGAGAGGGAGAGAGGGAGGGAGAGAGGGAGGGAGAGAGGGGAGAGGGGAGAGGGGAGAGGGGAGAGGGGAGAGGGGAGAGGGGAGAGAGAGAGAGAGAGAGAGAGAGAGAGAGGGGAGAGGGGAGGGAGGGAGAGAGGGGAGAGGGGAGAGGGGAGAGGGAGGGAGGGAGAGGGGAGAGGGGAGAGGGGAGAGGGGAGAGGGGGAGAGGGGAGAGGAGAGAGAGAGAGAGAGAGAGAGAGAGAGAGGGAGGGAGAGAGGGAGGGAGAGAGGGGAGAGGGGAGAGGGGAGAGGGGAGAGGGGAGAGGGAGAGGGAAGAGAGAGAGAGAGAGAGAGAGAGAGAGAGAGAGAGGGGAGAGGGGGAGGGAGGGAGAGAGGGGAGTGGGGAGAGGGGAGAGGGGGAGAGGGGCGGAAAGAGGGGAGAGGGGAGAGGGGGAGAGGGGAGAGGGGAAGAGGGGAGGGGGAGGAGGGAAAGAGGTGGGAGAGGGGGGAGACGAGAGAGAGAGAGAGAGAGAGAGAGAGAGAGTAGCGGGAGGGAGACGAGGGGACGAGAGGAGGCAACCAGGAGGAGGGGGAGAGGGGAGGAGGGGAGAGGGGAGAGGGGACGCAGGGGAGAGGGGATGAGGGGGAGAGGGAGAGGGGAGAGGGGAGAGGGGAAGAGAGAGAGAGAGAGAGGAGAGAGAGGAGAGGGCGAGAAGGGGGGGGGGAGTGAGAGGGAGAGAGAGGAGATAGCTCTCTCAATTTAAGTAGATCACTCCATGGACAATCATCAGGACGCTGCGTGTTGACTTGCAAGACTCACCAGAATGGGCCATACATTGAAACTGGAACGAAAAGTGGACTAATGAGTCCATACATTGATTTGCTTTGTTGTTTGGCTTTCTGTGTTGTTTCACCGTGGACCCCTTCGACAGTTCTTCCCCAAGGACGAAATTTACAACAGATTTGAATCTCAGTGTTTCCTCCATTTCGCACTTGACTGCATCTCTCTCAGCGTTGCTGCCCGAAAGGAGAACCAAGAAAATAAAGGTCATTAAACCCATTCTACCCCATCATTACACATTGGGAGGGCATGGACATCTCAGGAGAGAATTCTTCTTGACTTTTTTGTCTCATTCCGATTGTGAATTTTTGAATTAATTCAATTTTCTCAAAAATCATTGGGTCGTAAGATCAGTGAAGCGTGAATGTCACGTGACTTCAATGAACCAAGATATCGAGGGAAATGTCGTTCGAAAGTTCATTTTTCCAGCATTTTTTTAAATTTCTTATGTAATATATGTATCTGACCTTGTTTGTTGTTAAACAATGAGTAAGGCAATTAACTGTAACAGAACAGATGTTAACGAACTATTTTATTCAATTACAGAGACCTTTGTTGTGGAAGCTGACAATTTGAAACTGCGAAGAGAAAGTTGGATGTGTTTGTGTGTTGACCGTGGTAAGGAATAAATGCTTTGGTTGCGTAATCATCATCAGCGGTTAATGATAGAAGTCAGAACTCTGACCTCTCTGACGATCCCACTGTAATTTGTCTTCAACACTTTTTTTCAAATCACAGTCACAGCCTCAGGTCAATTTGGTACGCAATTCAATCGAATTGACCTTGGGCAGTTAATGGGAGAAGGTTTTTAAACTGACTGATTATGGCTTTCACTGCCGTCACCACTAACAAAGATCCTCCAACTTCAGTGACTTATTTGCGACTTATCTCCTATTCACAACTGATTGCTTTCAGGATCCTAATTACGAGCTATTTGGTGCTTAACGCATTCGATATCGTGATATCACAATACCTTCGTGATAACTTCTAATACTCTATTTTGTGTTGTGTTTAAGACACGTTTGGTTGTTCATTCAATTCATTTTCTCTATAATTCTGGTGGATGACCTCAAGTCTGCAGTAAAATGTCTATAAAGGTTTTTAAAAGTGATAGAAGTCTATCATGCGACCTGTAAAGTGCGCAACCCCATTTGAAGGCGCGTAGACTTATAAAGTCTCATTCACAGATCTATTAGAAGATCTTCCACACTTGATATGCGTTTGCTTGTGCTGGCGAAGGGGGAAATACATCCGAACTTGTGAAGGACACAGCAGACTTGTATTGTAATTGCAATGTAGGACCTAAGAAAATCTATGATGTCGTTATGATATCGTTGCCTCAAGAAAGACAAATGTATGTACACTTATTATGTGTAAAAATATGTCTATGCAGCGTATGCGATATTACTTTTTGTGCATCTAGCCATGGACTTCTATAATATAGCATGTGGACAGAAATCTGAACAGATATCATTGACCCTTCTATACGAAATGAGGCTGACTATTTGAATCGATGTCATTCATACAGAAGTTATGTACATTGTATTCTTGTTATTCTTGCTCTGCGGGCATTGTTAATTAGTGTTTTTCAAATCATCAGCGATGTTTGTGGAGAAAGGGAAATGCTGAGCACATGCTCTGTGTTTGTGTACCGGTATAAGAATGACAGTAAATTTAAAGACTCTCCACCTACATTTCATTGCTTATCTTTGAAAAATAAGCCATAGAATCTATCGATAAAGAACAATGTGATTTACGTCAACGACCAAACCAAAATTACTCTTCTTGTGGTGGCAAAGTTGAATACATTCTCACTCAATTTGTCTTCCTCTCTAGAAGAAGGAAATTTCAATCGATATGGAAAGCATATTGCCCTCAAATTGTGAAATGAAAACTGACTTCGTTTCGGTCGCCTCAAGATTAAAGTAAAAAAAATGTTCGTGAATGCGAGTAAGAAGATATGTAACTTCGCACTCTTTTTGAATTCCTGAGCGACAGAAATCTGATTGCAAGGTTACAGACGAGTAATATTCTCCTGAACACATCCTTTGCAACACAATCGAAGGAATTCAAACACAATTAAAGATCGATGAACTTTTTTGTCCTTGTTTTAACACAGTGATTTTAGGAAACCCTATATGGAAATGCAATATCTCATAGGATGGATCATGGAAATTTCATTAAGTGATGCAAAAAATACTTACAAGTTTGCAGTGCTATTGGCAATCAATCTTCTATCACACATTCGAAATGAGCACCGCCTGTATTGGATATTTGCTATTTCTGATTAACATGTGTAAAATATAGAGCTGAATTCTATATCCTGGGTAACATGCTGCATCAATATTCTGAGCTTCGTATGCGCCACTATAGCATTAAAATCCAAAGCAACAAACAGATGTAGTGTTTTCTTTGTTTGTTGATTTCTTCGAAAAGTTCCCGAATGAATAAAAATCATTTCAGGAAGTAAAACCAAAATCAATAAAACCAAATCCCCACGAATCCAAAGGTAGCCTTTGTGTTATTTTTGATGTGCTGGCTTTCACTTGGAAAAGGGAAGATATGACCTAATATTTGTAAAAAAAGTGTAAACCTGAAATGCCAGTTTTTAGTTTCCTAAAGGATATTAATTATTTGACTTTGATTATTGATTAACTCTCTTTTAAAATCTTGCGTGTTCGTAAATAATTTCTGTAAATAGCAGCACTCCAATGTTTTATTTAACTCAAAAAATAGTAGTCAGCAGATCTATGTGAATGACATTGATTGATAAATGAATAAGTTTCCTCAGATAGCTCATTTGCCAATGTGCAAAAGGCGACTGAAAATTTTGATCAGAGTCCCATTAATGGACAAAGTCAGACTGAATAAGAGACTAGGAATTATACTTCAAAATTGATGTAAATCGGCATGATCTTCCAGATATACATGTAGTTACACATTATCACGAATATTAATCAACCGATACATGCTTAAATGCATCAATATGAAAGACAATATCAGCCTCATCTCGTATGCGTGCTATTTTAGATATCTGTCCAGATGCTATATTATAGAAGTCCATGATCTAGCCAAGGAGGTCTAGATATCTATAATTGTACCTCCTTGATCTAGCCATCTTTTCATCATTAGAATTTGGATCATTCATATATCCACGCACACTATGTATGTAGCTTCATTTCTATGACTAGAAAACAGTGATTGTCAAAACATGGATGTGTCAAAATATCAATTCGGAAGTCATCATAATCATTTTGTTGATGTAAGTGGAATAACTGTTGTTTTCTAACATAGCTTGAATTGTGATTGTAGCAATGTTAATTCGATGTCTATGCGACATTGAATAAGTAGAACGAGCGATGCGAGTTTATTATTATTCTCAAATAATGCATGATTTTGAAAGGCTTTCTATGTTCACAGGTCAGTAAGTTCCACGAAGCAGGTATTATTTTCCTGATTGGAAATTATTAACCTGGTGCAGACTTCTATGAAAAAAGTCATGCATTATAACAGATAATGAATAGATTTCTTCTGTCATTATTTGTCATAATAACCTCGAGCCATCGGCTCTCGGTAATTATAGCAATAATGACCTCAAATCTATGCACTATCTATTACATACCGTAATAAATCTTTGGCATAGAAGTATTGCTTATCGGCGATATTTATTTGAAGGTGATGTCAAAAAGGTAATGTTAGATATCTAATGTTAAGCGATTTCAATTCATTCAAATGCCGAG
>CAJQUW010014013.1:0-43956 GCA_907163375.1 Prostheceraeus crozeri
CTGGAGACGAAGGCATCACCTGGCTAACCTCAAGTCTGACGCCTTAGTGATCTCAGCAAAGCAATTTTCTAAGTCGGTTCTTACAGACAACGGGCTTAGGACTGTCCGAACTGCCTTTCATAGGAGCTCAGAGAGACGACTTACCTGTTGGCCATCTTGTCTGAATGAAAGTTCTGTCGGTTCCAGCTTATAATAGTCTTTGGCGGGGAACAGCTTGAAGAGTTAATACCCATATCCAAACCACTCAAATCCCGTCTTTCCGGTTCTAGTGCTCCGATGTGAGCTGGAAATACACTATTGCCATGTAGAAATTTGACGCTGAATCGAATTGGCTCGTTTTCCATCCGATGCTTCGTTTTGGCTCTACAGTAGGCAGCCATCGCAAAAATTCTAACTCGTTTTTTCGAAAAATGTTGAAAATTTTTCTCTCCGATTGACTTGAAACTCACCATACAGATAGAGAATTTCACGCTGATTCTAAATCTGAAATCCGTTTTCCAATCCGATGCTTCGTTTTGAAGCTACAGCCCAAAACGTCCCAAATTCTAACTCTGTCGTTTTTCGCCAATGTCCCAAAATCTTAAATGGCGTCTCACATCTAAACGAAGACAGATATAAACAAGCCGATTCTTTCAGTGAATTTGTCTCACTCTTAGCTTTCAAACGAGCTATGGCACGACAAAATCCGTCCACTGGAAGCCAAAATCGAAGCGAGCTGTCCAGAGGGGGGGGGACGTCAGCGAAAATTTTTCTCTCCGATTGCGTTCAAATTCACCATACCGATGCAGAATTTCACGCTGAATCCGAATCTGGCCTCCGTTTTCCCATCCGATGCTTCGTTTTGTAGCTACAGACCAAAACGTCCCAAATTCTAACTCTGTCGTTTTTTCGAAAAATGTTGAAAATTTTTTCTCGCCGATTGACTTGAAACTCACCATACAGATAG
This sequence comes from Prostheceraeus crozeri, assembly GCA_907163375.1. NCBI lineage: Eukaryota > Metazoa > Platyhelminthes > Polycladida > Euryleptidae > Prostheceraeus > Prostheceraeus crozeri. The sequence continues at coordinate 947 of CAJQUW010014013.1, forward strand.
AGAATTTCACGCTGATTCCAAATCTGAAATCCGTTTTCCAATCCGATGCTTCGTTTTGAAGCTACAGCCCAAAACGTCCCAAATTCTAACTCTGCCGTTTTTCGCCAATGTCCCAAAATCTTAAATGGCGTCTCACATCTAAACGAAGACAGATAGGAACAAGCCGATTCTTTCACTGAATTTGTCTCACTCTTAGCTTTCAAACGAGCTATGGCACGCACTTTGCTACGTTGAATTATATCAGTGGTTCCCAAACTTCTTCGCCGTGAGACCCCTTTTTACGTTGTAGGTCGCTGGCGACCCCTTCATTTTTATTAAGTATGATTACGAACGATGTCCGTCTTCTAGAGAACCGGCGATTGATATTTCGTTATACTAAGTTTGCTACTCGGCGATATTTAATGTCAATAGATGTTTAGCGATTTAGTGACGAAAGCAGCACTCCTTGGCAGTGCTCATATCCTGCGTCGAATTCTTGATCTCCCTGAGGCTTGGTAAGACTCCGAGGTCTTGAGGCGCTAACCGATCTGAATGTGTGAGATCGTGTCAACAAAAAAAGATTCAAAAATTGACATTCATCAATTTTACAGAAAACGCACTCCATGGCCCCGGGAGGCGCTTACAGGATTGCGTAAAGAACGTAAAGAAAATATGCATTTATCTAGTATAAAGAAAATTTTCTGACTTCAATATTGCTTTAAAACGCTGAAAAGATGTTGCATAAACCCATTTAGCAGGTAATGTGTTCCAAAAAGGAAAAACACGATAGAAAAAATAATTACGCAATGTCTTTGTATGAGGAAGGAATTTTGGCAAAGCTTGGCACGGATTGTTGGCACAACTTCTAGTAGAGTATGGGGTACGAAGTAAAGTAAAATATTTCCAAAAATCAGATTCAATTATGTTATAATACGCTTTGAAAAAAAAGATGTTAATCCAACATTTTCCATCTTTCACATAGGGAACGAAGATCTAATGATTTCAAACAATGATCATAGTCTTCATAAGAAATTTTGCAACGCTTACAAACTTGTCGAATGAAATATCGTTGGACTCTTTCGATGGAATCAATATCACGTTGTAAAATAGGGCTAAAAATTATACTGACAATTATATTCCAATATTGGTCTTACAAATACTTTATACGCATGAATCAAGCAGTCTTTATTGTTGGACACAGACCCTTTCAAAATAACACAAGCTCGAGAAAAAAATTTTGACGAAATTTTGCTTCGATGAGAACTGAATTTCATATCTTCTAAAATTAGAACACCCAAATCGGTTATACAATTAACATCTTCTAGAGGGGTATCATTCAAACTGTAAGTTATTGTAAGTTATGTCACTATCGTGCACTCTGCCAACTGAAAACACACAACATTTGCTTGATGCAATCTGCAGTTGCGAAGTATTAGGCTACACCATTTTTCAAAATTAAGGAGACCCTTAAGAAATGACGGGTACTGATGGCATTGCGAGCATGATATATTTTGCAATCATCCGCAAGTAATATAGTAGTTATTTTTTCATCAAAACACTTGCTTAAGCCATTTATGTAAGTGATAAATAATACTGGGCCAAGAACAGTGCCTTGTGGCACTCCACTCAGAACTGATTCTGGTTTTGAAACTGATCCATTTATGAGAACAGATTGAAGTTTGTCTGTAAGAAAGGATGTGATCCAATATAGCAACTCGTATTTTATTCCATATGCTTTTAATATCATAAGTAACTTATGGTGAATAACAGAATCGAAGGATTTTGCGATATCAATGTAGACACAATCAGTTCGCTGTTTTGCACACAATGCTGATATCCAATCAATAAAGTAGCAAGAATTTGTGTGGTTGAAGATCATTCTGTTAGAAATCCGTACTGATGTTCAATGATAACATTGTTATCTATAAAGTATTTCACTAGTTTATCTGTGGTTATGCGTTCTATCACTTTACAAGCAAAAGATGTTAAGGAAATAGGACGATAGTTTGTAGGTGAAGAAGATCGACTCTTTCTTTTGTAGACAGGAGTGACGAAAGCCTTTTTCTAATCATCAGGTAACGCACCTGTGAGCATGGACAACTCAAATAGATATGCTAGAAATGGAGCAGACATGTGCCACTTGTTTTAGAACGTAAGCTGGGAGAGAATCTGGCGTTCTTGAAAATTTCGAAGGTAAATTGAGTAAACCATGTAATACCTCAGATACTGGAAACTCTGCCATATATAGTCCGGTCGTTTTGTCAATATTTGGACAAAATAGACAGATACAAAAAATTTGGACAAAATCATCACATACAAAAACTGAGGAAAGATACTCATTCATAGTATTAGCCTTTTCAGTATCATTTGTAATAGGGCTATCGTCATGATAATAAAGGGTACTTTTGGTACTGTAATTTGTAATTGAAAATTGTTTTGAAAGAAAGTCAAGTTATTTATTGTAAAATCGTACAAAAGGTTGGTCAATATATTTCGACTATTTATACCATAGCCATTATTCCATATTTCCTCAACTGTAATTTGTCTTTTTGTATCAGTACCTTTTTTATTACCAATTTCTTAAGCACTTTTGACTTCCTTTTAGGGTGCATGGATTATGATGCAATTTTGGTAGGAATAAAAGTATTGATTGCTTTTTTCATCATACTAGCAAAATAATCCCACAAAAAGATCACAGACTCAGGTGAAACTGGCAGGCAATAAAGGGATGGATCGCACATATTTGTATAAAGGTAATGATTCATTTCCATGTAGAAAATCATGCCATTTGTCGGCAATAGGATTTGAAGATCTACTACACGGGTAAATTTGAACCATGAAGATGATAGCAGAATGATCACATGAACTGTGGAATGGATCAAGAACTTGAATATATGTAATCACAGATGGATTGTTCACAATGATTAAGTCCAGTATTGATGAGTTTCGAGTTGGAGCATCAATCAGTTCCACAAGACCGTTACGAAGAGTCATTGTAAGGAAAATGTAGTCTGCATTATCACCACGATTTTCAGGAATAACCCAATTGATATCAGGAAAGTTGAAATCTCCACAAATTACAGGGTAACTGATACAAATATGTTACTCAATGAACGTCATTGACGAGATGACTCTGGAGATGCTCTTGGAGGTATATAGACACCAAAGTATCTAAAAGCATTTTCCTTGCAAACTATATCAATGTTAGACACACTTCTGTAATTTACTACAGTGATGTCCAATAATGTGTTGGCTAATCAGCAAACATGGTATTATCTTCTGTTTCTCTATGCTCTGAGAGCGAGGCCGAAAATGATACTTTTACAGAGATTTTCAGTGTTTTCTCTGATTAGTGAGAAGTGCTAAATCTAGTGCCATTACTTTTAGTATGGAATGTCTTCAAGTAATGCAATCACGTAATCATGCTCATTTGTGTGAGCTTGTCTAGCAAGCGTCTAAACAAGCGTCATAATATCAGAAAACACAACACTTCCATCAAATTTCAGCCACATTCAGACACATTCTGCTAGACGTCACCAATCAATCAGAATTGTTATGCTATCATGTTTGTACGAGTAGCTATCACATAACAAGACAGACCTAAAGACATTGCATGCGAAAATTCATGGTTCAAGGATTAAATATTCTAACTTGGCGGTAAATAGAGAGCGCACGACGCTGAGTGTGGCTTATTAAGACAAATGAGAGAACTCTCATAGCTGAAGCATGATGATTGAGGTTCTTGAGGTATGAATGACTATTTGCATATGAGGATTGCATATTTATATGTGGAAATCGAGAATGTGCAGGTTTGTTTGCATGTGCGGATTGCAAAAAGCACGATGTACATGTACTTACGGATTGGATAAATGTAATGACAAGATGAGTTTGCAGGTGGGAAACATAGCATTTGCATGATGTCTGATGTGTATTCTTGACTTATCATTCCAAACATTTCAGTGCCTATTGAACATTTTGTCACGCACAGTGTGTGGGACAAAGCTCGTATATGGGTTTGAGTGTTCACGTAAGGGGTCTGAAACGCAACTAGACAAGTACGTGCTACTAACTGAATACCGGCAGATTTATTAGTGAGAGCTACTGACGTTTTCTTTCTAAATTCGCACACGAACTTCTTGTTATTTTCAATTTGTTAATAACCTATTAATGACAGCTAATGACTTCTCAGTTAATACTCACAATTGTGAAAACTCGACCCGTTTACCAGTCTCCCATTTGAATTCACCTTCGTTATCAATGTCATTTCAGATGTCCAAAAGCTGTCATTGCCTTCCACAAATTTTCTTCTAAGATGGCTGAGGAGAATGAAATAAAGTCGCTTCTGCTAAAAAGAGAAGATCAACTGAGATAAGATGATTTCAAGAAATTCCAGACGCACCTGAACATTTTCATCATCCAATGAGAGCAATGAGCCACCAAGGGATCTGCATTTTTGTGAAGCTTCGAACCAATTGGCCTTTCTGAAACTCCCGAAGAACGTTTGACGCCGTGAGTTATCAATAAGAATTCTTCCACCTGTAAGTGGTGCGCAACTTTTACAACTTTCACTTTTATCATCCCAACTTGCAAATCCCCAAAGTGTGTATCGAAGAATACAAAGAAAGTGATGATAAATGTGACGGAAGCACAGACATAGGATTAGAGAAAGACTTCTTGCTTTCATTCATTCACCGTTAGCCTATATACTAGCACTGAAGCCGCGATTTTTTGTTTAAATCGACAGCCGCTGAAAATACTTGGGCAAGAAGTTGGAGTTGAACACACCACCAGAAATAACTCGTCATGCACCTCTTCAGACTGTATATGTGATATTTAGGGCCGTATTCAAGAGCTTCGGTTAAATCGCCAGCTAAGTTAACTTTAACTGGTGTTCGTATTCATGAGCTCTGGTTAATGAAAACCGCGAGTTAACTTTAGCCGAAGATTTAACCGAGATAAAAGGTAGGGTTAGCTGACGATTCAAGCAATTCTTGCATGATCGAATGATGGACTACACGGACTTCATATTCTATGAGAGATGTGCTGCGGCAATAAGAAAAGAAAGAATCATGAGGGATACCATCAACCCATACAAACCAACGGTTAAGGACTTAACTGACGGTTAGTAAACCGACTTTCCTGCATACGGGCCTTAGTCATTTAAGAATTCATGACAATTTCCGTGTGATATTTTTTCATATAATATACTGAGATCACTGGAAGACCAGAGATATCTGTACTAAACTATTCGTTATATAAATGTAACCCACTCTGACGATGAATTACATATACTCTGCTTTCTACTTAAAATTCTCACTATATATTTCTCCGGCCAAAAGACAATAGATATGTCAAAGTAGCAATGTTTTTTATAACATTGGAAAGAAGGCATACTGCTATGTCATCTGCATCACGTCTCTTGGATCTCATTGCTTAGAAAAATTGTTGCTTGTTGTAGTGTGTCCACGGCATTGAAAATTTGGATTTGATAGCAGCTGTGTGGTGCAAACACAATTGATCCATCATTCGAAGGGGAACTGGAATCAAAACAGAATTATTAGAATTAGAACAATTAGAATTGTTAAGAAATTTATGGCATTTTGTAGTCAATGAAGTAAAGTCAAGAAATCTATTATTGCATTTGCCATCATGATCTGCTGCAATTAATCCTACAATTTGTATTTTGGAATGAAATAATAAGCATGTTATGATGTACATGTACGTAGCTATTAACTGTTATCATCTAATAAGTAAAAGATGGAATGCGTTCAGTTACTAGTTTATATTACTTAAATGTTTTACACCATATACTTAATAGCTCAAGCTAGCTTTTGGTATTGAATCAAAAATACTTATGGACTATTATAGAAACACAAATACAAAGAGGCAAATTTCTCTGCATGGGAAGCATATGTAGAATATACATACGCATATGACTGATTTCATTTTCGTTACTTGATACTCATACACAATGCACTATTGCTCGTCAGTCAGTGATTTCATTGAATCACAAATACACTCTAGCCATCATATGACTTTGCATGTGTTTTGCTATGTACGGTAGACCTATAGATGTAAATTTCTAAATGTCACAAAAAATGAACTATTCACAGGTTAAAAAATTGTGCATTCTAGTATTAATGGGTAATTAAATTAATACAAATGCAATTCATGTTCATTTTAATGTATTTAGTAGTTTAGAATTTAGATATGGCAAGAATAAATGTGATGAAAACTTACTTTGCGCTGTTGAGGTGGTCGTCAATTCAAGGTTGATCATCGTCCTTTCGTTTAGTTGAGATGATATTATTATAGAAAACAACATAGTTTTCCATGTGTGAAGTGGACACAGATCGCCATTTTGTTCCTTGAGCTCTATGAGGAAACGGTCCAACAGATAGTTCATCTCCATCATTTGCTAGGTAATCCTCATTCAGTTTTCTTGATACCTTACTCTGGTAGTCAAGAGCCACTTTCCATTACTGAATTATCAAATTATTCAAAAAATTAAATTAGATATTAGAAAATTTACACTTGCAAATATATAACAATTTTGAATTATTCGCCTCCTTCTCAAATCTTTTTCTTTGCCACCATGCAATTTATCATACAGCAATATCTCGCAGGTAAATGGCGTCTGCGACCTGTGTTACATTATTGTGCTATGCCAATACCTTTCTTCAGGAAAAGTAGGTAAATAGGCTTAATAAGTCATTAATTAATTTTAGAAACTTGGAATAATTTTGAAAAATGAAATTTAGTTCAATTTCTTTATCAAGCCAAATGAGAAGATTTATTGAATTTTTGATGCGTGTCATTTTTTAAAGTTAATGAGAAATCTACAGCATGACTATCAAATTCTTATTCACAAAGATTCTGATGGTGCATTTCATAAAATTATATGGATTTGCATTCAAAATCTTCATAAATTGCAAACAAATAATTCATTGATTCCCGCAAGTAAGGTGGCAGTAAAACATATTCATTGCAAACGGGCACTTATGAAGGTGTTCCTTTCATAGAAGGAGTGTTCATCTATAGCTACAAAGCGTTTAATTACAGATACTTTATTTTTTTAACTTGCTACAGAAAGAGATGCAATTTTATCAACCTGTAAATTCCAAAAGACTGAATAAACACTTGTATCAGAAACCGTATGCACTGCGTGGTTACCTATATAAATGAAAATGGTGTAAATTTTTACTTTAAGTTTTTTACTTTAATTTTTACTTTACTTAATTTTTACTTTTGCTACGCTCCTGGTCAGAGTGCATTCAATCCGGTGGAGCGCCGCATGGCACCATTGTCAAGAGACATTTCCGGCATCATTTTGCGCCATGACGCATGTGGCACCCACCTCGACAGTGCGGGCAAAACAATTGACGAGGCCTTGGAGCGACATAATTTTGGAGTTGCCGGGCGTCAACTTGCTGAGGTAAGAATATTATACTACTGAGTATTGAATAGGGCCTAAGCAAATAATTGTAATATGGTAGCTTAATTACGACACAGGTAGGCCTACTGTTACTCAATGCGAGTTTTTATTTCTTTGTGGTTTTCTGTGTCGCTATTTAATCGCATCACTTATCATGCAGACTACTAAGAATTAATTTTGTTTTTCTGTATCTTCAAGTTTCATAATTCTGGAAAATGGCATGTTTTGATCTAAAATGTTCAGGTCTCTGTTTAGGCCTACCTGTACGATGTAATTTCATGCTTAGCTCATACATGTACTGAATATTCTGTCTTTTCAGCTATGGAGTCAGACTACAATCGATAGACATGATTTTGTTGCGGAATACTGTCAGCCGCCAGACCCCAACAACACTATCACAGACTTAGACATACCTACCGAGGATTGGTTGGCGCACCACGTGCGACAGAGCCGGTACATTCTCCAAATTGTGCGGTGCAACAACGTTGCCTGTTGCCGGCCATGGCGCACAAACTATCCGACTGTGTATTCGTCACGGTTCCTGCCATCACCACTGCCAATCTGTAAGAGTGATCGAGGACCAAAGTTGGCAGATTCCTTTTTGGATGGTGCAGCTGGAGGACTGGCAGAGCAACTTCTACTGCGTGCTTTGGAACCGATGACAGAGTGTCCCACTCTGCCATTTGACTGGTTCTGCCCATCGATGAAAGAGGCAGACTGGTCGCGTCATGGATGCTCTGAATGCGGCTTGTATTGCGCTCGGATGGCAGCACTGCAAGCGCACAAGCGCAGTCGAGTGCATAATCGCCCCGAAGGAAAGACCCCAATGCCCCCACCATCTTACAGGGCTCAATTGGAGGAAAATGAGGAAGTCGACCCCGTTGTCGAAGGAGATGCATCCCTACCAATGCCGGTGTATAAGAATATTTTTGACTTCCTCTGCACAACACAATTTGTATAATCTTAGGTGAAACATACAGTATATACCGGTATTTATAGGATTTGACGTTTTTGCTTTCAAACTCATGATGTAGTCTACAAATAGAAAGTAGGTCTACACACACAACAAGAATCATATAAATGACACATAGTATAAATCATGAATTAGTCGGGGGGGGGGGGGTAAACCAGAATATCACGTGATATGGGAGGGGGGTTCAACCGATATATCACGCCGTATCACAGGGGGGAGGGGGGTCGAAAATTCGTAAATTTGGTATCACGTAATATGTGCACGACCCCTTATCATCATGTGAGCTTCTATTTCCTTTTTATCATATGAGCGACCCTGTTATGATTTGTTTACCGGCTTCACGTGCTGATGAGAGCAGGCAGTCTTCCCTAATCCTAGGTCTGTGGACGGAAGAGGTGATGTTTCCAAATGTTGCAATGTCCCTCTATCTGCGTGGATCAAACTTCGCAAGGAGGTATCATCAATAAATTAATCAATTCAAAAAACTAAATGTTTAAATAGTCATCGCTCACTCCAAAAAAGTGCGAACAGTATCAATATCATTGATTTGTTAAAAAAAAAATAAAAGACCAGATATTGGAAAGACTGAACAACAGATTCTTGAATCAGCAGTAATCTCTCATTTTTTATTATCCTAAATGAAGAAAAAGTGCAATGTAACGTTGCCGACATCTAATCTTACCAAAGAAACAAAAATAATTTCGCATTGATGAGTTTGCAGACAGCTGATGAAAAATAGATTATAAAAGTCAAAGTGGAAATAGCGAAGTCAAAGTCCTTCATGCCAAAGAGAGACTTATAACAAAGTAATAGTGCTGAAATCAAATTCAGATAGCAGTCATTTATTAAGTTATTCTCAGCTTACGTTCATGCATCACACGAGTTTGGTCTATTGCCTCGTTCGTGTAACAATCCACTGCCGTATATTCTTCATGTGGACACCAGCAACGACAATCTGGGCCTACGAATCCTTCATCTGGGCAATGATGATCTCCTTGAAAGCAATCTGAAATGAATAGATGCTTTGCAGTTGATTAGCAATTTGAACTGAATTAAAATTAATATGAACGACTATTCAATATTCAAGCAACTAACAAAGCAAAAGCCGTGTCGAAAAAACGCAGTTGAAAATCATAAAGAAATCTGGTAAGTTCCAACTGTGTCGACAACTCATCACACGAACGTCTAGTACTTCAGACTTTCCACAAGCTCATAAACGCATCTTTCTAATTCCTCCTTTACCGAGCGGTGACCGGTCCCCCCAATGCTTCCTTCCAGGCTGTGTGAAGCCACAAACATCAGCACTGGCTGTAGACAAGGCCCATGATCTGATACAAAGCCTTCCGAGATGTCCATAGCTGTCCATCACTCAAGCAGCTTCATCTCCACAACAATTCATCTTTTGAGCTGATGCTATCCGACAGCTTTAAATCGTGGAATTCCCTGCTTCTAGTAGCACATCATCACAAAAAACTCAGCGTCATGGTGATTTCTACCTTCCTTTATAAATAGTGTTTGCATTTATGTCCTATTATACATGTACTAGTATATTGCTCCTCTCTCTCCACTAAAATGGTCTTGTTGCGCCTAAACCTGTTGCCACATGGGGCTTCCCAAAATTAAATAAGAAATTGCAGAATTGACCATTGTCAGTTAAATGAAAAAACTACGCATTTTCGCGTTAGAAAATCAATTGCAAAGATCTCTCAAGACTTAGTTTGATCAGAAACGAGACCATTCACAAGGTGAACTAGGCTTGCTGATGATTTCCGACATTGCATTTCATTGCATCGGCTATTTGTATTTTATTTCAATTGCGTGAAAGATGCTGCATGCATTACAGAGAATTGATGCTGAAAAATGATAAATTTAATTAATCATTATTTCAACAATTACAAAATATCATAAATATTTATTAATTATAAAAGCTTTATTTATTGCAATGAAAATGGTCTCCCTTGTTGTACTTGAGCATCTGAAATAATTAGTGCATCAAAAGATTGGATTTTTTGACTACCTCAGTTCATGGACAGCCTAAGGGACGCACGCCTTATAAAGGTTTCACTGCATTTTAGTGCTCATTCCTCCTTTATTCAATGTCAACTACTGCAAGGTAAAATAGCTCTCACCATTATGCAAAGCAACGGCTAGACTTTTCAAATTGAAGCAAATTTGAATTGGTTGATGTTCAAAATTGAAGCAACATATAGCAATAGGAAATCGTGCACTACCAGAATTGATGAATTATAGAATACGCAGTCTATGAAACAAGAAGCCATCAATTATCGACACTATGTCACTATGTCAACACCACAAACACTGTCAAAAATCAAGCTGTCATTGATCGATTTGTTGACAGTTAATTGAGACGAAATTGATAGCATTCTGAAAGTAATCTTATTTCAGTGTATTTATTTATGTTATATGTCATATTCGCAATATCAATTTTTCAAAATTCAAGCTTATCTATTTAGGTGATTGCAAATCGATTATCATGTGCTTCATAAAATTAGACTTATTGGGATTCGGGCTCCCGAATGTGAATGTTATATGCATGGTTTGCTTGCTACAATGACGAATGAAGTATTTTCTATTCTGCTCTGTTCTATATCAAGTACGTCACATTATTGTACAAAATTCTTGAATTTTTAGAATTTTGCTTGCTTGCTAAACCGATAAAATTGCTCTGAAATGGTGTAGATGTAACATAAAATCCAAAGACGGTCTTCGAGAAAACTTTTTCGGCTCTACATTCTTTTTTTGAATATATGTGAAAACAAAATCAGAGAGCTATTTCAAAATGACTAAACGATAGCTGTTCATTTCCAAGGAAGTCATGCTTCAGCTGACGCAGTGAATCGGATCATGCGAAACCTGAACTATTCTGGTACAAAATAAATTATTTATCTATTCGCATAATGAGCACGCATATTGGCAGTATTAAACTCAAGATGGTGCTACGAAAGGAATTGATATCCATTATTTTGATTTCAATAAAAGCAAGAAAGGTCAGTTATCTTTCTGTTTGCATATTGAAATTTTTGCTTCTCTTTCAAGATAAAACTGTTAGTAATATCATGAATATTCAATGAACAAAGCTCTTTAAAAGCTCTCAGCTAATATAGAGTTAAAGTAATTCCCTATTAAATGGTTGATAGTACACTTCTGAAACGATTTTTAACAAGGTACTCATGCATGAACTTTTGTCCCGTGATTGCTAATGCTGTTAATCAATTAATCTAGACTACTCCATGAGTGCGTAGTTGGCTCAAGGTTCAAGAAGTAGACAATTATGTTTTCCAGTAACATTGATGTTGTGTTTATTACGCACTCAGCATGGACACTATCGTATGTAATCAAGCCAATTCAGGTTTGTACTCGTAAATGATACAGATTATTGATGGAACATCATATTTGCGCTTATTCGATAATATGTTACTGAGTTTCATATGACTAAAGTAAATATTAAAAGAATACATAAAGTAGTATATCAGCACTTATTCGCGCTATAACAAAACATTCGGTTCTCTTCAATGGGCTAGTCAAAAATTTAAACTCTTACTCCAAAAACTCAAAAGAACAGATATGCAAAGCTTTATTAAACAAATACCTTACAACACTTATTTTGTGCTGTAGTGGCACAAAGCTGTGAAAACTAGTGACCACACAAACAACGCGTTTTCTGTAAACTTTGGTTCGAACTTTACCATCACTATTACGATTAACGGAGACATCAAGGAAAGATAAAATGCCTTCACATTCAAATTCATACACGAAGGAAATGTTTTGGTGAACATTATTCAGATATGACAACAGTAACTCTCCATCTTGGATACTCTGGACAAAGGTATCGCCGACATACCAACAATAAAATTGAGTCAAAATTTCGAACCAAAGTTTACAGAAAACGCGTTGTTTGTGTGGTCACTAGTTTTCACAGCTTTGTGCCACTACAGCACAAAATAATTGTTGTAAGGTATTTGTTCTATAAAGCTTTGCATACCTGTTCTTTTGAGTTTTTGGAGTAGGAGTTTAAATTTTTTGACTAGCCCATTGATGAGAAACGGACCACCTTCTCACTTTATTGTAAAAAACAAAAGATTCGCTACCATGCATGGAGGGATTTTCAAAAATGATTATGATAATGATGAAACGCGAGTTTCGTAATCACGGCTGATCAAAATGATGGTTTTGGCCTTACATCGGGTTGCCCATTAGTCATGGTGACACGTGGATGTGATTTGACTGAATTCCAGAGGGGTCAAATCTACACCTTAAAGTTTCATGCGAATTTTTCAAGACCTAAAATTGCTGAGTGCCTCGAGATATCAGAGAACACAGTCAGAAAGTACCTACAGAGGCTATCAGCTGGTGGAGATACTAAAGCAACCAATCGAGCTTCTTGTGGCCGTAGGAAAAGTACAACTGAAGAAGATGACGAGGAAATTTTAACTTTCTCTTCGAACCATCCTTTTTGCTCTGCCGGAGTAATTAAGCAAAACCTAAATATAGAATGCACTAGAAGGACCGTAACAAATCGATTACTGAGCGGTGGTCTCAAGGCATTTACACCAGCTAGAAAGACAGCCTTGACAGCAGATCATGAACATCGCAGATTGGAATGGGCTACAGAAAAGTCATCGTGGACTTTGACGAGGTGGAAGAAAGTGGTGTTTTCTGACGAATCGAAATTCTGCTTCGGTCAGTCACGAGTAAAGTATATCCGTCGATCGATAGGAGATCGGTACACGGATCGCTGCGTCTGCCGTACTCCGAACAGATCTGTCGCGCATGTAATGGTGTGGGGTGCATTCTCAAATAATGGACATACGAGCCTGGTGAGAATTCAAGAGAGATTGGATGCACAAAAGTACATCGACATCCTTGAAGGTAATCTTCTTCCAGTATGGAATACAATCACTCAAGCAGGTGGCATCTTCCAGCAAGACAATGCACCGATACATTCAGCGAACCGGACGAAACTGTTCCTTCAACACAATGGAATCCCTACCTTAGACTGGCCTGCATTTAGTCCCGACTCCCGACATGAATCCCATCGAACACGTGTGGGCACAGATGGAACTGAAACTCCAAAGAGAATATGAGGACCCAGAAGACAGTGACCAACTCTTTGCTACGCTTGATGTCATTTGGAATGAACTGATGGATGATGTCAATTATCGAGCTTCTCTTATCAGTTCAATGCGTGATCGCGTAGAAGCAGTACTGGATGCTGAAGGTGATTTTACGAGATTTTGACTGTTTTCTATGTACTAGTACGCCTTTCGTGACTTTATACGCGTATTGATATTGTTTCTGTGATCGACTCTGAAGCACAAGTAGTGCATATTGTCTTGTTGTTTTCGAAATAGAGTTAAATGTCTAACCGGGTACTTTATTTTTTCCTTGAGTGTATATATATATATATATATATATATATATATATATATATATATAATATATATATATATATATATATATATATATGTATTAGACATTTAAGTATATTATTATCATAATATATATAATATTATTCATATTATATATATAGGGTGACCATAAAGTCGCGCACCAAGATTTTAATTGATCCTGTAGGTCACTTTAAATGACTTTCGAAGGAGAAAAATACACAATTGTAATCAATATAATTAAGAAAATTACATAATTCTTTAGGTACTCACAAATGTTCAAAATGCTGCCTACCAGCAGCCACACATAAATTGAGTCGATGGTGATTTTTTTCGAGCACTCGATTCGGCAAATCTGAATCATCGTTAATTTTCTGACAAGCATCACAAATTCGAGTTTGCAAATGATCCAGGTCATTCATGCGCACGGTATATTCTAAGTGTTTAACGCATCCCCAAAAGAAGTAATCCATAGGATTCAGGTCGTTGGATCGAGCAGCCCATTCGACTGTCCCCCTTTGACCAATCCAATGAACGAAGTTTTTATCCAGCCAGCCATGCACTATCAAGGCAGTGTGTGCAGGCGCTCCATCCAGCATGAACCACTCAGGCCGGCCTTCTCCAATTGATTTCAACTGAGGAAAAAGTTCTTGCAACATTTTGAGGTACTTGTTGCCGTCGAGCGTGGAGTCAAAAAAGTAGGGCCCGAAAACATGGTCTTTCCACAGACCGCACAAGACCATTAGTTTCGCACCACTGTTTTTTTATGGGTTGCATCCAGTGGGGCTTCACCTGCGCATAATATCGTCAATTTTGTTTATTCACTTCACCATTGAGATAGAAGTTGGCTTCATCAGTAAAGAGCACTCTCCGATGCACCATGTCAGGATCTTCATCCAATTTTGGACGCCCACTTCGCTCTTTGTCGTGAACACTGTCAGTTTCTTTGAACTTCGCAAATAAACGACCGACTGCCGTATGACCAACATTCATTCCTTCATGCTTTGAATTGACCGTTCTAGCAGCAGACCTGTTTGTCGCAAGGACATGCTCGCTGGTTGTGATTAAGAAGTCATTATCGCTTCCATTTATCTTGACTCCTTCGATTTCAGAGTCATGCTCAATTTAGCAATCGCGTGATCATCTGCGCCAAATAATGTTCATTCATGAAGTTAAGAGAACGAAGTAGACTCTACATGCGCACTACGAAACTAGGAATTTCTATAATAGTATGATTGAAGCTTCAAGCTTGGACGTAGGTCAGATAAAGTTTGGTGCGCGACTTTATGGCCACCTTGTATATTATATATATATATATATATACATATATATATATATATATATATATATATATATATATATATATATATTTTTTTTTTTTTACTCTCGACACTTATGGTCGGTGACTTTTTACAGCCCTAGTCTCGGAGACTTACCAAGTCTCTGGGAGGCCTAGGTGCGTGTGGAGGATATGTGCACTTCCGAGAAGCGCTGCTTTCTGTAGCTTGCGAATGTCATGATTGCCCGGTAGTCTGTGGAGGTAGTCTTTCAACTTCTGTGTTGTTGCTCCAAGCGCGCCGATGACAACTGGTACAACTTCTGTTCTTGCTTTCCATAGTCTTTGAACTTCGATTTTGAGGTCTTGGTACTTTTGAATCTTCTCTTGCTCTTTCTTCTTAATGTTTCTATCTTCAGGGATTGAGATATCTATTAGCTTCACTTCTTTCTTATTTTTGTCAACTATTGTGATATCAGGCCGGTTCGCGTTTATTCTTTTATCCGTCCGAATTCCGAAATCCCAGAGTATCTTGACTTTCGTATTCTCAGTAACCTTCTGTGGGTTGTGTTTCCAGTAATCTCTCTCTGTTTTGATGTTGTAGTGTTGGCATATGTTCTGGTACACTATTCTTGCGACGTTGTTATGTCTGCTTGTATACTCAGTTGGAGCCAACTGACTGCATGCTGACACAATGTGGGCTACAGTTTCATCTTTTTCGTGGCACCTTCTGCATTTTGCATTTGCTGTTGTCTTCATTATGTACTTCTTGTGTGCCTTTGTTGTTAGTGCTTGATCCTGAGCGGCCATGATCAGTGCTTCAGTCTCTGCTTTTAGCGTAACTTGGGTCATCCAGCCATATATACTTCTTTCTGTCGTGATATCCTTCATTTGCCTCGGATATTGACCATGTAGCGCTTTCTGTTGCCATCTGTTCTTCCTGTCTTGAATTGTCTTGACCTTCCATGATTTGATGCCTTCTTGATACTTCTCGCAGACTCCACACTCCCTTGTTGCAACGATTAGGGGGTCAGCGATCGTGCTGTACACATAGTGTGAAAGACTGCGCTTCTCTTCGTTGATGACATCATCTATTTTAATCAAGCCGCAGCCTCCCATCCTCCTTGGTAGGTATAGTCTATGGACGTCGGCTTTGGGGTGAAGCGCCCTGTGTATTGTCATCATCTTCCTTGTTCTACCATCAATTTGCTGTATGTCAGTTGTGTTCCACTTTATTATTGCACCGGAGTATCGTATTACTGGTGTCGCATATGTGTTGATGGCTCGGATTTTATTGTATCCATATAGCCTCGACTTCATTATTTTCCTGACTCTTCTGAAGTATTCTTTCGTCACCTGCTTCTTCACCAGTTCTTCCTTGTTAGTTTGATGTTGGAGAATCCCTAGGTACTTGTATCCTTCTTCTTTCGCATCATCTATTGTTCCGAGATCTAATGCAAGTCCTTCTGTCTCTTTTACTTCTCCTCGCTTTATGATGAGTCTTGCACATTTCGATATGCCAAATTCCATGCCGATGTCATTACTGAATATTCTTGTTGTGTGAATCAAGGAATTTACTTGGTCTTCTGTCTTGGCATACAACTTTAGATCATCCATATATAGTAGATGGTTCAATTTCTCACCCGTTCGCATTGTGTAACCCATATTGCTCTTGTGAAGGATTTGACTCAATGGGTTGAGTGCCACGCAGAATATTATGGGTGATAATGCATCTCCTTGGAAGATTCCTGATTGAATGGGAATTTCTCCAATCGGCTTCTTTTCATGAATCAGCATTGTTTTCCAATACTTCATTGATTGCCGAATTAACTCCTGTAACTGATTGTTTATTTTATACATTGACAAGGTTTCGAGGATCCATGAATGGGGTATTGAATCAAATGCTTTCTTGTAATCTATCCAGGCCATTGATAAGTTCTTCCTGTATCTCTTGCTTTCATTTGTTATTGCTTTGTCGATTAATAGTTGGTCCTTTGTGCCTCTACACCTTGTTCTAGCTCCCTTTTGTTCATGGGCAAGAATACCTGCATCAGTCACATGCTTCGACATCGTGTCTGCCAGTATTCCAGACATCACTTTCCAAATCGTGGGCAAGCACGTGATTGGTCGGTAATTGTCCGGTGAATGTCCTTTGCTCGGGTCTTTCAGAATGAGTGTTGTTCTTCCTTTTACTAGCCAACTAGGGATTGTGGCTGGTCTCTGCAGAAGGTCATTGAACTGATCTGCCAGTCTTCCATGTACTGCATTCAGCCTCTTCAGCCACCCCACTTGTACCATATCTGGACCTGGTGCTTTCCAACTTGCCATCTTTCTAATCTTCTGTGATACGTCACTTTCGGTAATTGCTATGTCGGGTTGTGTATTCAACGTTGAGGATTCTTCTTTCAGATCTTTCAGCCACTTTGTGGAAATGTTATGTGACCGAGGATAGCTCCAAATTCTCTCCCAGTAGTCTTTTATCTCATTGTCGCTGCTGTAATTCTCTCTCTTGTGAGGCTGTTCTTCCTTGTTCTTGAAGCTCTTATACACTTTTCCTGGGTTATATTTGAACGTCTTATTTATTTTGTATTGTTCGTATCTCGCATTGTATCTCGCTAGTCTTCCACTCAAGGCCAAGAGTCTCTGCTTAGCCTCTTCAATAGCTTCCTCTATTTTCTTCTGATGCAATTGATATTTTATTGTTATGTTTCTTCTAACTCTGCTGTTATTGTTCTTTGCAGCTTCCATCTGGCTTATATGCTTTCTTGTGCTATCAATTTGTCTCTTTAATCTTCTTTTCCATGGAGGTTCAATATTCTGAATAGCCTGTTTGTTCGGTGCAATTCTATCTTGAATAGCTTTGATATATATATATGTGTGTGTGTGTGTGTGTGTAAATAATACTACAAAAGAAAAAACAACTTTTATCAGCTGCCGATCGATTTCAGCCGTTTCTGGCTTGTCAAGTTTTCACCATCTCCTAATGGCAATTCAAGTTTACTCAAGAGTGACTTAAATGAATTTATCAGAAAACTAAGGCTCCGTGATTTCTTCAACAATAGTGAGACTATACATAGAGGAAGGCATCAATTTAAATTTTCCAAATTCTGAATCAAAATCCTATTCTTTGTTCAATGATAATACTGAGTGTAGAGTTAAGAAAAATTTGACTAAAAGAGAATATGAAATCATTCATGAATTAAAAGGAAAATCTAATCTCTTTTTCACCGGAGCTGATAAAGGAGGAGCGTTCGTCATTCTGTATTACGACTTCTACAGAAATCGTATGTTGTCTGAACATTTGGGTGATATATCAACCTATAAAGAAGTATATAATTACGATAATGAATCCATCGCGAATATGACTAGAGATTTTTGCAAACATCACAAGACTTCTTTTACAAATAAAGAATATAAATATCTAATGAAATTTATATCATCAACCCCATTTATGTATGGTTTGTCGAAATTGCATAAGCATGATGACTATTTCAAAAATGTTTTTCCTGACAATCATAAATGTATCAAAATTATGCCTCCTCATAACTTAAAATTTAGGCCTATAGTTTCTAGCCGATTTTCTCCAACCAGCAGACTAAGTGCATTTCTAGATGAGCTCCTTAAGTTATTTATTCCTCAAATTAGAAGTTATTGCAGAGACACTCACCACTTTCTTCAAATTTTACCAAAGACTATCCATAAAGAATCTATTTTCATCAGCTTTGATGTGGTGTCCCTTTACACCAGCATAACCAACGATCTTGGTTACTTGGCGATTGGCTTTGGCTAGATAAGTATCCAGAAATCATACCAAATCGAATAAGTCATTCATTTATCATTGAAGGACTCAAATTGATCCTAGAAAATAACTGTTTTTCATTTGAAAACGATTTTTATATTCAAATCTCCGGGACGGCCATGGGGACTAAGGTCGCACCCACATACGCCACGTTAGTTATGGGGTTTCTCGATGAAAAAATGTACTCCATTGTTCAAACCGTTTTTCCTGACACATGTGAATTAATTATCAACTCATGGAAAAGGTTTCTCGACGACTGTTGGATCGTATGGGATGATAAATACGGCGAATTAGACTTATTCAAAAGTAACCTAGATTCATCTATCAAATTTACTTATTAAATGAACACGGATTCTTTAAATTTTCTTGATGTGATGGTTACAAAAGACACATTCAATGGATTAATAAGCACAGACATATACAGAAAGCAAACTGACACAATGAGTTATGTTCCCTTCCATTCCGCTCATCCCCTTCATGTTATCAAAAACATTCCTTACAACTTAGCACGTCGCATAAAGCACGTCGTTTCAAATGAAGATACAAGAACTTACCGTTACAATGAATTAAAAATTCGTCTACCGGCTTTGAATTATCCTTCTTCGCTTATTAATGATGCGATTGATAAAGCCAATTGATCTGCACAAAGACTGTCTTCCGCCTACTGCATCCGCCCGGCGACGATCGATACTGTCCAACTGCTGACTGTGGCTTCATCACCTGCTGACGAGGAACTCCGCTTTTCCCTGCCAGTGGATGGTGAGATGACGCCATGAGATCAGCTGATCAACCGCCGCTCGCTTTCATGGATGGGGATACTCACGCGCGCCTGTTTGTAGAATCGGGAATAATAGCGTGTCTCTCGCGCAGACTCGTCAACCGTGTGATGGTCTAGCGGTACGGTGCCCAACTCACCCGCGGAGGTCTGACTGTTCGATCCCCCATTTTGCCATCGAGAACAGTCTTGTTTTGCTCTACGCGTTCTCTCATTTGCATGTCTGCACAGCACCCTACATACAGATACTCGATTGATGACCTACGTCGTCTTCAACATAAACCTTGTATCTGTATTCCGAGAGTTACAAGGCGTCGTCTGTTCTTTCAAGGGATTTTCGTGCAGCACTTTCCTGTCCTGGCAACTAACTCAAAACATGGTGCTTCTTCCCAAGACACTGACCATCGTCCTCGTTCACGCTATCCTCCCAGACTTGGTCCATGCCATTCTCACCATGTCCATCGCCATCTGCGTTATCCTGAAATTGTTTCAACTGTGCATCGGAGAACTCGGAAAGTTGTGCCCATCTCACTTCCATCTATTTTTCTCACCAATATCAGATCCGTGAGGAACAAGATTGATGACCTATCTATTCAAATCAAGAAGTGCAAGCCTGGTATGGCGATTATCGTTGAGTCATGGTTGGATGACACTACGGATGACAGTGGACTTCATATTCCTAATTTTGATGTCTTGCGGAGAGACAGAGGATCAAATGGTGGAGGCATTCTGATGTATTGCCACCAGTTCTATTCAGCTGTATTATGCAATTGTGTTCCTGCTACTTCCCAAGATTGCAAAACTGAGCTGTTCTGTTTCATCTTGCATCCCAGTAACATTTTTGTGATTATGTTCCTTACTGGGGAAGTTCGTCGTTCCATTCGTATATCATTGACTCATTGCTGAAACTGGTTAATCATGGTCGTCAATCTCATTCTATCGAGAAAATCATTATAGCGGGAGATTTTAACGGACTTTCTGAAAGTGTAGGCACTATCAACTCACTCCTCAACACGAAAAGTTTGTTTGATCTTCCTACTCGGGGTGGCTCACAACTGGATTTTGTTCTGTGCGATGCTGCTAATTCCTACTTGGACTCTGTCCTTTTACCTCCGATCGGTCGCTCAGATCATTCGGTTATTTACTGTCCCACTAAAAAGGTCTTGCCGCCACCCACATCAACCAAAGCAAAGTTCCGTGTAAAAGCGCCCTCGGCTTGTGCTGAGTTTCGTCTTGAATTAACGAACAATGATAGATTGGCCTCCTTTCTCTCTGAGAGAGATGTTAACTCTGTGACTGATACGTTTATTGAGGAAGTTGGCAATTTACTTGACAGACACTTTCCAGAACGCTCTGTTAGAATGAGGAGTGATGACAAGCCCTGGGTCAAACCTTTGAAACATTTAATCAATCAGAGAGACCGTGCTTACAAGGAAAATAAGACCCTAAAGTATTTACGCCTTCGTGAATCTGTTATCCAGCATGTGATTAAGTTGAAGAGTGATTATCTAGTGAGCAGTTTCTCAAAGACACATTCTGCTGCAGATACGTGGTCATGTATTAACTCGCTCATAGGTCGCGACAATGTCATTGCTAACAATTCCATTGATGCTTCTGCATTGTGCTATGCATTCTCATCTGTCTATGAAAACACTGATATCGCGATAGTTTCGAGTGATGTGCCCTCTGTCCCTTTAGTCATAACCGAAAGGGATGTCATAGAAGTGATTTTCAGCCTTCGAAAAAGTTCTCCTGAACCTGATGGTCTACCTACATGGCTCTACAAAGACTTCTGTGATCCTCTGGCCCCCATCATCCATCATATCTGCACATTGAGTGTCAACAGTGGCATTTTCCCCGCTACTCTCAAGCGGGCGTATGAAGTGCCTATACCGAAATGCAAAAAGCCACAATTTACTGATTACCGACCAATCTCTATTTTGCCTGTTCTGGCCAAAATACTTGAGAAAATCATACTGAAGAACTGGTTTCATTCCATCTTGCCAAAGGTTTCAAGTGATCAATTTGCATTCATACCAAGACATGGACAGGGGACTGTTTGTACACTAACCTATATGGTCAATCGTATCTTGCCTCATTTGGATTCACCTGGTGCTATCAGACTTCTTATGGTGGATTTCACGAAAGCGTTCGCCAAAATACCACATAACGTCATCATAAACTCGTTGTATTCACTTGCCGCTCCTATTGAACTCATTAAATGGATTCAATCATACCTTGATTCTAGAGTGCAATGTGTGAAAACAAATGGACAACTTTCTTCTTGGTACCCAGCTATTACTGGAGTGCCCCAGGGAGGTGTCTCATCACCTCTTCTGTTCGCATTGCTGTTAACGATTATCATGCTCAACAACCAAATAGTACTCTCCTAAAATTCGCGGATGACTTTTTTATTATCCATGCTCTACAGCATGCCAGCGAAGATCATCTTAGTTCTGAACTTGACCATCTGACTTATTGGTCTGAATCTCATGGATTCAAACTTAACAACAATAAGACGAAAGTGATGAACATACAGACGAAACGGTCCATTGTTTTGGCTCCATTGGAAGCTGCAGCATCTAATTGTGAAATTGAAGCAGTAAAGACGGCAAAAATCTTGGGCATTACATTTGATGATCAGCTAACGTGGCACCATCACATTGAAAATGTCTTGAGCCGTGCCAGGAAAAGACTGTACTCTACTCTCTTAAACGGATTAACGCTCCTCAGCGCATCATGTGGCTGGTATACTGTACACTCACACAATCGGTAGCCAGCTACAGCTTTCCTGCATGGTGAAGCGTTAACAAAACTTGTTTCCGGCAGTTAACCCAATTTGAAGAACGTGTTTTCTGAATTTTTCGGATTAAGGGGAAAATCAAATTTGCTGATTTTTGTGACTTGGTGGCAAGACGCCTATCAAGTAAAGCGATGTGCCCTCAGCATCCCTTGCATGTGATATTTGACAAATTATCATCTAGGTCTTCTACTCGCAAAGGATTCCTTCACAGGAAAGTGATGGCCAAAACCAAGCGGTTTCAGTCGCCTTTCATTAGATTTGCTTAGCTTTTCATGTTTTATCTTCTGTAATGTTGTACATGCCACTTCCGAATCTTGTTTTGAAGTGTAATAAAGCCATATAATTATATATATATATATATATATATATATATATATATATATATATATATATATATATATATATATATATATATATATATATATATATATATATATATACATATATAATGAAAACAATACAAGAAACCAATATGCCATGAATAGGTAATAAATTAGATATAAACTAATGGAAAAGTCAGCTGATATGATATTCCAACCGGAGCAATTAGTGAAGCAATAACATTTGAAATAAGAAGGAACATGAATTGCTTATCTAAAATCATATATATTTTCAGATGCAATGGCTGTAATGAACTATATGTTGGACAAAGTGGCGACTACTTTCGTAATAGGCTAATTGTGCATAGACAACAAATAGCGCACTCTAACTATGCTATACTGAGTGTTAGCAAGCACATAGCTTCTTGTGCTTCAAGACACCAAAATTCGAAGCAGCTCCAGTTTACCAGATAAGTCCAAATGCTACGAAAATTGACCGAGAGAGACAGGAGCAAGATTTTATTTCTATGCTTAAGCCTAGTTTGAATTTTTCTCTGATTTGTATCTTTATTTCTATTGACTAATATGGTTTTTGCACTATTTTGTATAATATATCTTCATGTCATGAGTAGATCCCATAGAAGTGAGTGAAACCGGTTGAAATACCATTTGACTTTTCCTTGCGTTTACATCTATTTTATTACTTTACGCTAAAATCAGAGCAATTGAAAATTGATTTTTATATGAAAACTACCAACACTGGGGTATATATGCATTTTCAAGCGTATGCTCCCAAGCAGTACAGATTGGCAGCTATGAGATCTCTACAGGTCTCTTCGTACTTGTTCTGATCAGTTGTTGTACGATGCGGCTGCTGAAAAGATAATCGATATATTTAAGCAGAATGGCTTCCACGATCCACTTATTTTTGAGAAGAAGTCCAAAGTAGAATAGAAGTTTTTTCAAGGCCAGCAGTCGGTTGAGAAAAATGATAATGAAAAGAAAGCTGTTTTATTTTGGTCCGTTCTGTTCATTGCTGAAGGTAGCACTGAATTTAAAAGCAGAATTAAAGACTTGAATCAACATTCAACGAATACGTTGATCAAACCGGTTTTCAAAACCTCGAAAATGAGTTACTATTTCCCCAACAAAGACAAGATTGCCAGCGGTCTAAAATCTAAGGTTGTTTACAAATACACCCGTGACTGTTGTGACATGCGGTACATCGGCGCTACGAAGCGCCATCTTGACGCTCGCATCGCTGAGCATCTCAAAGGTTATCCTGTACCGACAGAAGTGTCCATACATGAACACGGTCTAAACAAAATGAATTTCAAGGTCATAGGTTGGCACAAGATGCCCATTATTCTGGAATCAATATTTATTGAGCAAGACACAAAATGCCTGTCTAATGAACGGAAAGGATCTCACTCGCTCTACCTCGGATTGTCTGACTGATGTCAGCAATTGTAAATTTTAATCAATTTCATGCTTTTAGCGATTTTCATATAAAAGGCGAATTTTACTTTATTTTTAACGATTTGTGCGCTGAAGATGTCAGCACTGAAACATGTCCGACTCAAATAAAAACTTTGTTTTTGATCGCCATGAAATCCACTCTGGGTTCATTATGTGTCAACGTATTACACAATGGGCCTTAGGCCCAGAAAAGGATCCACTCGTCAAAGATGGAGTGAAATTAGCCAACAAGAAGATTCGAGCAGAGCTTCGACTCAAATTTCTCCGAGATTTCTACAGTGACCATCTCATTCCTAAGTTCCTTCAAATGAAACTGCCAAGGACACTTCAGAATTCAAAGCAGGGAATTCGGATGGCTCAAAGGTCAGCTTTAAAGCATCACATTGGTGAGGCAACTCGTGACCTGAAATTTAAAGCTTTGCGTTTTCATGATCTTACTAATTCTTTCGATTCTAACCTCAAACCTTTTTTAATATACATATATTAATATGTATTTTAAAATATATTTAAAATATATTTAATATATGATTTAATATATAAATAATAAAATATAATATTAAATATATATTTAAAAAATATAATATTTTTAATATACATTTGTATATATATTCGCATGAATAAGGTTATTTCAAAATTTACATAGGTCGCTTCAAAGGTCGTTTCAACAAAGGTCATTCCGTCATAATGTGATTATGAGTCTGGAAATCTGTGCCGCAAGGGCAGCTACGGAACTTCTACGTCCCCAAGGAAACATGTCGGCAGCAAATCTTCCAGCCTCACAGCGATGCCTGTTTAGTTTAACCCACTGATAGCGAGTAAGACGAGGTCCAGGTGGATGACTTGTCAATTCCGAGATCAAGGCGTTCAGACCCTCGGACACTGCGATGTTTGATTCTGGTCTGGCAAGGTTCCTCAAGGGATGGCGACAGTGGAGTCGTGTAAGACTTTGAGTGCATTGAAACAGAAGAGGATGGGCGGGATGTACCGCGCTTCTGACTAGCTTTATCAGACTCCTGCGACGACGATGCTCAAGAGGTTCGATACCTGCTACCATTGATAGAAAGCTGACTCGCGTACATCGAATACAGCCGATGATGGTTCGCATTGCTTCACTGAATGGTATGCTATTCTTTTGAACGTGGGTACTTTCAGACCAGATGGGTGCACAATATTCGGCAGGGGTCACCACAAGCGCGAGGGTAGTGATGCGGAGGAAATCGAAGGAAGCGTCCCATTTGGTGCCTGCGAGTCGTTTCATTAGAGCAACTCGGGACGTCATCTTGTTCTTTAACTTTTCCAGATGCTCACGATAGGTCAGCGAGCGATCAAGCGTGACGCCAAGGTGCTCCGGTTTAGAATCGAATCGTAGAATATCGATGTTTAATGAGTATTAAGCATCATAAAATGCTTAACAATTACACGGCAATAGTGTCGACAGAAGTAGACTAATGCTCATTATTTTACCGCCAAAATCTTAAGCTTTTGATTACGCATTAATTGCTTGATCAGATGTCTGCATTTTAAAGGTGAATACTATTCAAATACAAAATTCATTACGTTTGCATGGCTATAGAGTTATCACAGAGACTAAATGCCGAGACTGCGGGAAATTTTAATTGAAGAGGTATAATTGATAGGCTTAATTGATGAAGCGCGCATGACATCATGTCACAGTCATTACAGAGTTTCCACATTTACCAGCAATATCATATATTCCAATGGAATGTCTCAAATTCTAAACTCACATCTGGTGCTCATAATCAAAGAAATAGGATAAAGAAACTGAACGGTCAAATTCGGAAATAAGACCACCACCTTATGTATGATTTCAATCAATGGAAAGTGAGGGTTTGAAAAGTGGGAAAGTTGGAAAGGATGAGCATGAGCATGCTACTTAATTTAATATTCAGTCGCAAATGCACCCTTCAATATTGATGCTCGTGTTTCACTTTTGCAGATTGAACGTATTCCGCTTTTGCTGCATCTGATTTTAAAAAGTAGACTAAAAGGTGTGGAATTGTTTTCTTTGACCATAGCCTACAAAAATTCGTCTAAAATGGAGGGACAAAGCCCCTCAAATGCGGTTGAAAAATAACCAGGCATCGCCCCGATGGCCCGCGTAGTCCTTATGAGAAAAAGTACATGAAAAAGTGTCTATCCTCGTAAATTCAGGATGTCTCTTTTTCTACGAGTATCAGAGAATCCAGCAAGAGTGAGTTTGAAATTTTAAGTGCTATGTAGTCACATGATGGATGTCACCATCGCAGAAAGTTATATTCGATTATATATTAAACCCTGCTGCTTCATGGAATGTCTGGGAGATCTTGGAGCTGCACCTTTTTGCAGACGGCTTCATAAATAACAGCACAAGAGATCAAGACATTTGAAATCCTACTTCTATTTTAAGAGACGATGTGGTATATAAAACCTTGTGTTCCATGGATTATTTTAGCATTTGCTTCACTTTCCTAAATAGTCAGCTGTGGTCAGTTGACCTCAAGACAGAGAATTGGACGTTTTTTTTGATGCAGGATTTCAGCATGAAGACGAAAGAATATTTCAATGAAAATTAAGAGACAATGAAATACCCATCAGCTCTCTTATGATGCAAAGTTTTAGCGCTCGTTGAATGTACAAAAAGATACGATCCTGATCAGCTTCCCCGAAAAATTGCAGCTAAAAAATAGCATTTAACACGATTTTTTCTATGATGAAGAGGCCCTACTCAATTAGCTTTTTGCCATGTAAACGGTTATATTTAATACTTAGAACTGACAGAGCGTTTTTTCCTCTATGGATTAGGATGTGTCTGATCAGTTGTGATCCGCAGACTTGAAAATATGAAATTTTGGTCAGTTCATTCACCGATGCCTATATACAAAACTACGAAATATAAGCAATTCAGATTATCACCATTGAATCAGGCTCGTGCAAGGTTATTGAATGAAGTAAATTATTTATGATTTTTAAATTTCGACAACATTTGCTACAATTTCACTGTTATCTGGTTGATTAAACAATGTTTTAGCGGTCAACTCGACACGACCTAATAACTTTTGTTGTATTAGCACTGAAATTGTCAAGTTTGAGTTTAAAAGAATGCTGGTGTTATCACTTCTAAGAAAATATCCCGGTTAGTTTTATCAAAATCACTGACAAGAGATGGACTGAGGGTCAAGTATGTTGCTTTTATGGCAGTATGCACAATTTTCACTCGAATGAGTGGAGCTCGTCCAAGAAGGCAGAATGAGATAAGAGTTGAGAACCTCAGGGTTGCAGATGAAAAAGAAAAGAGCCACGTGGTGAAATAATGAATTAAGTATACCAAGTTTGCAAAAGATCGATGTACTCGCAGATAGACTTTTCTATCTCTCTGTTGTGCCCTGGAACTCTTCACGGAGCTTGTCAAAAGAGTTAAATGATTTCAAGTGTGGATGACTTTCAGCAAGATGTTTAATACAATGATTTATATCCTGACCACCAGTCAGTCATTTAATCGATAAGCTAGTACTCGTTCGTTTAGTCAGCAAAATAAATTCGACGATGTCAGAGTTCAAGAAGGCCACTCAAATGTACCAAAGTACAAAGTGGTGAACTACGTGTAAATGTCAATTGCCTACTCAAACCCGACAGTTTCGGTTTTAATCTAGTCAATTCAGGCATACAATCGAAACAGATTATTTATAAAACTCTTCATCTGCCCTCACGATAAGTTGAATTTCATCAGCGTTTTCACTGAGCTGTATATTAGAGATATTTAACTATAAGGGGCGATCGCACAGAAACAGAGCTAGATAGTGAGGCTAAAAAAAGATTCAAATTTCAATGGGTGAGTGACACTGTTTGAGATTTGTTAGCCTAACAGTGTTTCTGTGCAGTCGTCTCAGGATGTTATTCCCACCAGATGCCGCATGTTGCAATAGTGCAACACATAGATCGGACATCAATGATCGGAAGACTCAGATTCTGATTGTTAACATTTCCCATTAGCGGTTCCATCTGTTAGTAAATGGCAGAATGTTGTGTTACACAGATGAATGTATAGGCTTCACCACCCATGTATCCAAGTAAGAGAATCATCAGTCAATATGATACGATCGATGGTCAATATTGGTCAAGCAGTTGTCCGATTGGCTCACTCAGTTGTCCATGAACGTGAAAGCCACGTAATAGTAATTCGTGGACAACTGGCTGCTCTAACATGCATATTGCACTTATAACTATTATCACTTGACATCCTCATTTTTGTGTTTCTATCGATACAATATTTGATACAACTTTATATTTCCTCAATTCAATGCAGTCCTTATACAATTGGTAAATTCTTATGAACTTCTGGTGAAAAACGAAAAGTCAGAATTCTGCCTTCTGATTAATAGACCTACACAATCGTGTTTCAAATAATAAAAATTGCGATGATCAATAATCAATCAAAACTATTGTATTTGAATACATGGTATTTGGTGATAGACGATAATCAATAATTTTTTTTGATTTTTCACTTGGGTAATTTACAGCAAGTTAGGACCTTATAAACCTTGGGTTTAACCTTGGCACTTGATGACGTTAGGTGCTCTATCCGAGGTTCCAAAAACTTGGGTCGTGAAAATAGACTTGGCCCAAGTTTTGATTGAACATTGGTTTTGACTAATTTCTCTTAAAGGAGAAACAAAGGGAAAAGACAAGGGACAAGAGAAGTTGTTCAAAATATTAAATAAAGGAAATGCAGAAATTTGGGATAAGAATGTGGGCCCTATTTTTGGGGTCGTCCCGAAATAGCGAAGGTCAAAATAGCGAATCCCAATATATAGAATTCCCATAACAGCAAATTTCCAAAATAGCGAATTCCCATAATATCGAAATCCCAAAATGGAGAATTCTCAGACATATACTGTTGCATCATTAAAAATCAGATAACCACAACCTACTTCAATTTCATGAGGGATAGTAGATCATCAATGTTACCTCATCATCCACTTGATGAGCGTTGTTATCAATCAGTCTTGGTTTCATTTCAAAGGAGTGAGATCGAAAAGCAGCAACAATAGTCGACTTAACAATAGACGGCGGTCTGATTGAGGGTAAAAGTAAATAAGTGGACACTTCTCAAAAACTGCATTGCAGTTTTTCTTGCAACGTTTGATTATCATTTTCATGCAATATTATTATATATATTTTTTATATATATTTTTATTATTATTATTGATATAACAGACCTGCACCTTATAATAACTGATCTTTCTGTGATACTTGTAAATGAATGTTGCCTTACCAAAAATGCTGGTTACCACACATGAACTCGATACTACGTCTTTCGATTTTAGTGTGGAATCACTTCTCTGGTGATAGCATAAGGACAACAAATCATCTCGAGGGCTGGCATAGAAAGTTAAAGGATACTGTGGGACGAGCACATCCAAATGCATTCAAAATCATCTCCATCTTTGCTGACGAACAAATGATGACCTTAGTAAAGATCGCTTAGTTGGATTGTGCTGCTCCACCAAAGAGAAGAAAAACTAAATACGTTCATTTGAATGAGAGACTTACCCGCTTGCGAGAGGGTATACCTCTCCAGTGACTTAACCCGACGGGGATATGCGAAAGCAGCATCTTACTCAAACCCATTAAGACCCAAAAGTATAAATTTTTAAAACGAATGTCGGTTTTTAGTCATAAGGTGATAGTAAGATACATGAAAAACAGAAACGACACAAAAATAATATTAAGAGGTCAAAAGGTCAATGTCCAATTTTGGAGCATTGGGTCAATTCAGTATAATGAGGGTAAGTGTCAAAACTAGCGTAAGTATCATCATTGTGTTGCTTTTAGTGTCATTGTGTTGCTTTTAGTGTACCAAATATTGGATTTTTCTAAAATTTGCATCTGCGAATATTTATAAATATATTGTCAAAATTACAAGCAATCAATTGACATTATAAGCAGATTGATTACAAGAAATCGATTGACACTAAGAACAGATTGATTGAACATCTACATATATTTAACGCAATTCAAAAAGTCAGAAAAATAAATACTAGGACTGCTGAAAGATTTTGAAGCATTCAACATGAAGAGGAATATCTCACTGAAGAGTGAGGGACAGGCTGCTTTATACATCCGGAAGTTCCTTCCCTTTGCTGGTGGTAGCAAAACTCAAAAATCTCTTTGGCGCGAGCGCTTTCGAGGTCCGTCGGACATCATAGTCATGCGCTTAATGATTTATTGCGATATTCACATGAAGCAATGAAAAGTGTTCATAAGATCTATGACAACAGTCTCTTTACGAAATGAGTCAATGATTATATAATGCTGATTTAAGATTAGAGTAACATATCAACAAAGCCAAAATCACATGAAGAAAAAAGTTACATGCGATAAAGAATTATAATACTGCATCGTAAGAAGATCCTAAGTCAACCTTAGTCTTGTTGCCCGAGCCCAGCTTCGTTGTCCAGATGGCTTCTTTGGTGATTCGTTGCCGCCATTGTTTCGCCCCATCAACCCTACGTATGTCGTCAAAAGACATCATGTGACCAGTCTCAGTTACATGCTTCGCGATCTCCGACCTGTAAACGTCCATGTCCTTTAATGCTCTTAGGTGCTCCTTTTTGCGCTCCTTAAGATGCTTGGATGTCTGACCGACGTAAGAGAAAGAGCAGAAGTCTTCTCAGCAAGGGATATGGTACACTGATCCCAACTGAATGGCAGGAGAGGGCCGTTTTCTTACGAGCATCGACTGGAGAGTACTTGAAGGCCTCAGAGCAATGCTTATGTTGGAATCAGAAAGTACAGACCTTATTATCTCTCCAATTCTTGGATAGTAAGGAATGGTTGCTTTCGGAGGTTCATATTCACGTTGAATAGCAGTGTTAACACCAGACCAGAAGCAGATGTCTTGTTCACTGTAGCCATTCTCCATGAAAACACGACGCAGATGCTGTCTCTCCTCCGCCAAGGATGGTCTTGAACACAGACGGTCAGCTCTTGCATGTAAAGAACGAACAGTGGATTTAAAAGCGTTCTTTGAATGACAGGAATGCCTCCTATTAAGGTATGAATCAGTGTGAGTGGACTTGCGATAGATGGAAAACTGCAAATCTTCGTCCGATCGATCAATGAGCAAATCCAGGAAAAGCAATATACCATCCTTCTCTTTCTCACACGTAAAATTAATGCTGCTCTCACGTCGGTGAGACATCCAGGCATCTTAAGGAGCGCAAAAAGGAGCACCTAAGAGCAGTAAAGGGCATGGACGCTTACAGGTCGGCGACAACGAATCACCAAAGAAGACATCTGGACAACGAAGCTGGGCTCGGGCAACAAGACTAAGGTTGACTTAGGATCTTCTTACGATGCAGTATTACAATTCTTTATCGCATGTAACTTTTTTCTTCATGTGATTTTGGCTTTGTTGATGTGTTACTTTTATCTTAATTCAGCATTATATAATCATTGACTCATTTCGTAAAGAGACTGTTGTCATAGATCTTATGAACACTTTTCATTGCTTCATGTGAATATCGCAATAAATCATTAAGCGCATGACTATGATGTCCGACGGACCTCGAAAGCGCTCGCGCCAAAGAGATTTTTGAGTTTTGCTACCACCAGCAAGGGGGACCTTCCGAATGTATAAGGGGAATATCGCAAGTCTCACATCCGCATGTTGTGCACTTTTTGCATTGGGGGCAACGCCTTTGTTTCAATTTTGTGACCGGCCAGTGTTGACCAATTCAACGAATTTCTTGGGCAATTTTTGAAGCTGGTCCTTGACCGTGCATGTTTCCTGAAGGTGCCTGATGAAGCTAAACAGCTGCCGTCGTTCTCATGAACTGTTCGAATGAGAATTTGTGCCCAACATTGTGAGAGATGCGCTAAGCGTTGATTAAGGCTACCTCGATGAAGTTGTTGATACCACTTTTTGCTGGTGAGATGGATCCTATAGTTTCCTATTATCTTATCAAGTAAATCAATTCCTCCTATTTGTTTGTTGTATTCCTCCGCAACTTTTGGTATTGGAATTATGGATTTTGTGCCATCTCCTTTGATTCGCCGCTTACATTCGCCAACAGGTTCTGCTCCTACAAAATTGCTGGCAAAGCACACAACCTTTTTGTCTCGCCATTTTACAAAGGAGACACAGCGACCCGATACCTCGCAATAGGTTCCTCTAGGTATCTTCTTCAAAGCTTGGGAGTCTGTGATAGGCGCAATTTTCAAAGAGAACCGATTTTCTCTAGCCGTTCCGGAGGTTTCAACACCCCGCTTCTTCAATTCTGTGAGAAGTTCATGCCTTTCAGGTTCTTCGAGAACTGATATAAGATCAACTACTACACTGTACTTGTGAGGTTTTGCACATAGTGTCATCGCTAGCAGTCGACGACTCTTCTTTTCTACAATATACTTTGAAATTATAGCAGTATCCGTCGCCGCTACACAGCATCCACACTTTGTAGCCAAAGCGAACTGGCTCCACATGCGATGGTAAATAGCTCTAAGCAGATATCATTATTTGACTTGCCTCTTACAATGACCTCTAAATCACCAACGACATCAAGAATGTTCTGTGAAGTGAGGCAGTCTTCGTCAAGATATTCTTCTTCTGACAATCCGTCATTGTCCGGAGGTACAATAGCCACATCAATTTCTTCATCATCAGACCAGTCTTGTATAATTTCAGCGATGTCCCCAATTGCATATTTTGCTACAAAGGATATCATTTTGACCCAATGCTCCGATATTGGACATTTACAATAAAACATTATATATTAAAACATTATAAAACATTATTAAACATTATATATTTAAACATTATATATTTAGTGATCTTTTCACCATTACTAAAAACTAATGATGCCTAGATTTGAGGTTGAACGTCTAATAACATATTTAGTAAAAAATACTCACCTCTGTTCAGTCGCATCTTGAATAAACAACTGTTTTCAAAATGGCCGGAAAAACAAAAATTTTGAAAATTTCGAAATTCTGTAGAAATATAAACAAGGACGAAACTCGTCATAATTGTTACAGGAATCGATATGTCAATCATTCTCAACTGTTTGAAGCCAAAATTAGTTCAATATATTCTCAAACATATTTATTTTGATGAAAAATGTACGTGATCCAATATTGGAACATTGGGTCTTAATGGGTTAATGGGATTTTGAAAAATAAAGATCTCTGCATGGATGCTTCTTCTCAATTACAGTAGGCATATTAATTATATTTAATGTACAGGGTGACTCAAAAGTCTTAATCGGGTTTCAAATTGAGATTTCTCTGTAAGTATTTGCACTACAAACTCAATTTTTCGTTTATACTGTAGAGGAAGAACCAGAATTTCCAAAGAGACTTGCATTTTTACAATATATGCTGGAAGTGAGCTCCGTTAACTTAATTACAAAGAAGTACTATTTTTTGAAAGTTTTCAAAAGTCTTGTTGATCGTGACTTTCGTCACGGACTGGACTGCTTCTGCAATCTTCACTCGCAGTTCTTCGTTGTCTGTTGGCCTATTCTTGTACACCATCTCCTTGATATGACCCCACAAAAAATAATCAAGAGGCGTCAAATCTGGGCTCCTAGCTGGCCAGTGGATGGGACCGTTCCTGCAAATCCATCGATTAGGGAATTGGATGTTGAGAAATTCTCTCACATTCAGACCCCAATGAGGAGGAGCGCCATCTTGTTGGAAGACTGTCGTGGAAAATCTTCGTAGTCTCTTCAGTTCAGGAATGAAATAATCCCTCAGCATCTCGAGTCTTTCGTCACCGTTGTTTCAAAGAAGTAAGGTCCGATGATCCGGTCGCAAAACATGGCCGCCCAGACCACCAAGCCTTTCGACTTTAGAGGAATCTCGTCACATAAATGTGGATTCTCATAGTCCCAAATCACACAGTTGTGACTGGCAAAAATTTTGCCATTCAGATGAAAGATGGCCTCGTCAGAAAAACATAGCTTGTGGATGAAGCTGGGATCATCACATAGCCGGCTAATTTCTTCACGAAACTGAAGCCTTGGTTCATAGTCGTCTGGCAACAGTTCATGAACACGGGAAATGTGAAATGATTTCATGCCAATTGTTCGCTTCAGAGTACGTCGAACAGTCTCGCGTGGCATCTCAAGCTGATTGGCTGCATCCCGCACCGACGATCTTGGATTGCTCTCAAACTCCTCTTTCACAGGTAAAACATCATCCTCATCAAGGGATGGGCGACCACTTCGCTCAGCATCTTGGACAGAACCCGTCTCAGTAAATTTCTTAAACACAAGTCGGAATGTGCTTTCAGAAGGTGGCTTTGATGTGAAATTTCTTTGCCACTCCCGTCGGGCGGTAGTTACGGACTCATGCTTAGCCATAAGCAACACAACGTTGATCCGATCTTGCACAGATAACATCACTGGTTTCTATGATAGAAAAGTGAATATCAGCAGCTATAAAATACTAAACGGTTTCCGAAATCAGTCTTTTCACAGATATCTATGCCTATGCTTCAATTCAACGACATTTTGACGTCATGCATAACTATTGAGCTAATGTAGAAGTTCGATAATTATCATAAGTACCAATCACACATTAATGGATAGCTTAGCATTCTTCTTTGTTGTCCTTCTTCAATATGCCTTCGTATTAACTTTCCGCTATTATTTCAATGGACGCATGTGCATTAAGTCTTGTTCACACTTAGCAGGTCACTTGATCAATCAAATTTAATGATGAAGCAGCATGTGGTTGTAGTCAATGAGAAACAAATCGTAAGCGGACAATGTTTCATACCATTTGATAAATTGGTTGACCTCCATAAAATGAATGAGCAAGTAGTTCGACCTCTAACTTGATTTTTTTCACAAATTGCGATATGTTACTAAAATTCTGGTTCTTCCTCTACAGTATAAACGAAAAATTAAGGTTGTAGTGCAAATACTTACTGAGAAATCTTGACTTGAAACCCGATTAAGACTTTTGAGTCACCCTGTACATTGCATATTAGCAAGCTGCTACATATGTCATCCTCATTAAATATAGATTTTATTATTATCGTTATCATTAAATTCCTTCCGAAATGAAATTGAATCCCGGATTATTTGTACAGTATATCTAATCTGATAAATGATTGTGCAAGAGCATATGTCTGAGAATTCGCTATTTGGGGATTTCGATATTATGGGAATTCGCTATCTTGGAATTTGCTGTTATGGGAATTCTCTATTTTTTGGGTTTCGCTATTTCGGGTCGGAGCCCTATTTTTAACACGGCAATGGCTTAATAAAGTAAATATAAGTTGACAGCACTAAATACATGTATAACACGGACATTCATCATAGTATGTCGGGTTTTTTGGCAATATCCAATACATTATCAAAAATGACCAAAAAAGAAAACTTCATATGTCAAGTACTTAATCTGCATTTGAATTTTTCGAAGGAGCACATTATGCATTAAACTTGTATGTATGCTAAGGAGAGGGATTCGGGCCCGTATCGAATTTTTGCTGTAGTTCTCTTCAATCCAAACCCCGTGATCTTGGCTTTTGTGACTTAAAGTGATGGCATATTTTCAAACAGTGCCTCAAAATCCGATGGAATTAGCTCACTAGAAAGTAATATTTATTCAAACTACTTTGAAAAATCTTTTTGAAGATTTTGCTACGCTTTGCAAGTATATTGTTTGTCTGGCAACTTTCAATGAAATGCATCCATTTAGTACACCGTAATGGCACTTTGATCACCTCTAATTACCATCGTCATTTAGTCCTAATGTCGATGCAATATGCATTTTTTAAAGGTCATCAATAAGATGAAAACAGACTAGTGACAAAATAAAGTTCACCATTAGAAATATTGACTGTAAACTTTAAAGAAAAACGTGTTCATGGGCTTATTGATGGTTGAGAGAATCATGCCTGAAGAGGGAGAAGGTTTGTCTTTCGGATTGAAAATGACACTGATGTGAGATCATTTTACTTTTTCTGCTGATATTTTACCGAGTCTCTTGCTACACTTCAGAAAATCGTCAGATGTCATGAGTTTGACAAAAGTGTTGCTTTTTATCATTTTACTTCTTTCTACTTACTTCTATCACTTACTTCTATGCATGAGGAAATATTCCCATGAAATATTTCATTATTGGTTACTCTGGTACTTACTCGCCTTGAAATAAACGGATCAAGACGGCATCACATACTTGCTGGACTATGCTCAGTGGAGGAATTCAGCCATTTGAAATAACAGCGGTCTCAATGAAGGTGCATATACACGGGTTAACTTAGTGAGCTTCCACTGAATCTCGTCTTGTTACAATACACACACCCTCATATTTGTCGACTGTGTCGGTCAAGTATGTTACCTCTTCGTTTACACGACAAGCTACCTGTGACGGTTCAATCGCAGACTACCAACACAACTTTTATGACACAACAAATGTAGCGACATGTCTAACACACGAACACTAAGAAAAAAATTGTTTATCTGAAGTTGAGTGGAATGGAAATTGACTCAAGGTCGCGGCACAGCCGGGGGAACTCAGTTGGGGCATGAACCACCAGCAGAAGGCTTAGAACTACGCATATGACTGATTCTTTCCCAATGATTCAGTCGTTGGCAAGTAAGTGTATCTAAGTGAGAAAGCGTGCGATTTTTGTGCCATTATTGTGTAGCATGAAGCTTAACTTCCATTGTGAAGGTTTTATTGTTATCAATTTCTATGCATGTACGAGTACATGATAGCAAAAACTGCTCTGAACGAAGGTTCATTTTCAGATATTATCTATGCTTTTCAGGACGGGTACCATCGGTACTCGTAGCAGACATTGTTGCATTCTGAGCATAGAAATTGACAACAACAAAACCTCCAGAATGGAGGTTGAGCTTCATTTAATACACAATAGTGGCATATAAATCGCATGCATTTTCACTTTGATACACTTGGCAACGGCTGAATCATTGGGTAAGAATCAGTCACATGTGTAAATCTAAGCTTTTCACTGGTTCTTCATGCCCCAACTTAGTTACCCCGAACGCAAAATGACCTTGAGTCCATTTCCATTCCGTAAACTTCAGATAAACAATTTATTTCTATGATTCTGAGTGTGCACGGCCGAGAAATCACAGAAGGAAGAATGTAACGATATTTCACTTGCATGCACGGATGACGAAAGCTGCAGTGCCAGCAAATCGCTTGCGCAAGAGCTATGGCAATTCATTCATTGTTCTTCTGTAAAACCGAAATAAAAAGTATGCTGCCTCTGAACCGTGATGAGGCCTTTTTCGAGTTGCCAAATCGATGTGACCATAGAATGCCGGAACTCTGTAATAATGAAGAAATAGGGCGGACATGGACATTGAAGTAGATACCACCAGGACATGCGTTGTCAAGAAAACGGCACCTAAATTATGATGGCTTCCAGTGGTTAACAGTAGTGGTTATTCAACTCTCATGCAACGAAGGTGCACTTTCAGATATCTATGGTTTAGTTGACCAGTTACTTTGCCAAGAGGTAACTGATTTCATGGCGTTCACTGATTCCAGTCGATGGCGCACGCGCATTTGGACGCGTGCGACCGTATGTGCAGCAGTGTGTGCTTTAAGTGTCCGTCCACTAGTGAACCCGTGTGTATGCGCCTTAAGAGATGTGAATGAAATTGATCCGGTGTGGCTTCGTACAATTCACAGATAGTTTCATCGCTTCTGTTTTTACAAGTTCGAGACTGTTAAAATGTGCAGGCCCTTACCTGGATAAAATCATGTATCGTTAACGCTTCAAGTCGTAAAAGAATGGAGCAAGAATTAAGTATTGCATTTGAAATACTGAGCTCTCATTGATGATGAAGGCCATATAAGAAGGACAGTCCCACAAGCAGTTTGATATAGGAGATGCATGTGATCTTAATAATTAATTTAAAACATGTATATCAGTATACTGTACATGTATAATACATGCAATGCAGGCTAACTAGGTGGAGTAATCTGTTTTATTCATGAAGAAGACCAATTTACTTTCTATTAGTGAGAGTAGGAATAGCTAAAACGAAAGACCAGACACCCATAAAAAAGGGTACAGATTTTAAAAACTTGGGCTTTGGTCTTAGGTTTTTGACCCAAGTTTGTGAAAAAACTTGGCGGTCAAACCCAACCCAATTTTTGCCCAAATTTGTTAACAGATGAAGAACTGAAGATCAAATTTATGCAACTGATCTGATTGTGTTGATAAATATTTCGATTTTGGCTGTTTTGTCAGACGCAGTAAAAGTAGTGCAAAGCAATATCCTGCCTCTCGAAAACTAAGTCCACATGAAAAAAGAAAGTTGCGAAAATTACTTACCGTTGCATTCATACAATCGGTTGACCAGTTGGGCATCCCGGAATGCCAAATGCCGCGATCTACCCATGAGATCAGTATATTGCTGGTCTAATGCTTCCATTGAAAGACTTCCAGGATTTGCCATGTCCTAAAATTATTGACATTATCAAGAACACTTTCAGTTACATCTTAAGCATCCGTAGTTACATCTACGGTCATTGCGTAGTTCTCTTAGCTACATATTGCAATATTTGCGGGAGAATATATTTTGCATGCAATAAATACCACGAATTTCCACACCTCTTTCGAACACCAATTTCAAAAAAGTATGTTCTAAGAGGATGACATAAAAGAATACAATAAAAGTTTCGAAACGAGTTTCACGCCGAAATTTTGCTTCACTTTTTGCCATTCATAGTTGAAATGTTTGCGAAAACTATCGAGAACACTCAAACAGAAAATCAGATATAAAATAAAATTTCTGATGGAAGCAAAAGAGCTGCAGTCGACCTCAGTCAATCATTCATTGAGTCAAGATACCTCCAAATTGAAGCGATGAAGACTTCAATTTTTGCTGTACTCTATGTGTGTACGTCAATTAGTACAAACGATGCATATGTGCGAATATTGTTCTATAGAGCAAGATGCATTCTACGTTGCACAACTCTCTTACTCTCTTATACAAGCAATGAATCAATGATGTGAAAAATATCAGTTTTCTCTCCCGAGTAATTTAATGCCACTAAATAATTACGAATAAAAAATATGTACACAGCCTGTGTATATATTTTTTATTCGTAATTTTTTAGTGGCATTAAATTACTCGGGAGAGAAAACTGATATTTTTCACAATATTGATTCATTATGGTCCTCCCGCCTTCAGCCATCTCTTATATACAAGCAATCAAGTCTTCAATCAGCTGATACTTATAGAATATTTTAATTAATTTCATTAAATTGATAATGGAATGCGACTATGCACTGACTGTGTAAGCATGTATAGTTGCAGTACATTAGGCAGTGAAAGAAAATTCTAGATTCAACTTCAGACATCTAAGGTATTTAAATGCAATCGTTCTTTAATTAATTTTTTCAGATATTTTATTTTTGGAATATTTATTAGCTGCTGAACTAACTGGTGGCTTTAATTAATTACAACTTGTCGTTAACTTCATTCTGACAACTCAATGCATGCATGATGAGATCGGTTAACAAAACATTGGCAATATTTCCAACCATTCATGCAATTTTTGACAACAGGCGCTGCTCAAGAAGGAAGAAACTTAAAAATATATGCGATGATGAGAGAAAAAATATGAAAGTTCTAGTTTAATCACTGTCCATCACGCAGTTATTTCCATTTCATTTTTGTTTATTTCCGACTAACGTGATGGGGACATGCAGATATCTATGCAAGGATATCAAAAATGAATATTAATTGTTGATGCTTCCTATTCCCAATCGATCCATGTGACTATCGTAAAGACTTAAATGTCGCAAGCATATTCCTTCAACAGAGACACAAGACACAGCATACTTCAACTTATGTAATAAATGTTTATTCTGAAATATACAGAAAATGCAAAGCGATGGTCGCAACGGCACTTACAAGCAAGCGTTGATAACACGTGTAACATATGCATACGCAACGTTCAACATAAGTAAAAAATACATGAGATACATACATCTACAAATTTGCAGAGTGATCATGATGTACATCACCATCATAAACAAATTACATATCTACAAATTTTCAGTGTTATCATGATATACGGTACATCATATACCATACACAAAATACGTGAGATCTATAGGGTCGATATTTACCAATTTGCAGAGTGATAATCAGGACATAGTAAAAGTTCACTGGATGGGAGTCCTCACAATGGACCAAAGAATGTAAATGCTTACCATCTAATATAGAAAAAAATGTAACAAAATCATCTATACAAAATTTACACTTAATGATCAAGATCACAATATGGACAAATTCACTCGGATCAATGAGATTGAGACTCTTATTGATCTTCATTAAAATGAGAATCAGCTTCAATATGGAATGTAGGAATGTATCTAAATAAGAATTACCATCAGGTATAAAAAGCACTTGTCAAATAATTTTATACGAAATCACATACTAGCAGTCACAGTATGAGCAAAATTCACTTAGATCAACTGATTTGAGTCTTTTCTTGAACATCATGAAGGTTGGAGCTTTCACTATTGAATCGTTCAATGAATTCCATATTTTAATGACGCGAAAGAAAAACAATCCACTGAGATAGTTCGAATTAACTTTTAAGACTGGCGCAATCTGACAGCTGTTACGTGATTGACCTCGAGTAATTTGAGATGAAGGGTAAGTGGTGAAGAAAGAGTTGAGCGACAAGTCGAAATGATTATAGTACAGTTTTACAGATTATAGTACAAGAAGTACAAGTCTAACAAAACAAGCCTATATTCTAGTGATTTTAATTTTAACAATTGTAATTTATGAGAGTAGCTGTTATAATTAATACCAGAGTTTGCAAGCGATGTGGAACGATGCGGAAACCATGCGGGTCAATTATGGATTAGAAAAAGCTACAAAGTGAATCCCAGGTTGCAGGCAACTATTACGTGCAGACCTTACGAAAGTACTGAACAAAATGGTGACAAATGGCATGAGAGCAATTTTGATTTAAATTCAATAACATTCTCGGACAATGCGATAGACTCAAGTAGGAAAGTAGTTCCAAGCATTTATGACAACATAACAGAAAATTTCGGATATTACATTGGGTAGAACCGTGAGCTCTAAGTTTGAGAGGATGACCGCATGTGACATTTGCACATTTAAATAAAGAAAAGAAGTGTTGAAAGAGGGTAGATCATCCAAACTATAGATCATTTTGTAAACTAAAATCAAATCAAACATAACACAGTGCCTCTCTTAAGATTGTAGTTTCAAAGCGTTCGATCATGTGGTCATTAAAAGGGATTCCAGAACGTCCACAAACATTCTTCATTGGATATTTCTGAACCTTCTCTACAGTTTTGATATCCTGAATCATATAGCTCCTGACTGGTGCACGCGCAGCAGTCAACTAATGGTCTGACATTTATATAGTTGATGCATTGCTGTGACAAGGCCAATGGTAATGTGCAGATGAATCCTTCCTGTGATCATAATAGGGCGCTTTTGAAGGATTTTAACATGTATTATTCAGGCGTTCCACAGAAATCCTACATATGGAAATCATCACATCAGCTAAAAATCCATTCCTAAAGGACACTTTATACAGTATTGATTCCCATTCATTTGCGACCGCGCGGGATGCATTCCTGTCTATAATATTCATCGACCTGGTATTTGTGATGATTTCATTTCGATCATGCATTTGGAAAACTGGCTTTGATTCCAAAATGACACATTTGTTTGACATACACATGTAACCCATGTAGCCAATTCACTGGTTTACTGCAGAGCATTTTGGAATCAGAAATCACAAATAACATGCTGTCATAATTTTCAAGATCGTTAGCCTTACCTGTTTGCTGTAATGCATAATACTTCTATATGAGTAAGGAAGACCAAAAGTCACCATATCTTTCTCGATCTCAAAATAGCGTTCATTCTCCTCTGGAATATTCCAAGGCTTTATATTCACGTATTTGTCTCTGTCCGGGCGATCTTGTTCATGATGCAGGCCAATAGCATGACCCAATTCATGTAGAAGAAGAGAATGAGACATACAAGATCCTCCAAGATTCATCGTTTGAATACTTCTGCCTCCACCGATATCACTATAGCATCTAAAACAGCAGCCAACGGTGAAGTTCAATTTTTAATACTCAGGAGACTGTCTATTCAATACAAGCTATTATTCTTTAAATACACAGTGCATGTGCGGAATACACAGTGCGATTATGCGGAGTGTCAAGACAAACTAAGTTAAAAGATTTTCCAGATGAGCGAACTTTCCAATGCTTTGACTTCGTTACGTGAAGGAGCAAGTGCTTCCGACCTTCATATCGTATAATAGTAATGACAGTGCATACCGACCGATATAAAGGTCGTGTACCAAAAAAGTGTATATGTTCCCAAGAAATTGTAACGCAATTACATGACGATTACGTGATCTTCATGCACAATCAATACAAAGCTAGAATAAATTTCAAGATGAATAATTATACAATGACACAATGAGGATTCATGTCAAAGTCGATGAAATTAACTAAAAGATGAAGTTACATGATAAATTCAGATTTCAGCGTTCACAAGCTACACAATTATAGCCAAAAACTCAGAAAGTTCCTTTTGAAATGTTCACAAGGTTAGTTACATAGTCGAAGAACGATTAGTAGTAAGCAAACCTCCACAATAAACACAGCGCCCACCCCCCTCGGGAGAGAGTCTTGGTCGGCCGTCCAGGTTGACTTGGGCGGCCGACCAGGTTGTCAGATGTTGAAAAACGACAG
>CAJQUW010014014.1:0-129302 GCA_907163375.1 Prostheceraeus crozeri
AATGATATCAGTGGTATGGGGGAATCAATACTGTCAATTTGTGTTCTTGAGATGCAAAATCGAATGTCAAGGATATACAAGGTCTGCCTGAGATGCAGGATGGCACTTTGGAAGAAAGGAAACTCGCAGATGAAACAAAATTTCAAGATATGATGAAGGTGATGGATGTTGATCAAGTTTCTGTCTTGGATTATCGGAGACTTGGGAAGCAAAGTTCGAAAGGGCCTAGATTGCTAAAAGTCAAGCTGAGCAATTCTCACGGGAAAATGGTAATTTTGAAGAAGTCGAGGCAGCTGCGTAATTCCTTGAGGTTCAGTAAGGTCTACATCAAACCGGATCTTACACCAATGCAACAGTTTCATGAGAAGAGATTGAGAAAGGAATTATACCACAGACGGCAGAATGGCGAAAATTTTGTCATATTCAAAGGTGAAGTTATTCCCCGGGATAATATTCAAAATTTTCGTCAATGAGTTTTATGTCCAACGAGGATGCTCCTCCAAAAATCTTCCTTTTCAACGCCAGATCGATCTTACCTAAGTTTGATGAACTTTGTGTGACTGCAAGTAATTTGGGTCCACAGGTTATAGCAAGAACTGAGAGTTAACAATGGCCAGACCATTACCTTTGTCATACGAGCATATACGAATGTCTTTGCGCTTAGCCAGTCTACTTAGAATTTCGTGAATTCTTTTATTTTTCTGTTCATTACAAACTTTTTACCATCTTTAATAAAATTAGTGACTAAGTTCTGTATTCCTTGTTTAACAGTTGGGGTCAAATTAAATTGATAATTATTTTTCATGTTTACAGCTATTGATTTTTCCACTTCGTATTTTAGTTTATCACTATCTAGATTCTTAGGGATAATGCTATGTTTCAAACCATACCTTAAGAGCTCGTTCTCCTCTAAGGTTAGTTGATAATTACTAAGGTTGACTATGGCGTCCGGTATGCTACACTCGTTCGATTCGAGAACCAAAGTCTTTTAAGTTTATCATTCTGCCTAACTTCAACAGTTTTGATTATATTTTTTACAGATTTTACTACAAGTAGTTTCAGCAGAACAAAACGAAAACAAGGAAGAAAACTATCTATCCTCTGCGTCAAAGACATCAAACTTTTATCATTATTTTTGATCTGCTTCTCAACGTACTTCAAATGTGTAGTTAACACTATCTTACTGTATTACAATCATCACCAATCTCCCTCAAGGCTTTAACTTTAGGAACTTTTATAGTCAAAAATTTCGGGACTACATTCAGCAATAGACATTTCTCAAAGAAGATTTTATCTAATTTTAGTTTGCTATGTTTCTCCACTGCCTTCTCATACTTTCGCAACATACGAATGGGAACTTTATATAAGCGGTTCACAGTAAAAAAATATGTTGCCAACTTTACACTTTTGTACATCCATAAGATGATACAAAGCAGAACATTGAAAACCATTTCGACAATTCCTCAAATATACTCGTACGAGTGTAATTCAGGACGCGTTTCGACAGCTATCTCAGTGTCTTTCTCAACAATGTTAAAATCACAGTTACTAAAATCCAGAGGTGGGCGCGATTCGGGAAAATGAAGTTCCGAAGAGCGATTATCCGATTAGCCAGATCGGAGTTCCGAATCCGATTATCCGATTCAAATTTTGAAAATGAAGTTCCGATTCGCGATTATCCGATTATCCGAATTCGATTATGATATTAAATGGATTTCAATTCATATCTTTGCACTCCTACTGGAAATTTATGCCATCAATACACAACCTTGAACTAGAGATGACATAAAAATTTTGAAAGCCTAGTGGACAAAATTTCCTGTCTAATTGCCTGACATGCTAGCTAACATTCAGTGTACATGTACGCTGCCACAATTAGACAAATACAAAGCACCCAAATTCTATTGAATATCTCCAGGTTTACAGTAACAATTTCATGTGCATGCATGCACCCAATACATGAACCGAGTGA
This sequence comes from Prostheceraeus crozeri, assembly GCA_907163375.1. Taxonomy (NCBI): domain Eukaryota; kingdom Metazoa; phylum Platyhelminthes; order Polycladida; family Euryleptidae; genus Prostheceraeus; species Prostheceraeus crozeri. Next base: position 1,973 of record CAJQUW010014014.1, read on the forward strand.
TTCTTAGTCCTTCTCCAAATCCAAGACGACACAAGACTCATCAAAGGTCACATCTCTTAACAAATGGAGGTTGCCCTTCATAAACACTAAAGCCTCAAAGTTTGCGGCAGTGAGTGCCGCCTTTTTTGGCCCCAAAATATCCGAGCCAAAGATGAAAATGCGCTCAATAGAGGCTGAGCTCGGAAGGGATGTGTTATATTTTAAAAATAGTCTCTTCCAAGAATCCCGAAACTTATGTGGGAAGTGGTCTCCCGAAAGTTGTGGATTCCCTCTCACAGCCTTCTTCGATCAACAGTCAAACTCCATGGCCATCACCACTTCTTCACTTTCTGCTTCCCCCTCATTTTCAGCCGATAGCAGATAGTCAATTCTGGTGGGTGCTGATTCAAGATCCTCTTGTAGATCAGAGGACACGTGACTCCCATCTGCAGGTTGAGTGTAGGCCGCTAGCTCCTGGATGAGGGTCTCTCTGACACTGCTCCACAATGCTTCTCCGTTGTCTTCGCTTGATTGCCTCCGACATATGGCTTTGACTGTCACGATCTTGCAGAGAGCGATCTTGTGATGAGGATGCATTGCCGTAGCTTTTACAGATAGACAAAGCCTAGCCGATATCTAGCCTACAATGGATGCACCAATGCCGACACGTCTGTGGGCCTACGTGACTTATTGAGCTGTCTCTAATAAAGTTGCTATTTACAAAAGATGCAAGATATTTATGGCCTATTCGAATGTAGATACAAAGCGCATGCGAGCATACTGCTTGTCTAAATAGTACAACCAACAATGTGACGCTTGAGGCAGAGAGGGAATTGTCCTAATTATTGGCAACCCTTGCTAATAACTTCTGCTTTAATAGAAGAAAAGAGCAGTCCAAGAAAACTTTAATTGCTATCGAAAAAACAACTAATTGTTGCTTCAAAAACAAAACCCACTATTTCTGAAAGTCTCACAAAGCAGTTGATAAAGAAATAAGCAGCTAGCCTTCATGTATTATATACTTAGGTTAATTGTTCAAAATCATCCTATAAGTCATTTCTTTTCCGAGAAACAAAGCTTTGCATCTCAAAATAATTTTTAGACAATCCCACTCCTGCATTCCAGAAGGGAATTGCTATAGAAAATTGAATTATCATGATTGCTACTTAAGTGACCCCTGAATCATGGTGTCATCGTAATCTGTGATGCATGATCGAGTTTACGCATATATGTACCCTCACTCAATTCAGTCAGACACATGAGACAGTACAACTCTCTCACTGAAAAAATGATGTTATGCTCTTAATTAACTCCCAAATCAACTGTGGACATTTTCTAAATTGTTAATTAATTAATTAATTAATCAATTAATAAATAATATTATAATATTAATATAATATAATAATTAATAAATAAATAATATAATATAATTTAATTAATTTAATAAATAAATAATATAATAATATTAATATAATATAATAATTAATAAATAAAATTAAAAAGTTCACTGGAAAATGTTGCAGGTTGGCCTGGATGTATGCAAAATTTGTTGTGGCAACACCTCTGCTCATCAGCATGCCAGTGAGTTGTTACAGGCGTGAAACCTGGTCAACAGTTGGATTGATTCCGGGCCCACCCCTTGCAGGCTGCCGGACAAAACTGGTCCGAAAGTCTCGGCCATTTTCCCATATCTCTGACATTCACGAGTGCCTCGATGACCAAATTATAGGCTCAACTGTACGACAGCACCGGCAGTTTTGGGCACATAGTTTGATTATCATCGGCTTATAGTTATGGCAGGAGCAACTCATAGGTGTCAAAGTAAACAACATTGAATGACGTTGCCACAAGATGCACATATTTGGCGGTTATGCGGCAGACTATTTTAAATCAGCAATCAGAAAGATGCCTATCGGTATGTTGAAATCACTCAAGACGTTTTGCATTTATTGCCATAACAGGTTGGTGGATGATGTCTTTTAATGAAAATCTTCGGACGGATTGCATGTTCAAGGAAACGACTAAATTTTCATGAGGAAAAGCGCAGAACATGCAGTAGGGCCTACTTGCAAGAAAAAAAGATAATTGCATCTATTAGACAAGTTTACCAATTGAATTGAAAGAAGTATATGTTGAATAAATTACTATGTGTCAGTCAATCGTTTGGATTTCGAGCGATATTGACATCAATGTAAAGTAGAGCTTACCTTTAAATTTGACGAAGTTCCTTGCTGAACTTTCAGCACAGTCGAGCATTTCGTGCAACAGGCGCAGTCCTAGCTGACTTTGAAAAAAGTTCAATCGATCTCGGATTACTCAAAAATCTTGTTTTTGTATCCACCTGGTCGTCACTATCATTTGTGGATGTCGTTGAAATTGGTGCTTCTTGTTCTGAAGTCTGGCCTGCACACATGCGCTTCGTGCTCGTAAAATATTTCTTCATTTTCTTTCGTGTCTTTCGTGGCCGACCGCCTCCAGCACAAAAATGAAATGAAATGATCTTCCTTGATCAATGACTTGTATTTCTACAACGCATTCACAAAGTAGGATTGTCAGGCGCCTGGAGTCTGGCTGAGCGCAGCGAAGTTTGGGTAACTGGTGAAAACAATCCTATTGTTTTGATGGCTACACTATGCAGACATACGCGTCTTCAAGGCGCCATTCGGTCGGTCGGTGGGTGAGAGCAAAGACGAGAGCGGGAGAGAAATGGACAATCCTTGCCATAGTTGAGCACGGCTTCAGCAGCATACCGCTCCCCAAGTGTTGCAAGAGGAACAAAAGTAACTTCATAGATATCTCTACCTGGTGTCTGCGCTCGAGGTTGAAGGAGACAATTCATTTACAGCACGATTCCAACCAGCCGAATCGCGAATCGTTTTAAAATAAAATCAGTCCGATTCGATTATCCGAACCGATTTTTCGACAAACTTCCGATTCGATTATCCAATTCGAAAATGAAGTTCCGAATGTTCGGATAATCGGAATTTTTAGTCCGATTATCCGATTGCCCACCTCTGCTAAAATCACAGTTACATTCCCTATGAAACACTTACATCACAAATACAGAGGCTTCACCTTCCGCGGGATGGTCGCAGTAAACACTGACCGACTGAAGTCGTCAAATAATGACAATTTGCGAAATGGTACACGACGTGACAACTGATCGATGCAATACACAACAGGCTGCAAGACAAAGGACAAATTGAATTCACCGAACTACAGCACAAGTTTATGCACAGCAATCTGCCATCAGATCTGCCACTCAACCACTATCAAAAATACGGAGAAGAAAAGAAAAACTACTACGCTTTTCTTATTTAATTTAGGCTGACTTTGTTTAATTTTCAAGCTTTCAACAACCGACAACTCAAAATCAGTTCTAGCTTTATAGATTATTTTAAATCTTTCACCATGCTGATCTCTACAACTTTGACAAATACGACTATGCTCATTAACTGCAGTATCAGAATTATAATGTTCAGCAATCCTCTGATGAAATCGTCGTTTGGTTTTCCCAATGTATTGGGTACTCGTATCCACCAAGCATGTATATTGATATACGACACGCGATTTCAACAGACGATTAACTTTACATTTTAAAGAAAAATAGGATTTTATTTTGAAAGTACCAAATACAACTCTAGCATTTATGTTATGTTTACAATACAGCTGCTGTAATTTATTTTTAAAGTCATTAGAGCATTTACAAATATACGGTATGATAGTCTAAGTCATATCACCCCCCTTATCGTTAGAACCACTACGATTACTATTTTCATTCATTTTACTACTCACAAAACGTTTAATCAAATTGAGAACGAAATTCTCAGGATAACCATTAATTTTAAAAATGTGTAGTATTTTTTTAATCTCATCATGGAAAATGTTCCAAGTACTCAATATAATATACGCACGATTAATCATACCTAATACTAGGCCAGACTGCCATTGTTAAGTGCAATTCGCTTCAAAATTTAATAAAAGGCCAGTATACGTATCTCTACGAAAAACACTAGTTTCTACAGTATTGGTCATATTTATATATATTGGTAAATGCTCTAATGACTTTAAAAATAAATTACAGCAGCTGTATTGTAAACATAACATAAATGCTAGAGTTGTATTTGGTACTTTCAAAATAAAATCCTATTTTTCTTTAAAATGTAAAGTTAATCGTCTGTTGAAATCGCGTGTCGTATATCAATATACATGCTTGGTGGATACGAGTACCCAATACATTGGGAAAACCAAACGACGATTTCATCAGAGGATTGCTGAACATTATAATTCTGATACTGCAGTTAATGAGCATAGTCGTATTTGTCAAAGTTGTAGAGATCAGCATGGTGAAAGATTTAAAATAATCTATAAAGCTAGAACTGATTTTGAGTTGTCGGTTGTTGAAAGCTTGAAAATTAAACAAAGTCAGCCTAAATTAAATAAGAAAAGCGTAGTAGTTTTTCTTTTCTTCTCCGTATTTTTGATAGTGGTTGAGTGGCAGATCTGATGGCAGATTGCTGTGCATAAACTTGTGCTGTAGTTCGGTGAATTCAATTTGTCCTTTGTCTTGCAGCCTGTTGTGTATTGCATCGATCAGTTGTCACGTCGTGTACCATTTCGCAAATTGTCATTATTTGACGACTTCAGTCGGTCAGTGTTTACTGCGACTATCCCGCGGAAGGTGAAGCCTCTGTATTTGTGATGTAAGTGTTTCATAGGGAATGTAACTGTGATTTTAGTAACTGTGATTTTAACATTGTTGAGAAAGACACTGAGATAGCTGTCGAAACGCGTCCTGAATTACACTCGTACGAGTATATTTGAGGAATTGTCGAAATGGTTTTCAATGTTCTGCTTTGTATCATCTTATGGATGTACAAAAGTGTAAAGTTGGCAACATATTTTTTTACTGTGAACCGCTTATATAAAGTTCCCATTCGTATGTTGCGAAAGTATGAGAAGGCAGTGGAGAAACATAGCAAACTAAAATTAGATAAAATCTTCTTTGAAAAATGTCTATTGCTGAATGTAGTCCCGAAATTTTTGACTATAAAAGTTCCTAAAGTTAAAGCCTTGAGGGAGATTGGTGATGATTGTAATACAGTAAGATAGTGTTAACTACACATTTGAAGTACGTTGAGAAGCAGATCAAAAATAATGATAAAAGTTTGATGTCTTTGACGCAGAGGATAGATAGTTTTCTTCCTTGTTTTCGTTTTGTTCTGCTGAAACTACTTGTAGTAAAATCTGTAAAAAATAAAATCAAAACTGTTAAAGTTAGGCAGAATGATAAACTTAAAAGACTTTGGTTCTCGAAAGTAGTTAGTATTGCGGACGCACTGATAGTGGATACGAACATGGATAGGAACATGTGTTCCGAATTGCCAATGCGAACATGTTCCGAATTGCGAATGCTAACATGGATATGAACATGTTCCGAATTGCGAATGGATGCGAACATGGATAGGAACATGTAAATAGGAACCGCGTTCCGATTGATAGGCGAATTGAGATCATACTCAATGATTCGGAACGCCTTGTTCCGAAATTGAATTAGAGTATGTGAATTAGAATAGGGATGCGAACATCTATTTCGGTACTTAAACAGGTGTTTGTTTTGAGACTGCTTGCTCAAATGCGACAATTGTGGCCATTGTGACTATGATGACAATTTTATTTATTTTCATAACTAGGTTAAGTCATAAATACGTGGAAGTTGCTTGATGGTTAGTTTCCCAATTTCATGGATTGTTGCAAGAGACCTTGGTTATTCGCTAGAAGCTATAGAAACTGTTACAAATCTAAATGAAAATATCAAAGCTGGTGATTTAGTTGAACGACTAATGGATCTGGATGAGCATACCATGAATGCTAATTTGGATCGTAGTTGGATAGAAGATTTCTCAATGCTACATTATAAAGACAGTGAAATTAGGAGGATGAAATTGGAACTTTCTGAAACGGAGATAAAAAAAGTGAAACCTTCAATTGATTTATCAAAATGTTCTATCAATGAAAGTGACTTCAGAAAGAAATTAGAAACAGAGACGTTTAAACTATTATGTGAACGGAACTGCATTAGGTGTTTTGAACGGGAAAAATCACTTCTCTTGTTACCATGTTCTCATTTTGTCATGTGTTCTACATGCTATATACCCTTGAAACTACATTTTGTCCCCTTTGTGATGAAGAAATAATTTCAACAGTCACTGTATATCGTTCATGATGAGTCATCATGCGTGTCTGTGATTGGTTGCTATTGTGCAGCTTTTGTATATAAGGTTATCACACTTCTATTACAACCATACTTGTTGGGGATTGTAGACATTAATAAACATGCCATTTACCACGATCATTCCTGTTTCAATTATTCACAAAGACAATCTGTTTACTAGCAAGATTTTCTACTCTGCAAATGATGTTATTGGTTACAAAGCTGATCTCATAGATCTGATGGAGGATATTGTCACATTCTATCATTGTGAAGATGATATTGAACTTCCGAAACTCTTAATGAGGACATTGACCAATGCCCTTACGCGAGTACTACGATTTTGGCTCGATGAAGTGTTCAAGCCTCTGAGTTTGACGGAAGCTATTCCACAGAGTTCTCGTTGCTATTGTGAAATGAGAACACGGAAATTGAAGACTTGTTTGCATGATATAATCGTATTCAGCCACTATGATGAAAATGGTGGTAAATTCAAGGTGGACATGTTTACCGGACCCCCGTCGATGAGCGTCAATGTGGCAGTGCAAGATGACCGGGACATAATCAAGTTTAGAGCATACTATGCTAATCTTTTAAAAGTCTTCGCTTCAAAACCATGCTGTTCATGCTGTCCTCTATCAAAGGATTTAATGTGTAATATAGAACAGCTTATAAACTGCAACGACTCAGACCTTGAGTGATGTTGATGACTACGACCTACCATCTGTTACCGTTTGACTTTGTTGCATGGAACTAAGCAAAAATGTATATTTTTATAAATGCTTTGCTTTTAACACAATAAAAATGACTGCAAAACGAAAGGCATCTTTTTCTCGGAAGAATGGTTCTTTTAGACCTTCAAGTCAGTTTAAGAAGGCGTTGCGAAAGTTAAACAGCATGCGAAACAATAAAGTTAAGTGCAAATTAATTCAAAACTCCAGTGATGATTTCATTCGTGATTTGGCTTTTGCAATACACAAATGCCTCCCAATATACAAGCCTTTATTGAGTACTGATTCTCTAAACAGCATTAGAAAATTTTCAAATCCAAGAAGCAGTGATATGAAAAGGCGGAACTTAGTTCAGCGTGGAGGTGGTGGGTTTTTGAATATGTTGAATGATATTGGAAACAGCATTTACAATGTACTCAACAGTCCACTAGGGAAAGTTGTGGCAGGTGCCGCAGTGTTGCTGTAGACGACGAATCATGGATTGACACGTCATCATTGATTGATGACTCATGTGAATATGTATATAAGAGAGACGCGTTTGTACTCTTTAATCACTTTCAAGCTATCATTCATCGCTGACGGTTGAAAAGTACAACATTGAATTATGTCTCAAAAAATGTTTATAGTTAGAGAGGAGAGCGACTCATTTGAACGTGATCTCTTTAAATTCCGACCGACAAAGAAGGTTCAAGGGATTGGAAATACCTTTTACTTCCAAACGTTGAGCTATGGTGACGATGGTTTCTACCTTCAAGTTCCATTTTTCCACAGTAATGGTATGTCTTCATCTGGTTATAGCAACATGAGACAAATGCGAGTAACCTTTCCGAAATGGCAGCAGATGATACTCAAAACCATCGACTCTTTGGCGAAGGAATGCGTTGTGTTGCCCGAAAGTGCTCCTACACATTGGAGGAAGGCGTTAGAGGAAGGAAGTGGCTATAAGGATTTACCCGAGTTCGATACGCTATTCTTGAAATTGTCCGATCACTTTCAAGCATTCGATCTACTTGGAAATACAATGGAGTGTGATGATCTGAAGCGCGGACGATACATGGGTTTAATACACGTCAACGGTCTATACATTGGTGCTCACGGCTCAACCGGAAAAGTGGCATCGTTACAAATGAAAGTTCTACAGTTGGTTTATGAGCCAATGCCGATTGATAAGTGTCTAATCACCATCGATAAATCTACTTCAAAAGATGGGAAGGATGTTGAAGAAAGCAAAAAGCGGGGACGGAAATCCAAGAAAGGGAGTGTTAAGTTGAAATTGAAACGCCAAGATGCTCAAATTGACGCGAGAAGTTATTTTAATGCTGACATTGATGAGGAAACACAAATGCTGTGAATGTGAAATGAAAGCTTCTAAATGTAAATAAAGTTGTTATGGAACATGACTTGTTTTATTCTAAGCAAACTGGTGGGTGTTGGTCTTTAAAGCTTTTGAAATTTCAGGATGACAGATTTTCGCCTATTCACTGATCGTACAATGTGTGTGGCCGACCAAGTCAGTCCGGTAAAACTACTTTTGTAACTCAATTACTACAATTTAGAAATGAGATGTTTAATAAAGAAATTAAAAGAGTTAAATGGTGTTATGGCATATTTCAACCACAACTACATTCTGCACTTCGCCAGAAAGGTTATGATGTGAAGCAAGGGTTACCGACAACTGAAAACATCAAAGCAGGTGACTTACTAGTATTAGATGATCTATTAAGTGAAAGCAAATCTTCAAAGGATGTAACTGAAATGTTCATTCAAACTGCACATCATAGGGAAGCTTTTATTATCTATATCACCCAAAACATTTTTGATAGAGGGAAAGAGCAAAGAACTAGGAGTTTGAATACACATTATTTGGCAATATTTAAAAATCCAAGAGACAGCAGTCAGATACATCATCTCAGTAGACAGATATTACCTCAACAACCTAGAGTTCTTTCAAAAATATATGAAGATGTAACTAAGAAACCACATGGCTATCTATTTATTGATCTAACTCAGGAATGTCCGGAACGACTTCGATTTCGAACAAATATCATACCTAATTCCGCTGAACCAATGACAGTTTTCTCGGTTCACAGTTAGTTTTAAGCAATGTACTTTGTTGCCTTATTATTTTCAAACATGTCGGATTCAAAGATGGTAGTCATTCCTCAAGAGGAGTATATACAATTGACTACATTACAAAGTGCACAAGAAGTCAAAAATATAGATCAACCTATTACGAATCAACTTAAGGAACTAACACAAAAGGATATGGAAATTCAGAAGATTAAGGATACCTATCGACGAATGCAGTTAGCAGCTGAAAACATTGATGAGAGGCGACAGATTCGTGATAAGTTGCGACAATTTATAACCTTGTCAACACCTCGACCATATCGTGTGCGCGCTGAGCGATTATTTGACTTCATTGATCCACATGTGAAGTTCAATGAGAGAGGGGAGATAATAGATGAAACAACTGGTGATGTTATTAGAAATAGTCACATAGATGACCTTCTGCAATATGCTGTCAGAGATGTAAGGCGAAAACTAGGTGCACCACAAGGGTGATCATATTTTCAGAAAATTTTATCTGATCAAAATGTACCACACAATATTATTGGAGGACCGACTGTGAATGAGTTGGACAAGGGTCACTTTCAAGATGAAACAAAAAGTAAAACACCCACGAAGGCGGTCAAGCAAGAGCTTGCAGATCCCGATGATCTGCAACCAAAAAGAGCTACTAGGCGCTCAATGCGTGTTGGAAAGGATTATAGTAAATATTAAGCAAATATAAATTAAGCTTTGCTTCTCTCAAATCATGTCGCTACAAAAGTTTTGCTGCTGTTTAAAATCTGCGCTCGAAGGTAAAGAAGAAGAGGGCATAGAGGTTGATATCAATTGTGTTAGCAGTTGCTGTGGGAGTAATACGCGTACAAATCAAAACAAAGACGATGAGTACAGCAGTGAAACTCAGAAAGATTTATTACGACTTAAATCACCCCGCAAGTTTCAGTCGTCCGGAGGTTCTAGCTCGTGCAGCAGGTGTGGGAATAGAGAAAGTCAAGAAGTGGTTGAGGAGTCAACCCACTTACACTCTTCACAAAAATGCGAGAAAGCGGTTTCCAACAAGAAAATATGTTGTTAACAATATAGATAGTCAATGGCAAGCGGACTTGGCTGACATGCAACAGATATCACAGTACAATGATGGCTATAAATACATCTTAACCGTAATAGATATTTTATCTCGCTATGCTTGGGCACGTGCGCTGAAATCTAAACGAGGACCAGAAGTTGAAGCGGCTTTTCAGAGCATTTTCGATGAGGGGCGTGTTCCGCAAAGAATACAGACCGATCAAGGGAAGGAATTCGAAAACTCTCATGTTCGAAGTCTCCTTAAAAGTCATAATGTGGAATTGTTTAGTGTCAAAAGTGCTTATAAAGCTGCCATGGTTGAGAGGTTCAATCGCACACTGAAGACAAAAATATGGCGCTATTTCACTGCAAAAAATACACATGTTTGGATAGGTGAGCTTCAGAAATTTGTTAAGAATTACAATGAAAGCTACCATCGAATCATTAAGATGAAACCTGTCGATGTTACCCCAGATAATGCGATGGATGTATGGCTTCGATTGTATGATAAGAAAGCGAAAAACATTTCCAATGAAAAGAAAATTAATGTTGGTGATAGAGTTCGGATTTCAAAGGTTAAGTCTACATTTGAGAAGGGGTATCTACCTAATTGGACTGAAGAAGAGTTTTTTTTGTGGATGAAGTAAATACAAAATTTAGACCCACCATGTATAAATTAATAGATTACCATGGCAATCCAATTGAAGGAAAATTTTACTCTTGTGAATTGCAAGTGGTAGACAGAAGTGAAGAGGTGTATATGATTGACAAAATAATTAGGAAGAAAGGTCATGGCAATCAAAGGAAATATCTAGTTAAATGGAAAGGATATCCTGATTCATTCAATAGCTGTATAACGCACCAGGATCTACAAAATGTGGAGGTGGGAGACACTCGTAACTTTTAAGCTAATATAGCATGTGTCTTCTTACATATATGAGTTTAACATGTCTACTATCTTCAATATCATTCTTCCAAGCAATAGCAACCCCAAGATATTCCCAAGTAACAAACCATCTCTCTACTCTGTTGAATTCGCCAATCCAATTACTCTGCATGGACCCCATGAAGTTGCTCTAACTGAAATTACTTATTACAACGATATCAGTTTGATAAAGAACAACTATTTTGAATTACATAAAGAAGTACGAGAGAAGGATGATTGCTTTCGCATATTTCAAAATAGTCTACATGGTACATGGGCTTTTCATCATCTAACTTTACATCCTTTTTCAACATCTTTACCATCAGTCCAAAACATGATTAAAATTCAAAAGGCATTTGCAACGTCAACTTTTGATTCTAAGGTTCCCACAATGAGCTTGCAAGATACAGAAAAGGAAATCGGTAGAATGTTTGAACGAATAAATGATCTCTTCAAGCTGACTTTGAATAAATTCTACAAACCAGTTATAAAGGAGTCAACAAAATTGATGAAGGAAGGGAAGCATGTTCTTCTTGTATTAGGTAAGGATTTGAGTCATACTTTTGGGTATTCCAGAGCAACTTTCTCATCAAGGTATTGGTACAATGGACGTGGGTGGAATTCGGAGAGGAAAGTCACTGATTTTCAATGTAGAATTGTGCCATTGTATGCATTACAAAAGAGGAGCATCCGAGTAAAAAATAAATTTGAGGTCATTAGAAGTGTTGAAGACTTTGCAAGAAAGTTTCAAGGATCAGTGCCAGAAACGTTAATGACTTGTGAATATAAGAAAGAGAAAGCAACTTTATTTACTGTTGAAACGGAGGCAGAATTTATTGTTTTTACTAAAAAGACACCATTGGAAAAGTCTGAGTCCGCTGTTATTGAATTCGGATCTGAAATGACTGGGATGTTTAAGGGCCTTGAAAGCGCACCTTGGTTGACAGAGTTAAATGATACATTCAAGGTTCAATTGTCCTCTTCTAAACTGAAAGCATCAACAAATGCTTCATGGGATATCCAAAAAGAGTTAATTTGAACATTGAAAGCTTGAAAACGCCATTTAAATTGTGTACAAAGTTAAATGAGTTTGGTGTAGATTACCTTGATGCAGATGAATATCACTTTTCTTATGATCCATATAAGAAACGCATGATTCTAAAGGTAGGGAAGAACTCTCTTATCAAGCTGGATAGCGTGTTAACGTCCACATTGGGATTCTCAAAATCAACTATTTATGAAGGTACATCAATAGGCGATACAGCCCCATCACTAGAGCGTGATATAAGTAACTTATACGTCTATTGTAACATTATTGAATATACAAGGGTTGGCGACATTGAGGCGCCACTTCTGCGCACATTTCCTCTCTCATCCGTAAGGAAGCAACTAATCAATCGAGAATTTATTAACACGATGTATGTACCAATGAGCAGAAATGTCATCAATAGAATTGACATATCAATTCATGATGATACAGGTGAAGTAGTACCATTCTGTGGTGGTGTTACTGTTTTAACACTACATATTAGGTCACGAGAATAAGGCTTTACGCTATTGTGGGATCTATAATTATCTACAGGACATAATGTCAGGCATTTACAGTGGTCCATCCTATCAGAGCGGCTATCCCGTGTTTGCTGGAGGTAGACGACAAGTTGGAGGAGGCATATTCGGTGCACTAAGACGTATGGTTCTCCCAACACTCAAAAAGTATGGCGTACCATTCATGAAGCGGGTTGGAAACAGATCTTTAGACTTTGGTGCAAATGTTGCAGCTGATGCACTTCAAGGGGAGAATATCGGTGAATCCATGAAATTGCGTGCACAGCAATCTGCCATACACGCATTAGATGATTTAACAAAGACGAGGCGTACAGTTCGGAAGAAACGTAGGAAGTCAAGACAAGTTGGATCAGGTCGAGTTACTAAGCAAAGGCGTAGGAGAAGTAAAAAGCCCACCAGAGCAGCACGTTCTAAATCAAGACGTCGTGTGAAAGCAAGAAAGCGCAAACGAAATTCCACAGCGACTGGAAACAAGTCAAAACGAAGGAAGACAACATATTTGTAAAGCTAATACGATGCAGAGTATCAATTCGGCTTTGTGTTTCTTTGATTCACCACCTCATCAAACTGACATTATTTCCTCAACTATTGTTGATATAGTCCCCACAACAAATATCGATGGTAACCAACAGCCTATTCAGTTTGATATACCTGCTAATCCTCAAGATTATATTGACTGTCAATCCATTGATTTAGAATTGTGTATACAAATTAAGAAGACTGATGGTACCAATATTGATTCAACTAAGGATAAAGTGGGATTGACAAATCTTCCTATTGCCAGTCTATTCTCAGATGTGTATTTAATATTGAATGACAAACAGATTGAAGGAGGGGATCGAGCATATCCCTATGGAGCATACATAAATACAATGACGCAATTTCAGAAGCAAGCTAAACAGTCACACTTGCAAGTTGCCGGCTGGTATGATGATCAGCAAGGGAAATTTGATGAGGTTTCAAATGGAGGTTTAAAAAAACGAATGGAATTGACAGCAGATTCAAAGGAATTATACTTGAAAGGACCTGTCTATCTTGATTTCCTTCGTCAATCTAGATATCTACTATCACAGGTTAAAATGCAAATAAAATTTATTCGCGCAAATCCTGAGTTCGCGTTAATGGCTTTTGGAGCTACAAACTATAAAATCAACATAAGTAGTGCCGTGCTCAATGTAAGGAGAGTAACAATGAACCCGTCAGTCATCAACGAGCATGCGACAGGATTGAGGAAAAGCAATGCAATATATCCAGTTAATCACAGTGTGTTAACAAACTTCACAATTGGTGCGGGATCATCCTCTCATGCCTACCCAAATATTTTTCCCACTGCGATGCCGAAGGCGGTGTATATCACATTTGTAGAAAATGAGTCATTTATTGGTGCTTTTGAAAAGAATCCATTTAATTTCCAACACTTTAACGTTAGTAAACTAGCACTCTATCAGGATGGAAAGTTTGTTGCTTGCAAAGCTTATGAGCCTAATTTTAAAGAGGGTAAATTTGCACGTGAATATGGTTCTACTTTCACTGCACTGAGCATGTTTAACACAGATGATTCAAATGGAATTACAATGGATATGTATAAAGATGGTTACTTCTTCATTATATACAATCTCACAGCAGATGCAGATCTAGGCGGTGAAAGCGTAGGAGTTACAAAGCCTGGTAATCTACGACTAGAGGTGTCATTTGAGTCACCTTTGAAGAAAACAATTACCTGCCTCATTTATGCTATCTATGATAGCAAATTTGAAATAACGAGAATGCGAGACGTAACTGTCAGCTATCAGAGATGAGTAACTTAAGCAACATACAAATCTTGAGGAAAATGGGAAATGCTCATCCCTACTCCAAGTCAATATTTCTTGATGTCTTTTCTAGAGATAATTTACCTAATTCAATTCCTTTCTATCCTTGTTCGCTTATCATCAATACGGACAGCAACAATCTTCCTGGTAAACATTGGGTTGCAGTGTACATCAATCGCTATAAAGTGGCTGAATATTTTGACTCTCTTAATCTACCTCGCTTACATGACATTGCACTATGGATGAATAGGTTCTCCTGGACGATTAAGAAAGTTACATCGTTTCCACTTCAAAGCAATGTATCTCTCATGTGCGGCGGTTATGTGCTATATTTCATCAACGAGAGACCATTGAAAAATAACTGTAAAAGTGTTTTACAACTTTTTTCGAAAGACTGCTATAAAAATGATGTAATTCTTACAAAGTATATTGAAACTGTTTTGTAATAAAGTTTTATTTTATATGTAAATATCCTTGTTTTATGTTCCAAATCGTTGGGTTTTGAGGGAAAGCAAAACATGTTTACATTTCAATATGTATTTACAAATATAAAGTTCTTCTCTAAATATTTACATAGCTACAATGTAGATTTCACAAATATTTTTCTCAAATCACATAGGATGGGAGGAACATCATTTATGTCTTTAATGCGGTTATCACAATCTTTCCATTATGGAATACATGAACATGATATGGGTGCCAGTTAGTCATCTGTGCTGCTGGAAATAGTTCCACTTCATAAGTGAGATTATTTGATGATGTGACTTTACGAAAGTCATAATGATAGTTCAATTCACATAACACAGTCATTGTCTTCACTTCCCATTCAGATAATGAGTCACTAAGTAAATTTTCCAACGTAGAATGTAGATATGGTAGATCACCATCAGTGAAGCCACCAACACACTGGATTGTTCCATTTGGAAAGAATAGGATAGTCACATATTTATCCTTCCTCTGTATCCTCCATGTTAACATTGAGGGTCTTCCCAGATGTAGATTCGTTGTCGGCTTCATCTTGTGTTTTATTAATAACCATTGCTTTCGATTGGGAATGTTCCGCTCGATTTCTTGAAGATTGAGTTTTGAGTTTACTTTTGTAGTTAACATGCGATTCACGACTTCCATCCGCTTGATGTCCTCCATCCTTAATGAATGAAATCATATGTGGTAGTATCTCTTTTGTAAAGTTTCTCCATGTGACGTCACTGAAACGGAAAAATCGATAGTCAATATCTTCTCTCTTTGGTGAACAGACGTATAGCTTGACGGTAGAGTCACACTTTATCCATACCTTTTGATCGAGGGGAATCTTCATCCGTGTCTTATGGTTGTCAATCAGATCAGCGAAGTCTTTCAGTGAAGATAATGCGTCAAGGCTAATGCAAACGCCACGATGTTTTCCACCACTATTTGTTATTAAGTGACGAAAGACTACTTTCTTAGAATTTGTTATGTGAATGCTTTGTGAGTCATTTAATTTCCATGTTCTAATGTAATGAGGCATGTTTTCAAATATAAACCTAAATTTATTTGTTTGCATAAAGCTTGCTATTTTACATCTCAACATATCGGAATGATGTTGAGTGCTACGTCTTCAATTCATAGTAGGACTACCTATGTTCTAGTAATTATTTCTACATATCGGAAAGATGTAGAAATTTCATTTTATATTTAATCTACCTATATATTATTAAGCATGACTACGCAGAAATGTAGTGATTGGTTAGTTTACTTTGTTAAATTTCTTAAACTTCTACGTCACCTGTAGCAGGAAGGCATCTCCTTCTCTTTGAAGGTGGGGGAAGACCTAAACTATAGTGTCCATATGGTAGAGATAGATTTTTATTTAACCAACAGCGCTTATCCTCCCAATGTGAAAGTCCTCGCTTTCTAAATGATTTTGTAGTGACTACGTGATTTGTTGAATTTATAATTGTCATTTCCTCATTTGTATCTTTCTCACTGTAGTACACAGTCCTATAATCATTATGTTGTAATTTTTTAACTGCAGCTCTCTGCACTCCTTTTGCCCGCTTTATGCTATCACAAGTTGAATCTAGATATTTCATTGAATACATTTTTGGTTTTAGCAAGATCATTTCCTCAAGCAACTTTCCCGCACACTCATCCTTAAAACAACCTAATCTGGCTCTGTTTGTTACTGAGTATAGTCGGTGATGACTGTCAGAGTTTGAAGAGTCAAATTTTTCACCAAAATATAGCAGTACATCCTCCAAGCTGACAGATGGTGAGGTGTACAAACATAGGAAAAAACTATCGGTATCACCTCCACAAAGCCGCGTTCTATTTATCAGTGGACATCTTTTCAAATCATTGTAGTATAACTGGTACATTTCCAATTTGCTATAGTCAAGTACCGCCTGACCAACATAAATCAATTTATTCGACATTATTGAAGGTTTATACATTTCCATACCAACTAGATCTCCATCAAATATCTTATGCTGTACATAGAGAGGATGATTTGATAATTTTTGACATTGTTCCACGCTGTTTACTAATTTGAATTTTCTCCTTCGTCTTACATTTTCCATTGTTTTACCATATAAAGAATTATTTTTCAACTTATAAAATAACTTTTCAAAGTTGGTACTTGATTGAGCTCTCTTTTCTGAATTCATATCAATGTACGTTCTCAACCATGGCTTTTGTGTGAACTTTATACCGTTGTGAATTTCTGTGATTTTCATACCCATGGATAAATAAAATTTTAATATTGAATAGTGTACAACATAATTTTCCCTATTGAATTGATGAAGCAAGAGTTTTTTAGTTGAACTGAATTTAGTGTCTGGTCTTAATTTCTATGTAAATCCTTCATATAAGTTGAGAACATATTTTGCTCTACGGTCTGCATCTCTGGCGCTAATGGGAAATCGGCAGTGTCATCATGTATGTTTGCAGGATATTCCAAGTTCAAATCAAAAATATAGCCAATTTCACCATCATCATCGATAGCTTGTATATTTTCTTCGTTTAGAAAATAGCTTACTTCACTATCACTCAACCATTTAAAATTTGAATGTGGTAGACTCTTACTGAGCGAAGAACCTTAAAGGTTATTGACATCAATGTAAGATAAGTGACGACTTTCATTTGTATTATTTTGTAATTCCGAAATGCGTGCACGTGCTCTGTGAATGTTCGTAAAAGTCATTCCACCCCTTATTCCCCTTTCGAAGAGATTATACATACTTTCGTCTTGTATGTAGTGTGGAGGATCATTAGATGTCAAATTTAAAGCTGAAGTAAAGCTAAGATGTGGAAGGCTAACGAAATGGACAGGATCTACTTCATCTTCACTTTGACTTAGTGACCTAAAAACTTCAAAAATATCTGTCAGTAATAATACATCCAGTTTCAAATATGCAAGCATGTAATCACCAAAATTGTTACAATTGAAAGCAAACCACGCATTACTAGCGTGCTTATATTCTTCATCTGAACAATGTTCACGAGTGAGATCATTATAAAATTCACATTGTGGTGGCAGACATTTTTCTGACAATGTATTTAGACTTTTGAAATAACAGTAGGGAAACACACCCTTTTGATAAATAATATCATCTGTTAACAGGGGAAATTCATTTCTTAGTTTTTCTACATGTTCAAAAACTTGCAATCCTCTTGCTAACTCACTCAATGATGCACTTAAAAATTGATAAGAATCTAAGAATTTTAACTTGAAGTAGATTGGTTTTCCTTTGTATTCGTTCAAAGGGACGCTGGCGGATAGAGTTATATACTTTTCAGCTGTTGCTGCTACTACTTCCAATTTCCATGACTTCTTCTTTCCAATTGCTTTATAGCAAACGATATGACTATCATAATTCTTAAAATTATGGAAGAAGATGGGTAGTTCCCGCCTATTTAGTTTTAATCGAAGATTGCATTTGCTGCATATTGTTTGCCTATATCTTCTTGTTAAATGGTCGTGATCTCTTACTTTTATGCAATCATCACTAAATACAGCTTTACATTTATTACAATGCTTTACATTTTTATGTTTTTCTTCTTCATCAGAAGAAAGAGACATTGGTTGCCGGCTTATTGCACGCTGATTATCATATAAGTTTTGAGCTATATTTTCTAGGTGATCGAAGAAGTCCATAATACAATTCTCTCCTTTGAAGACATAATATTTGTTTTCAAATCTGGACTGGAGAGCTTTATGCCAAACATGATAAACACCAACTGCTGCCGGTTTGTGTACTTTATTATCGATGTAGCACTCTATATCTGCATAAACAACTAAAGGAGGACTTAATTGATATTCCATGCTACTTGTGCTTACCTCTAGTTGTTTAGGCATTCTTTCTATTTGTGCCTTTCCACGAACACAAAATTGATAATGTCGCTCCAAAGTTGTCTTATATGTAAACGATTGGGTACATCGATCGCAGAAATGTTTATAATTCATTGTTCATATAGTTCATATATATTCATTGTTTATAATTAGTAGTATATTCACAGTTCGTTTACCAATAAAGTTGCTGCTATATCGAACACCTTTTAGTCCTTTTTCGTAAAGGTGAATGTTGATTTTAATGTCATTATTTTTCTCAAACTTAGGAATATCTTTAATTGATACGGGTGTAGAGATGTCATTCATATTTAGTTCAGATGTCCATTTACTATATGATTTTATCTCATTCCTAAAATATGATACATCATTGTAATGTAGCATTGATAGAACTGAATACAAGAAACAGTCATTTGCATTTGAATGTACATTAATTACAGCCTTCGAATCTTTCAGACTCTTTGGTAGATTAAATACTTCTCCACCAGAAAGTAATGGACTAGTAATAACATTGAATTCTATATTTAGTATTTCATCTATAACCCAATTGCTACCCTTATTTGCAAAAGCTTCAATATGACTTGAGAGACTATTTAAGTTATCTTGGAACCATGTATCATAGTCATAAATATAGTTTGTGGATGATGAAGTAAAGTGTGCGAGAAACGTTTCATCTTCCTGAGGATTTGATCGCACATAACGAATTTGTGCTACCAGACGACCACGTAGTTGAAAATTTTCTAGAAGGTTTGTCACTAAGTTCTCTAATATAGATCGCATACTTAATAAAAAGGAAGTTATATCTACTGTGTGTGCTGATGGTGTGATGTCGTATACACGAGCATGACCGTTGAGCGCGCTTTCGCTGAGACTTACAGTTCCATGATTATTTTGAATATTCATCTCACTATTTGTATTATGCATATTCATATGCTGACGGAATTTGCTTATAGAATTATACGTTTAACCACAGCGGGAGCAGCATTGCATAAAGATCAAACTATTATTTGAAGCGATGATTGGTATATGTCTAGACGTTGATTCAGCAGTACTAGATTCGGGTATTTCACTATCATTAGCTGAGATACTTCGAGGATTTGAATTTAAATTACAATTACTTGGTTGCTTATCACAGACTAGATTGTGTCGCTTTAGATTATCCTGTCGTTTCGTTTCATATGGACACTTCCTACACTGATAAGTTTTTCCTAACTTACAAAACTTTTCATGGCGTTGCAAATTACCATTAAGAGTAAACGTTTTTCCACATTTAGAACAGACAACCATTTTTATTAAACTGGTGAGGATTATAATTTTTCAGACTATATATATATATTTTATCATCCTATGACGTCACAACGATTACTAGCCAATGACATTTGTTCCAATCTACGATGAAATAAGAAGACAGGACTTGTATCAAATTCTTTTCCATTAAGTTAAAAAGTCAAAGTAAAAGAAATTACAACTTTTGACACTTTATCATGTCACTGTGTGAGAGTTTTACATGATGGCACTGCTCGCAACAGTCCGACGTATCCTTCATCCGAGTCAGTCTCACCCGTGAAATGACACCTTCATGATACACGATGTGCATGAGCGTCTCACGTTCGAATTGCCGATTGCCTCGGGCCACAGAAGAGGACAATAGCAAGTTTGACTGTGTCAAATTGCGAACAGACACAATCAAACCCCTATTCTCCTCCCTGAGCTTGCTCTCCCGCTGTTCAGCCATCCGAAGTCGTTGCTGGCACAACTTGAGTTTCTCCTCCAGTCGCTCATCACCTTCTAACGTTTCGTCAAGGTCCACATTATATTCCCGCAGAGGTAATGGAGCGGGAGCAGGAACAGGGACCGGATCGGGAGTAGGAGCAGGATCAGGAAAAGGGACTGGAGCGGGAGCAGGAGCAGAAGCAGGATTAGAAGAAGGGATCGGAGCGGGAGCAGGAGCAGAAACAGGTGACGTAGTAGGACCTCGTGGTGGTGTGAGAACTCCTCGATGTTCGAGGATCGGCGTAAAAGGAAGCCGAGCGCTACAGTTTGGCGACGCCCGGATCCGCGAGAAGGATATCTCTTGAGATGCGAAATCAATCACATGCTGAAATGAGAAGAAATAATTGTTTACTATCTATATGTCCTTATAATGAGGATAGAGCAACATAAATCTAACAAAATTTATAAAAATCATACCTCAGGAGTGACACTTGACGGATTGTCCCGAAACGAATTGTTCTGAAAATAGATATCACTGCTATAATTTTGAACCACATTTAACAAGAGAAATCATGAGATTTAGTTAATAATTATGTTATGTAGTTATCGTTAATTTCGATACTTACAAGAGACCGTCTTGTGTCATCCTCATCAGAAGATGATGTCGCCGATGACGTAGTAGACGTCTCATCCGATGAAGACTCCGATGAGGACTCCGATGAGGACTCCCGTATCGTATACGGCCGTTCTTCATTGTCCTCAACTGATGTGGTCGTAGCCGGAGTTGAGGTGATGCTAGCAGCTCTGGATTTTTTCAGGGATAGGGATCGCATTACCTGAAGCGGTAGAAAAAGATAGAATGTTAACTGAGCAAATGGATGATGTATGATACATTAACAAGTGACGAGAGGGACTTATGAAAACGACTATAACAACTGTACTTACGGGACGTGGGGTACTTGACTCTTCTACCACACTCAGCTTGGGAACCGTTGGTAGAATTTTGAACAGCTGCAAAGAGAATTAACGCATTATTATACATTGAGGGTGATTAATTTTTATCAACATGTCTTACATTTTTCATTTGAGGCAACTGTTTGACAACCTTTGTCTTTTTCTTCGCTGGAGGCCTCTCACACTGAAATGTTTTTGAAAAGTTAAATTTACTTCATACATAACGAAACAAATGTTCTTAACATCAATCATTTTTTATTTTAAATCTAACTTGAACAGTTATCGGCACTCACCTCTAGATCGCTTGATGAAGAGTCACTATCAATGAATGCTCTTGATTTGAACTTTTGCTTTCTTTTTGTGGGAGGTTTTGCTGGTTCGGAACATTGGCTGAGTACTCCCTCTGCAGCCCTATCCTCCTTCACGAAAAGCCTTGCCAATTTACTCTTTTCATCCTTTGAGGTTAAATTGCGTCCACCTCTACCGTTTTCCTGCGCGCAGGATGCATGTCTATTGATGAAAGCCTTAGACTTATCATCATTTGCCATTTCCGTGCTTCGCACGTAGGACCGACAGGTGAGGCAATATACGTAGGTGCAGCCCTCCTTATGACACTCCTTGTGACCACTCTTACTGGCATGTCTCACCGGCTGCTTACATGTTTCACAAAAGTGAAATATTAAGCGCTGGCGTGCGAGGCTTGCATGACGAACCATTTCTGTAAGTCATGAAAATCGTTTGTTATTATTTTATCTGTTAGCAAATGTGAATATCATTTAGGTGACTATTGCATAAATATTGGAAAGTAATTCTACAGTAATTGATTTTTTTAACTTAGAAAATATTTTCGAGATAGAAACCGAAAGTCGAAATGTTAAATTTACCTTGAAAAGGCTTGCTTACATATCAACTTGAAATTTGAAATCAGCTGATAATTTATTAATTTATTTCGAAATGAAATCATAGAAACGAAACTGATGTTTTAAAAAAGATAAAAATTTCTGATTTTGATTAAACAACTTTTAATTTGTAAATGGTCCACAGACTATCACTTTGAAAACAAAATTAGCATTTGAATTATTTACAAATTTGAAGCACACTTTGGAATTGTTTATCTTTATTTAAACACTTCATCATATAAGCTTGTGTGCTTTATAGGTTTTGAAAATGCTATAATTAATTATGAAAATTAATAATTCTGTTTAATAATATAACATATAGTGTTCCTAACTTAAGATCCAGCCACATGTTTTAAACTAACTGGTTATAAGAACTTAGTAATGTTCCTACTCCCAAACTATATAAAGTAGTGAATAGAAGAATGTAGAACTCACTTCAGAATTGCAGTTATAAATCGAGAAAACGGAGAGACGGAGAACGAGGTCTGCTATGCACACAGAATAATTCAAAAATGAGTGAAGAACGGAGCTCTACAACTTCTATATATATGATTCTAACAAAGGAACCATGAACAAAGACCGGATGTCATCATAACATCACATTGGTATAGAAAAACAAACTGTTGAATTCAAACAAAAATAAACAGCTGATATATTTTGATGATGAAATAGAAAAGTGCCATCAAAGTCTTTCATGCTAGAGTGGTACATGTAACCGCGAAGTTAAACCAATTAACATGTGATGAAGATGGATTCCCTGCAGTTCTAAACATTAAAAATTCTACTTAAGTTAAGGATTTCATCTAAATTCAAATAATAAAGAAAAAGTCATTAAGTTTTAAGAAGTTAAATCCAGACTGCATCATAAAACGCGCAAAAATCGAAATTCAAATTTCGCGCCAAATTTCGAAAAATCAAATTTCGCGCCAAATTTAAATTTAATGGCATCTAGGGTTAGGGTTAGGGTTAGGTTTAGGGTTAGGGTTAGGTTTAGGGTTAGGTTTAGGGTTAGGTTTAGGGTTAGGTTTAGGGTTAGGGTTAGGGTTAGGTTTAGGGTTAGGAAAGCAAGAAGAGTATCTATGGCACCCGGAACCCATGGGTAAATAAATTTTCGAGTGCGCGAAGCGCACGAGAAAGTTTATTTACCCTATAATCCGAAAAATTTCGAGGGCGCGAAGCGCCCGAGAAATTTTTAGCCCCCCCCCGCCGTGCATGAAGTGTATGAAGGTTAAAGGTCAAGGTCAAGTCAAAGGTCAAGGTCAAGTTCATGTGGAGGTTTATGCATTATGGTCATTTCGAGTGAACAAATTTTAACTTTGAAAATTTTAAAAAACTTGAAAACTTAGTTATTTTTGAGAAAAAACTTAGAATTTTTCCAGTTGCAGACACTTGCATACAACAAGGATTTTTTCATTGAATAGGTACATATGCCATATCATTCGAATGCTCTTTTCATGCTGATTCTAATGGTGTATTGTATGACACATGTATGACACCATCCGAAGCAGCTATAGCCCTTTGAAAGATAGATAGAATTTAGTTGAGAAACTTAGAAATTGAAATCATAAATTTTTCTTCCTGCATACACTTGCATACAACAGGATTTCTTCATCGAATGGGTACATACCTTATATCATTAGAAAGGTCTTTTCATTCTCTAGCTGATGATGTATTGTATGCAATATGTATGATATCATCCTAAGGTGAAAAAAGCATTCAAAAAACACTGTAAATCTATTCAAACTTTCATCCAATTTGACTATTATTTGAATTACACATTAATATTCACTTCAAACTTGTTCTAGTACGTTCGGTGCTGTTTCAAAGTCTCAAACAAGTGATTTGAAATATATATCTTCCAAATATTAAACTTAGAAATACTTATACGTAGCTATTTCAGAGATGAATATATCTATCCCCAGTTCCCATTCAAATCCTATTAGAAATTCGATTTGTGAAATTATAAAAACAAGATTGTTCATTTATGTAAGTGTTATTAAAGATAAAAATTACATATTGTCAAT
Organism: Prostheceraeus crozeri; assembly: GCA_907163375.1. Classification (NCBI taxonomy): domain Eukaryota; kingdom Metazoa; phylum Platyhelminthes; order Polycladida; family Euryleptidae; genus Prostheceraeus; species Prostheceraeus crozeri. The sequence goes on from CAJQUW010014014.1 coordinate 26,248, forward strand.
ATTGGGGAAAGGAATCACTCTCTTCAGGTCAACTCGAACACATACTCTTGTCTTTTTGGGGGCACCAGGGCAGCGGCGGGGCGTGGCTGGATCTATTATGCTGAACTCCAGCGCAGTGGTCAAATCCCTTTCTTCAGGTTCCAAACGCACACATATCCTTTTCGTCCTTGTTTTTCGTGGAGCGTTACGAACGTGACTTCCACTACGTGTCTTTATTGTTATAAGAGCTTCCAGCGGTGTTTCGATGAAGCTCCTTAGAACCACGCTTTCATCATCTGATGATTCTGTAATCACGGGTCCTGTTCCCAACACTATGGGTTCGCATGGCGATTCCATCTCTTCGACAGGAGAAGCGGGAGGTGTTGTGGTACGTTCCATTTTTAATGTGATTAGAATAATATAGATAAAATAGCTATGGTACTTGAGGATTAGAACCTTTGATAAGAATTGGTACACAACTAGGACTTATATACTTTTCGAACAAAGGAATTCCCAACAGCCAATCAGAGAGGTTCCGATTTTCCCTAAAGGGATATATAAGGATGTAATTGTTCCAATTAAGCAAGTTCTAATCCTCGTGACTTGAGTAGACATTAAGAATCTATTACGAATCTATTTCATGATGAGTACCCAGAAACAACTGTTCTGTTACCAAAATGAAAGCCAAGTAATTATGGGTGGATCGTTGGATGCGAAGGTTAATTTGTGTTGCGGATGCAAAGTGGAACTCTGGAAGACTTTAACAGTGACAGCACTCCAAAGGAGAAAAGGACTGTCGGCGAAGTGTCCTATACACGAGTGTGATCACGACTTCACAAACAATGCAACATTCCTCGAATGGGCTGAGGACTTCTTGAAGTTAACAGAGTCCCCCGAGGGACGTGACTTACCTTCTTTCATTTTTTATGGTTAATTACACTTACATTGTAAACCTCTTGTTTTCATTTCGCAAATTCTGTAAATCGGATTCTGATTAGTAAATAATAGAACATTCATAACATAATTTCTGATCTGTAAACGCATTATGAAAATAAAAATTGTCATCATAGTCACAATGGCCACAATTGTCGCATTTGAGCAAGCAGTCTCAAAACAAACACCTGTTTAAGTACCGAAATAGATGTTCGCATCCCTATTCTAATTCACATACTCTAATTCAATTTCGGAACAAGGCGTTCCGAATCATTGAGTATGATCTCAATTCGCCTATCAATCGGAACGCGGTTCCTATTTACATGTTCCTATCCATGTTCGCATCCATTCGCAATTCGGAACATGTTCATATCCATGTTCGCATTCGCAATTCGGAACATGTTCGCATTGGCAATTCGGAACACATGTTCCTATCCATGTTCGTATCCACTATCAGTGCGTCCGCATAACTAACTACTCTCGAATCGAACGAGTGTAGCATACCGGACGCCATAGTCAACCTTAGTAATTATCAACTAACCTTAGAGGAGAACGAGCTCTTAAGGTATGGTTTGAAACATAGCATTATCCCTAAGAATCTAGATAGTGATAAACTAAAATACGAAGTGGAAAAATCAATAGCTGTAAACATGAAAAATAATTATCAATTTGATTTGACCCCAACTGTTAAACAAGGAATACAGAACTTAGTCACTAATTTTATTAAAGATGGTAAAAAGTTTGTAATGAACAGAAAAATAAAAGAATACGTGAAATTCTAAGTAGACTGGCTAAGCGTAAAGACATTCGTATATGCTCGTATGACAAAGGTAATGGTCTGGCCATTGTTAACACTGAAGATTATAACTCAAAGATGTATGATATCTTGAATGATAATAGTCAATAACTGAGACTTGGCTAACTCAAGATATTGACGATGGTCTAATTCAATTACCGGGGTTTGTGCTATATCGTAGTGACAGACTGTTTCGCCGCGGTGGTGGTGTATGTACATGCATAAAGGACACAATGCGGTCTTCTGCTTTTCTACCTTCTGTGCATCGTCCTTCATGCATCATTGATATTTATACTCGTTCTATAGGCCTACATATACTGCTTTGTAATTTGTACATTCCACCTGGCCTTGCAAGTTGCAACCATGATGAAATTTCTAGGTTTTTGATGGGCTCACTGGATGAAAAACTTGACGCTGACCCTGATTGCAATATTGTTGTCGCAGGTGATTTAAATGATTTTTCGTTTGGGTTTTTGTTGGAAGGTTTGATCTGACCGACAAAGTAGTTTCTCCTACCGGTCTCAACTCAATTTTAGATCATGTTTTGGTGGATGAACAGCTATCACTATTGTATGAAAATTCTGCGACTATTGGTCCTCCAATCATGAATTCTGATCATGTCTCCGTATTGTCATCTCCTGTTGCAAACACAGAAAGTTTAAATCTTGTCCGATTGGTTCCTGTGTGGAACTTCCGTGAATCCTTTTTGGCAAATTTTTTGCAATGTTTGAGGACTACCGATTTTGCTTCGCTTGGTTTTCTGGAGTCTGTGGATGATATGCTCTATGAATTTTACAGACTTTTCACATCATGCATGTCAGTTATTGTGTCCCCCTTGTGATTTTGTTTCCCTGACTAGCAAGGATAAACCATGGATCACTCCAGTTCTTAAATCATTAATAAACAAAAGATGGATAGCCTACCGATCCAGAGACTGGCAGCTCTTCAATCATTATAGGACAAAAGTCAGAGAGGAAATTCCAAAAGCAACGCATATTTGGGCAAAACGACAGCTTGCATCTACCAAGGGTGTTTGGAATATTGTGCGAGAAGGTAGCGGAAATTCAGCAAAGGATTATTTTAGCAAACTTTCAACCGAGTATTCTGGTTATGAAGGACTTCTTAACAAACTAACAGATATTTTTCGTGATAATTACAACTTCAGTGAAGATGTTGAATTATGTGGTTCAGATGACTCTGACTGGAACTTCTCAGTCTCTGAAGAAGATGTTCTAGACAAGCTTTTGAAATTGAAGATTGGAAAGGCGATTGGTCCCGATATGATTCCAGCAAGACTTCTGAAGTTTGGAGCCGATGCCATCCACAAACCACTAACTGTCATTTTCAACAAGTCCATTGAAGGAAAGAAATTCCCAGAGTTCTTTAAAGTTGCCTTTGTTTGTCCTGTCCCGAAGACTGCAAAGCCTTCTGTTTACGATTTCAGGCCTATATCGATCTTGTCCATGATAGCTAGAGTGTTCGAGCGACTGATTTTGAATAATGTGCGGAGCGACTTGATTCGGTTATACGACATCAATCAACATGCTTACAAGCCGTCTGGATCAGCTACTAGTGCCTTGGTTCAGGTTCACGACAAGGTCACTTCGTTTCTTGATAGAAAGACTACTCTGGCGGTTCGGGTGATATGTCTGGATCTATCAAAGGCCTTTGATGGTCTGCAATTTCATCGCCTCATCAACTTTTTGAGGGAAGGACGTTTGAACTGCGGTTTTTTGAAATGGCTTTATTCCTACCTTACCCATTGGTGTTTTCAAGTGAAAGTCAGTGGTTCATTAGGCCAAGTTGTGAGCATTCCATCAGGCGTGCCACAGGGATCTGTATTGGGTCCGTATTTTTTTGCGGCCTTCATGAGTCTATTTTCCTTCCGTGATTATGATGTTGAATCAATACAGTATGCAGATGACGTAACTCTCCTTCAAGTGGGCGCAGTGACAGCAGAATTATCCCTCTTTCATACATCGACCAGCAATTCCGAGACGCTGGCATGAAGCTCAATGCAAGGAAGTGCAAAGAAATGCTCATCAGACGTGCTCAAGCTTTTCCTTCAGGACCACTGGACAGTGCGATATGCAATGCCAACTGTGTCAAGATTCTTGGAATCTTTTTCTCGAATTCTTTGTCGTGGGACTTTCAAATTTCTGAACTTATCAAACGTGTTTCAAGAAGATTATATCTTATTCGCAAATTAAAGAAAGTTCTGTCTGTGAAGTATTTAGTCATTGTCTATCATTCTATTGAGACATCCATGTTATTATATGCATCTCCTGTATATGGTCGTATTCCTGCATTGTTATTGGAAAAACTCGAAAAGTTTCAAAGAAGAGCCCACAGAACTATATATGGCATTGATTGTCATTGTAAGAGGTTTCCGTTGGTTGCTGACCGCTTCCATGAAGCTGGTCTGAAGTTTTTAAAAAGTTGTGAATGTTCTGTGAATCATCCTTTGCTTGAAACAGTCCCGCATCGCTTGCCACGTAGTGGTTATTTTGCTATCCCTCGATGCTCTACTTCCAGGCGTCTACATTCGTTTTTCCCATAGTTCTGCATTCAGGCGAATCTACACGTAACTTCATAGTTTCTATTACTCTTGATTTTTCTGGTATTTCTTCGTGTCATGTGTAATTTGTCACTTTGTTACTTCTATTGTTCAGCTCGATTTTCAATCATCCGCATATAAACACATTTCTATTCTATTCTATTCTACATTTTTTGAAATAATCAATTGAACGATTTTTTATTATTGAGGCAAGTGAAGGAAAATCGTCACATTTACAATGTTTCCCACAAATAATGTTGATGAAACTTTCCAAGGTCTATTTCTAGTGATTTTGGTACCCATGTGAACAAGGAAGCAGCATATAATAGTAGGGACAAAATTATGGAGTTATATGCATTCAATAATTGGGCTCGCGATAAAAAATGTTTCAAAAGACGTATTGTACATAAACGCTGTGAGGAGGTTCTCAATACAGCATCAACATGCGAATTCCATTTGAGCTTGTCATTCCAAATCACTCCAAGTATCTTGCATTCACTTACAACCTCAATGTCAGGATAAAAAGACGCACATGCACAAGAAGAGCCACATCGGAATATCATTTGCTTGGATTTACGCAAATTTAGAGTCATATGATTTCGACAAATCCAAGCGAAAATATCCGTTAAACTATCACAAGATGTGTCGTTTATAAAAATCGGCTCAATCAAGCTTGCATCATCAGCATAGGTAACAACGGTTGACAAAGGTGAAACTGAGAGCGACCCCATGAATACAGCAAATAACACAGGACCAGATACTGACACCTGTGGGATTCCTGAAGGAACATTGAAAGTGGGGCCAAATTCACCGTTGATTTTACTGCGAATCAACCTCTCCGTCAAATAACTGTTCGACCATGTTATGAAACCAGCACTTACACCTCCTCATCCTCTGTTTAGCAAGACATTTGGCAGAATTTTATCAAATGTCTTCTTTAAATCAAGGCATGCAAGTCTCACCGCCAGAACATCAGCTGAATCCATGTACTCAGTGATACTGTCATTCATTCTGATGAGAACACCATCAGGCAATCCATATTGTCTAAGCGGAAATTGGTTCGGCCCAAAAAGTGGAGCAAGCTGTGCATACGATGACTTTAAGACAAGTTTCCCGAACATTTTACTAATTATAGGTGTTAAGGAAATCGGACGGAAATACTTTAGTTCTGGTGTTTTGCACTTCGGGACGGGAACGATGTCGACTAACTTCCAACACAATGGAAATTTACGCTCCCTGATGGAACGTTCAAAAATGCGATGTAGTAGAGCAGCTAACCAATGACCACCTTTCCTCAAAATGCGGTTCGGTATACCATCACCTCCAGACGATTTTGCACTCTTCAAATGAGTAAGTGCATGCCAAACATCATGAAGACCAATGAGTCCAAGCCAGTCATCGTCTGCGAAGTTCTTCAGCTCATCGTCACTGTCATAATTGTAACTACTTGTCAGCTCACTAAGCATTTCAGACATGAAGTTCGTCTTGCCACCAAGTTTCGAAATGAGTGCGTCATAACAATTAGAGGAGACCGTTCCACGAATTTCATCAGCAACTCTCCAGATATGCTTCGCGGAAGTGAATTGTCTATCAGTCCAATGCGTTTTGACTTTATTATTTCGCTTCTTACTTTGCTTTTATAAAAGATTGTACTAATTCCATTGTCTTTGTCGGTAGACACGCCAATTCAAATTTATGAGATGTTTTAACAGCGGTGTCATCCACGGCTTGGCATTGCTGGATGAAGCAACAAAAGTTACAAGCATGAAGGATTGAAGCCCTCAGAATCACATAAAGTTCATTACACATTTCATCCACATCATCAAGCGAGGTGATATTTGAGAAATCAGCTATTGACAGGACAAACAAGAGATCATCAATTCTAGATTGACGGAAGTCCCAGACTTCTACTAATCTGGAGAGCCCCCGTGGAAATCCCGTGGAGAGCTTTGACCAAATGACACAACAGAATTGTGATTGAGGAGCAAAGAGGCGGGCCAGTTGTAGCATTATCCTGATAGATTTCCCATAATCCAGAACTGATCCAAATCCGATCAAGAAATGAATCATTTCTAGTTGGAGATTTGATGCAGTTTCGCATTTGAAATTGAGTATCAAATAAGCGACTTGAGAAGTTATTGAAGTCGCCAGCAATCACAATATTTATACATGGTAATCTCAATAATTCTTTGTCAAGCATACCGACACAATAATCCGAAATTTGCTGCAGATCGATGCTTTTTAAATTTGGAGGGATGTAGACACATACGAGAAATATATTCAAGGAAGAAATTCTCAAAGTGATCAACTCAATTGTTGAGGAAAAAGGATAAATTGCCTTTTTGCAATGATAGTTTGATTTGATATAAGCGCATACCCCGCCACCGACTCGATCACACCTATCCCTCCTGTAAATATCATATCCATTAATGCATATAATATCATCCGTGATTTTGTAATGTAGCCAAGACTGTGCAATCAGAGCAATGCCTGGGCACAATGACGACATTAAAACACAGAATTCATCAAGCTTGGGTAGGAGAGATCTTGCTTTTAAAAGAAGTATCGTTGGAAAATGTTTATGTAAAGTCCTTTGAATACTAAAACCCTTCAACGAAAATTCTGCGATGAAAGATTTTGAAGATGAACAATGCGATTCAATATCACATCATCTTCCCCATTCGCTTTACGCTGATGCAGCTCATTTCTCAGACGTTCTCAGAACTCTACTCTTTGTATTGCTGTTCTATTAGGACTTATGTAAGTGCGCTTAAAGTACGTTGATGATCGTAGTTGTTCATATATACTCGTATATACATATATTGACGCAAAATTACATGCATGTACATGCACATATTAAACTTGCGCTCACACGCTGGCCACACAGAGCCGACGGACACAAACAAGTTGAGTTCGGGGTAAGTCCAAGCAGGGAAAGGTCACAAAAGAACGTTTGCAAAAGATACTGTGTCTGGGTTTGGCCTCTTCGGAATCATTCGGGCGGAGGATGGAGCAAAACCAGTGCAAGAGGGATGGCACTGCCTCTACGGGAAATGCAGAGACACTCACTAAGCGCCGACACTCCAGTCCGCGACATGAGGTCCCGGGAAGCTATTTTCATCGAGAAGTGAATTCCTAGCGCGTTTCTTAGAAGAGAGCGGTAATGGGCCTCGATGGTCTGCTCCCTTGTAACCGTCATGGGGACCGCCTCGAGGCCGTGGAGGAGGATGGGTTCCACTGCAGCACGGAAACGTCGCACCTTCGAGTCGTCCCTCGCCGAGGAGTTGAAGAACTTCCTCAGACGATGCGACACTCTCCAATCTTGGGCTCAGAGCTCCGAGATGATGGCCGTAGGCGAGAAGATGAGGCTGCCGAGCTACTTACAATCTCGACACGGTGAGACGAGTTCTCCTCCGGGCAGTCTGAGGATGGCTGAGGTGCTACAAACGACGTCGAGCACCTCCGTCTTCCTTACATTGAAATAGCCAACCCGAGGCCCCTCCTCGCGTAGTCGGGTCAAAGCGCGCTGGGCTGAGTCCGAATCATGACAAAGAAGGGCGATGTCGTCGGCATAGGCGAGGACAGGCAACGGAGCTGCTGGATGTCTGGAACTTCGGCGAGAGCACAGGAGGAAGCTGTCGCTGTCCAGAAGACATGGGCGAAGAACATAGTCAACCACTATGATGAAAAGCACATGAGCTAAGGTGTCTCCCGGGAGAACGCCAGAGCTCGTGCTGAATTCCGCAGTAGGGCCGTCAGTAGTCTGCACAAAAGCTCTGGAGTCGCCGTACAAATCCATGACAGTCGCCACCAGCTGAGAAGGAACTCCATGGTGGGACAGCACCCAAGCAATCGCCGGGACTGGACTAGTTGTTTGGAGCTTTGTAATAACTTATTTCTGACTGATTGATTGCTCAAAGTCAGACAAAGAAGTCTTGGACGATTTGATCCAATACGACCAATGCGGTAGAAAACAACAATGCATCCTGAACCCAAAGAAACACCAACTTAAGACGACATTTGAAGCACCTGACTACGAACATACGCGAGATATGGAAAATGTCCTTGCTTGGAAAAGATATATTTTATCCTTGCTCTACTGGGAGGGCAAGATGAATTTTCATAGAAATCACTTGGTCATTGGACATTTCACATATATTTAGAAGACAAGCTATTCTATGAATCCAGTGGTCAAGAAATCGTAGAAATCCGAGGCGGCCTCGGATTTCTACATTTTCTTACCTTTCTGGCTTAACAGAACACAACATTAACATGGATTTTTGAGGGCAACAATGCAGGATACTTGAGAGCGCGTAAGTGCTTGAAAATGTCCTACATTGTTTTCCCGAAGAAATCGTTAATACTATTGTGCGTAATTTGAAATGAACTGGACAGCAATGTAGGAAAATGGCGTGCAGCAGTGCTATAAATACACATGGAGATATGCACCAACTGAGATTTCTAAAATATCTCCTACATGCATAGATGCAGATATCATCATTACGGGACACATTGTTACCTTCATTTTTTCCACATTGATTCTATTTAGGGCTCCTTTCATTGAGGATTGCAAACAAAGCCATGTATCGAAATGGATGTTTAAACGTATTTGGTAATTGCACATGACTAAGAGTTCACAGGTGGAAGGTGTGTCTATAGATTTTGTTAGATAATTTCACTTTTCAACTTGCAATGACATTCAGTTAATGTCATCTTTCTGATTGGATAATCATTGAAAAACAAAAGTAAGACAATATAGGTTGATGTTGAAAACAGGTTGAAGTAAGACTATACTGTCACTCTTGTGCATTGTACAGTGCAATAATGTTCTTCAAAGTTGGTCAACGACATATTTTTGCAGTATGCAGCCAATTGTGCTCCATAATTATTGCTTATTTGCGCTCAAATGTTAGCGTAGCGCTGGTTTCTATGGTGAATACAACTAAGTCTGTACACAATCAGAGTAATAATCTGCACACTGATCATAACTCCTCCACTTCATGGTCAAATACACTTTCAGGCAGACATGAGTTGTTGTGGTCCAAACAGCAGGTCGGAGTTATCCTTGGTGTGTACTTTCTCGGATATATCTTTCTTCAAGTTCCAGGAGGAACACTAGCTCAAAGATATGGTGGCAAACACATTATAAGTGGCAGTGTAGTCATCTCGGCCACATTAACCCTTTTAACACCAATTCTAGCATTTCTAAGTGTGTATTTGGTAATTATATTGCGTTTTCTAGTAGGCCTTGTTCAAGGTGTAGTATATCCTGCAGTTTTTGCGATGCTAGGAAGATGGTGTCCACAGCAAGAAGCTAGCGTCCTTACCACAATGTTCCTGCTGGGTAATCAAGTAGGTACAGTGATTGGTCAAATTGCAGCTGGAGCCCTTTGTGATTCTACATTTCTTGATGGTTGGCCATCCGTGTTTTACAGTGGAGGATTCATTGGTCTCATTGCGACTTTACCTTGGATGTTGCTAGTTTATGATTCACCTGATCAACATCCTCGTATTTCAAAAGAGGAGAAAATATACATCAAAGACTCCAATGGTGTTGATGAAGAAGAACTGCATCTAGGCCTAAATGCAGCAATTCCATGGAGATCTATTCTATCGTCAAAGCATGTCTATGTTTATGTATTTTGCTGCAGCGTTTATAGCTTCATTACCGACACTTATACCACTTGTTTGCCACAATACTTGTCGGAAGTTTTAAAGTTTGATATCATGACAAACAGCCAGATAAGCAGCTTACCTTATGTAAGCTTTATTGCTTTCTGCATAGCATTTTCATTTTTTGGAGAAACTCTCAAACAGCGGGCAGGACTAAACAAAACGAAAGTGAATAAGATGTTGACGCTTATAGCATTTTGGGGCTGTGGATCCTGTCTTTTTGCAACAACGTTATTTACATCCAAAAGATGGATAGTTGTTGTGCTACTACTGATGGCATATTCCTTTCTTAGTGGCATATTTAATGGACTCCATAGCACTGCCCTCAATTTGTCACCCAAATTCTCTGGCATTATCTATGCCTTTGCGAATATCTTTGCCACGATGAGCGGCGTCATTGCACCTATTATGACTGACAACATAACAGTTCATGGAACTGTTCACGAATGGAATGAAGTATTCTATATATTGAGCGGGATTGCTGCTGTAGCAGGACTTTTGTACCTGCTGTTTGGATCCTCAGAGCTTCAAAATTGGCATTCGGATCCAACTCTTCCATTAAATAAAGCAGAAGCTGATTCACAAAAACTCGCAAGAGATCCTGTCAAACAATACATGACATTTTATCATGTGAAATGAATGTACTTATTGAGGGTTCCATTTCATACAAAGGTGATTCAATAATGGATGTCATAGGTGTTGTTATCATGCTCCGTTCTTGAGAATATGATAAAGGATTTTCTTGGACGGAATCAATCTTGTAATGAGGCCATCTGAAATCATGCGTTAAAGAAGATTCATAAAGCATGATTAAGATGGTCTGAAAGTTTATTGCTGATAAATACACACGGGATGTTTTCGATATACCACTCGGATGCTTGAAGATAGCAGAAGGAATACCAAGATGCCAAGCTACGAAGAATTACAAAACGTCATGCGCATCATTCCGTCGTGAGAATATTTGACCTTCTGATTTGAGGTAGATTTAGATGTAGACCAAAGTTCAGCCCAGAGATCATTCTAGTTTGGAATGGTGAAGGAAGAAGGAAGCTAACACAGGAGAGAGTCACCGTGGAATATATTGTTCCCAGACGAAGTAAGAATAACCGACAGCAGGGGGAAGAGAGGAAATGTCTGTGCTTGAGCTGTCAGGCCGAGAGCTGAGACGTGATGATGCAGGATGTGGCAGTAGGCTAATTATCGGTAATTATATGCATGCACATGTAGATGCATGTGATCACTCAAACGGTTAAACAGCATACGGTTAAATTAAACAGTTTTGACGAGAAGGAACCTTCACGAAACTTTTCCATGAGAATTCATGAAAGTTAATGTGGATTCATGAGATTTTTATGAGAAATCATGAGATTATCATCATTAGGGGCAAGGTCCAGCCCCGCTTTAGAAGCGCTGATTGAAAAATGGACTAGTGAGAAGGTCCTCCACACCGATCTCGTCAAGTTTGGCTCTAATATGTAGTCCTAGGATAGTCAAAAGTTTGACGCGCCTTGAACGTTTAATGTCTGCCGGTGGGAACGCACCACCTGTCATCTTGAGGGCAAACCTTAAGTCTTATTAAATATAAGTTTATTAAAATTATGAAACATTTAGACGTCGTTATGGGAATGTCCCAGCTTCAATCAGTTTTATGATGCTCTCACAAGAAAACATTTAACTCAGAATATTCTCATGATACTTTGATGAGAGAGTTTGAGTGGTAGTGAGCTAATTCATGAGCACTTACGAGGTCTTATGAGAATAATAATATCATTAGTTGTTCATGAAGAAATGAATAGTGCTGGTCATTAGAATATTCCGTTGAGGACAAGTTGAGGTAGGCGACGTTCCTCTTGCGACGATGTGGTGGCCATTGCTTGCCCAATACTTCTGTGTTGCTCGCACTTACACCGAGCACCTTCTTAAACCAACGGGAATTCCAGTGCTACCACGTGTCCCTGCCATGTGCGAGGCACTTAGCAAACAGAAATATCACATTCCTCAGAGAAGCGTTTGAGATGGTCTTATGATTGTAGATGGCTGATCATGTTGGCCTTCGTTTGCACTGCTCTTATCCCAAAAATAAGATGTAGTAAGACGATCATGAAGGCAGAAGATAATTGTTGAGCGAGGCATGGGAAGGCCTTGCGGCAACGTTCTGAGACCAAGAAAGTCTCAACAATCAAAACCTGATAAATAATCTCTGTGGTAAGAAGCTACTAATTTATGCATGAGATTTTTATGATAAACTGATTTTTAACGCGATATCGTTTCAAATCCGCATGAGGAATTTTCGAGAAGGAACGGACAGAATGGAATCAGTCTGAAGCCGGTGAAGAAATGTTGATGAATTTATTTGACCAAGAATGGTGTGAGAAGAAATGCAACAATGCATATAAGACTGCTCTCAGGTAAGAGATGCAACAATGATGCATGAGCTTGGCCTGAGGATGTACAATGACGTAGACAAGGAAGCCACATAGAATGAGAGCAGGGGTCTTTCGTCTGGATCAGTGACAAGTGTGTAATTGCATCTTACAGTAAGAGATGTTGAATATTTGAGTACCGGACAACATCATGAGGAGAGAAAGACTGGAGAGAAAGATCCAAGCTGAGGTGAAAGAAGAGCCGAGACAATGATGCGGTCATCGATAAACCAACAAGACAAAACAAAATATGAAGAGATAATGTCGTCTTTCGAAATTCGCAAATCTTAGCTTCAACTTCATCAGCCCGGCAGTTCAATCTACCTATTCCACTCACCAGAATGCATGAATGCAGTTTTTGTATATTTTCATTGGTCTCAATTGCTTAAAGGCGTCGATTTACACACAATGATTTCATTGACATATCAGCTTAGACTAACATCATAGATTGCTACTTTTGACATTGGGTGTGCAGCTACAGTATTGGCCAGAATGGATGACTCAGTTAATCAATTTGTATTGTTTTCTGTTGTGGTTGAATCTGCAGACACCCTGACCTCTCTGCGGAAATGTTTTTGTTACAACTGTCTTGCAGGACCATCTGCATGATAACTGAGCTGTCATGGCTTAGCATTACATGTGGTTGTCGACTTGAAGTCACACAGACCACGAAAATTCGGGCTATCCAAAAAAGACAAATGCCGAAAAGATTTTTGCCATTCTGCCGATGGAAATTGGAATACTACGAACGGGTTCCTGTTACCATCTTGTAGAAAAACAAAGGACGCAGCCTAACCCATTTTATGTGACACGCTTGAAAACCACCAAGATAAAGAGGTGTATCTCGATACATGGTCTCAACTGTGAAAAAACTTGTGGAAAATTTTTGCTGTTGAAAAACTCTGGATTATGGTTTTTGACTGAAAGTACAAGCATGAAAGCTGCTTGCCAAGAAATTTTGAAAATGAAAGTACTGCCATTCATAGCTATCTGAGCAGTGCTTTTCACTCACAACATGATGTCACCCTTGAAATTGGAAGCAATATGGCTCTGGAATTCGAGTGTTGAGGCCTTGAGTCCATTATCAAACATTCACCAGAACTCAATCCTATTGAAAATTGATCGTTATTGCTGAAGCAGGCCTACGAAGTCTGACATCTTTACATACGAAACCAGACATCTTTAATGGAATTGAAGAAAGCTATCACGGCAGTGTGGACGAAGTTGATAAATGGAATTTTAAGCAAAAAGTTGAAATTCCTCAATGCCTGGCAGCATTTGTGGGGTAATTCAGAAATAGGGATGCACTCCAAGTACTGACCGTTGGTCAATCATGTAATATTTAGATAAATATATTACTTAGATTATTATTTGACTTCCATTTATAATTCACTTAATACGAAATTGTGCACACTTACAAGCATCACAGTAAATTTATCAACAAAACCATAAAACACACATCTGAGTCATTCATTCTGGCCAATAATACTGTACCTAGTTTTGTCACGTAAGCCTACTGACATAACAAATACTCCACTATGCATAATTCACATAAAACTTTAAAATCAAAGGTCAACTTTGATTGAGTTATCTACGAGAGAGAGAGCTATCCGCAACTTGAGCTACAGCAACACAAAAAGTACTTTAAAGGAAATTTAACTGGGTAATACTAGGCGTATTATATAGCAGCGTTCAAGCAATCAATCGAAGTCAACAAATAACATGACTTAGAAATGCGCAACGGAATCATGTTATGGAGTGCTTCAATTGAAACTTAAAGTGACCTGTTTGCAATGGGAGTTCCACTTGGTGTAGGCCCACTCACATATTTTTGAAGCGACTCATTTCAGACGGCATTGGAGAAAAGCTGCTTTATAATGTGCAGAATTCTACTTAGGATATGAAGGATATTTCTCCACGCATCCGGAGTGTAGTGAAAATCTTCAAAGAAATTTGCAAAAAATTTCCAAATTTCTAGGATACTCATTTATCATTAACAGCGCGACGTTTTTCGGGTAATTGAGTAAAATTAACATGCCATGGATATTCATCAATCCGTTTGCATCGCCTTGATGAATATCTATGGCATGATAGTTTCATTCAGTTATCGGAACACTGATGGCGATTTTCTCGGCGATAAAGGATGACTCGGTTATACAAATATGCAGAATACGAGCATTCAGTGTTGTTCGATGTAACTGAATCACTCCTAAATTTGAAATTTCCTACAAAACTAATGGAAAACAGCTTCTTCTCAATCCTGTTCTAGTGATTAGTACAAATCATATAATTACATGCACGTCCAAAAAACAGAAATAAGATACTGAACTCACTAAATGCTTCTCAAGCAAGAATATATATCTTTATTAATAGTCATTTGGACCACCTTTTCCTTTGCTGCAAGCCATTATCCTGGAAAGCATTGACATGTTCTTCACAAGATCATCTCTTGTCCATTCTCAATGCTGATTTGATCAGTTCTTGTTTTGTTGTCAGTGTTTCTTTTCTCACTGCAAATTGAAAAGGTCTAACAAAGGGGTGGGCAACCTGCGGCCGTGACAAAGAGAAGTAAATGAAAAAGAATATTGTACATGTATACTGCAAATATTTCTGGAGTTCAAGAAAATCGAAGAACAATCGTCACTATAGTAGCATGCTTCACCTTGTAACTGTCGAACACCTTTATGCCTATGCTCCTTGGAAAAATGCGCGCTGAAGGCGTTCAAGCAGTTCGATAACTCATTAATAGAATATTTTAGGGCAGTTACATTCATGTGCATTCATGGCTAGAGTCATAGTATATGGGTTAACTTGCTAACTCATTCGTCACGAAGTAGGCCTTTATGCGATTTTCACCGCGTATTTATCAGGGAAGGCTACTTTGAGTGGTGGAATAAAAAAGGATTGGCTATTGACCTACTTGTTCGCACACATCTTAAGTGCGGCCGTGATTCTTTCGGCCTTCGAAATGGCGGCCGAAAAATGAAAAAGGTTGCGCACCCCTGGTCTAACATAATCTATGTGTAGGTCCAACAATGGATATAATCCTATTTATAAAAAAGACAGGCCAGCTATGTTATTTCTTTAGTCATCATCAGATAGCGACTATAATTGGTATATCTGGTGCATAGATATTTAAAATAATGAAGCCAGTTTTTGATTAAAACGACATTTAGCCCCTTTTAGACCTATTTTGATGAGTTCCCAGATTATTTCAAGACTCCGATTCCCGACTGATTCAAGCTTTGCATCGATCTCCGTGGCCTGTAGACCGGCGTAGAGTCTTGTTGAAAACAGCAATTGTTGCACTGTAAACTATGCAATACCAAAGCTACTTACGAAGCCGATGCATAAAACGAGAATCTCTTGCTCATACACTGCGAAAGCGATTGACTTTCCTATTGGATTATCTTTATCATCCAATGGGAAAGCCATTCGCTTTCGTAGTGTATGAACGCGAACAATTGTGGTTTCGTACATTATGTTATTCTCGTCCTGCACATCGGTTTCGTGGTCAAAATCAGCCAGGTTTCGTACTCCACAGGTTACAGTGTGGGAGACGAGTGCCATTCATTTATGTGCAGAGGACGGCTGTTAGTGGTGATGCGCACATTCATTTGCTCAGAGCTCATCGATCCTTCGACCAAATGAATGAAACCAATCCCATGGAAGGAGATGCAGGCTTAGTTTTACTGGATACCTAAGTCATTGCTTGAAACGCATTTGTGATGGCCTTGCATTGGTATTTCTCTTCTCGCGCTGTGCGGTTGTCGGTTGTATTTCCATAGAGGTTTCGTCGACACATGTAAACATGACTTTGTGCTGATCAACTTGCGTCCAGTCCTCATGTTCACGACAACATGCACGTCTTTTCCATGTCTTCAGTCAAAACATGGCAACGTGACGGGCGACATGCCGGTCTGTCGTTCTCTGTTAAACGTTTTCTGACGGTTGATGGGCTTATATCAATGCTGTAATCGTCTCGGAGCTTGTGAGAAAGATCGATTGATGTTGTTTGACCAGCATGTTCATGCAAAGCGAAATTCTGAGTTCTGACTTCGTTTCCACAGTACAAAGCCTCGGACTTTCACGAGGGTGGAAGGAGATTTCAATGCACCTTGCTCCAGGCAGCACCATGACACATGACTTGCCGGCTGAGAATCGATCGATCTCAGTCTTCGAACTGCCAACTCGGTCTGAAGAAGACCAATTTTTGCGAGTTACACTCTCTAAGGTCCTGTCAGGAGCAAGCAAAGCTTTCCGCTCGCATTATGACATGATCAGTCAGATTCATTATGTGATTAAACTTTTGTTCCATTGCTTATTGTGATGAAACTCCGCAGTGTATCGTGGTATAGGCCAAGTAATGTTTGGGAATGTGGGGTAAGTTCTGTCATCTTGTAAGTCTTAAAAGAAGTCTGAATAGATCATTCATTCACAGACATTTTCAATTTACCAAAAGCTGAAAACCTCGTTCCACAACAATGAATCGGAGAAGAAGCGACAGTAGGCCTATAACCGTCGATTAATTGAAGCAGAGCACGGTTCCTTTACACCACTTGTCTTTACTCCTTACGGTAGATGTGGAAGGGAGACCAACAAAGTGATTTTCATTCTAGCAGAAAAGAGAACCATCGATCTGAGCAAAGTCACTCAATGGATCCGAACAAAGATCTCCTTCCACCTTGTGAAATCTGCGGTTATATGCCTTCTAGGGTCTCGTGGAAAACCTCACATTCCGATCTTGATAATGTTGAGATTTGGAATGCTTTTGGTAATTTGAGCTAACTTACATAACTTCTGTTTGTAATGATAATCTTTTGTGCCTTACTTTTTATATGGTTATGGCTTGAAGATGTTTGTCGAAAATATTGTTTTCATGTTCCATTCATATACTAAAAAATGTGTTGTATTAAATGCCTTTGTAAACAGCACTGATCACTGCATCATCTCTGTATCAGCAAAACTATCAGAAATATTCAACTTGGCGTCATCATATCGCAAAGTGTTATCTGACAGCATTTTTGAATAGATAATTATCTGTTACACTAATTAGTTGTTACACAATATTAATCATTTTGTTGCACAATCTTTACGTTTGGATCTCACGTTTAGATGTGAATACAGATTACTTACTGATGCAAGAATTGGCGCTGAATGAAGATAATAATTGCAATTAATGAATGAAAGTGCATGACTTGCACTTTTGAAATGCATCAATGTGATCTGTTACAAAATGCCATCGGCCTACGCTAATCAATTGACCGAGATTCTTTAGGTTGATGACATATATCTATATGAAGTATCTTCTCCATGCAATACAATACAAACAATGCAAATTATCATTCCAATACAGGAATCTAATGAGGCTGAACAAAATACAAAATACAAACCACGAATAGTATGCTGTCAATCAAGATGTACATCAAAAATAAGCTTTCTCAACGGGGAAATTCCGTCCAATTGAGGCTGTCTGAATAGTCACTTCAATCGATCTTAGCATTTGAAATCACAGGACACGTGTGCCTGGTGTTCCCTACATTAGAAAAAAGGTTGGCAAGTCTGCTAGTCATCAACATCTATTATCAGCATAGGAAGTGATGCCAAATGGAGCAAATTCAACTGATCCCGAATGAAATGAAGCTGTGAAATATAGATTTGATGAAAAGATAAATAATTTTAACAGACGGAAAATAGCTGCGCGTCTTGGTGGATTTGAACCACCGACCTCTGGCATTCTAGGCCAACGCTCTACCAACTGAGCTATCGACGAGCGACAGAACGACATAAGTCCTCAATTGAAGAACCCGCGTAGGAGAATCCGATAGCTTCATCCTCCAAGACAACATAGCATTAACCGTCAAGCCAAACTACTGATTGATAAGTAAGTAAGTAGGTGTATATTTGAAGTCATTAGAAATCATCACTTGATAAGACACGTTGTGTTGTACAAATTTAACTCAGTAATGTAAAACAGCAATTATTCATCAGAAAGTCATAAAATAAAAGACATTTAACATGATGAAGATTTTCGATTCAGATATCCAGTCATAAGGGGACACATGATCTTGGGTGCTTTCGTGACTTTATCAACGGTCTACAATCTTTTTGGGAATATGTTAATCTTCCCGGGACTCAAGAGTGGAGTAAAGGCTGGGAATCACTTTCAGTATTTATATAAAGACGTTCAGATACGCAGATTCATCTCAAGTTCAGTGTTTCTAATTGCATTTACAAATAACTGGATGTGGGTTATCATTTGACTGCTAATTTTTCACGTTCCCAACGACCACGCTTGTCAATTTTGCAAAGAGAACTGCTTGGTCTTTTCTTCAAGCCATCGAGGACAGAGGATAAAAACTCAAACACAGAATGAATCAAATATACATGCACCTCATGCAGCTCTCCCTTAGAGACGGTGCCTGTAAGCTTCCGCAGCATGTGCAGTCTTTGATTACCTCCATGTGAATTCCAGTCCAACCTGTTATTGATAACAGTACTAAGAACTTTTATTGTGTCAACACATGATAAAATAGGAGGAAGCGTACAGTCAATTCTGTGACCAGAAATAAACAACACGTTGGATTTTTCGATATTCATGATCAGTTTACGAGCTCTGCATAATTCCATTACTTGTAAAGTCTTTTTTTCGTCATCGACAAATTCTCGAATGGAAGCCGATTCAGAAGTGAGCAAAGGGATCACTAAATTAATGTCATGAGCATACCTAGCCATTAAGACGGTTTGGCGATAACCTTTGATGTCTTTGACATAAATAAAGAAACAGAGCAGGGCCAGTAACAACTCCCTGTGGAGTGCCTTTTGATATTAGAAATTCATAGGAGCTTTGGCCGCGCACTTTGATGTAGGTCTATTTCTCTGATAATTTCGAATCCAGCACACAAATTTGTTAGGAAAGGCACAATTGTAGAGCTCTTCAACTTTCAAATCACAGTCAGTTGTGTCAAACGCGCATGAAAGGTCGAAGCTGGCTAGCGCTGTAGCAAATGCACAAGGACTTCATTGGCCTATGTCCGCAATCCGCAAACTTTACTAAAACTGCAGTCACTCAACTTGTCAAAGCTAATTTTCTTAATTAGCGTAATTTAATATCCTTCGTCCTAGCAAGCTTGATTGGATTTGAGACCTTTATAGAATGATGTGCACCCTATGCCTACTGCGAATCTGCACGTCTGCCGAGTTCCTCTTCTTGTCAAACGTATTCCAAAAACACAATCGAATGGGAAGCAGACTGGAGTTGTCGGTGAAAGTGAGATTTGTCTGTGTTATGTGAAGGTCCGTTTTGTGTAATTTGATTTCTTAAAAACAAAATTTCTGTCGACTTAAACATAGAGGGGAGTCTTTTCTTAGTTTTACGGCTGTGATTATTGAACGACATTCCTGTAGTGAAAATCCTCTTAGCTATTTCTGTTTGTGGAAAAGTCATACAATGGCTCATAATTTTCATCTGGCGATATGGTGCAAAGTGCACTGATAAAGTACACTCTAAACCAGCACCTCCTAAATCACACACTGAAGCGAGACACTATTCGTAACTAATAAAAAAATCCTAAAGCAAAGCGTTTTAGGAGGCTAGCGCACTAGAGTTAGGAGTTTCTTCTTTTTGTTCTCTTTTCATTCGTAACCTCCTTAAAATTCTAACGTTTGTCTAAAAATTCGATGAGATTTCTTCTTCTTTAGGAGGGTGTTCGTTTTTAGTTTAGCTAGTGTACTTCAACAAAGGAGGCGCACCTTTGAAGTTGTAGGAGTTGTAAGCTGCATACAATGAAATAACAAAATGCAGTGATGGTGTATTGAATCCATAGATCAGCGTAATTGCGTTGATCATTGATTCTTCAGTTCAGGATGATTACTTTCTGCTAAGTTCTGGAAAACCATGACGTGATATTTTTCAGGTTATCCATAAATCTGATAATCATCCACTCGGATAGTTGTTGGAGGTACTTGTTCCTCCTACTCATAGAAATTCGTGTGCTTTGAGACCGCCAAATACAAAGAAACTTAGCTCTTCATTTGTTAAGTTCTGTCGATGAGGAGAAATCATTTTATGTTCTTCATGCAATCTTTTTCATTGACTTTTTTCTTATACATTGCGTGTACAATCTGAATGGAACAATTTGTGATTTGCCTGTCAGCACTGCAAAAAAATGAAGGCCTTGTCTTGAATTTCAATAAAATCGGGCAGTGGGCATCTTGAGGTGCAAATATCGTAATATTGCTTCCTATCATAGCAGGTTACAAGACTTGTCAGCTAATATTTTCGTGCAGATTTTCAGGATTGCACTCAAGTATACTAAGAAATTGTAGAATGCTCCATTAGAGCCGACCCATCCCAGATCTTTGATAATATGAAGTGTCTCTCAGGTCTTTGAGGGTTAAATAGGACGTGCTAATTTCATAATTGTAAACATTTACCAGAAATAAAACTAACAATAGGCTAATATTAGTCATATGATTCAGCTAGCAATGTAGACAAGCATGTAAGTTGTGCAGGTAAGATATTTGTGCAATCCAAAGCTGTCGTTAAATTGAGTTCAGTAACTCCACAGAATTCCTCAACAGATGCTCAAGCTTATGCAAGATGAAACCGACAAGTCCTTAGATCTTTTTCCAACACAAACTATTTGCTACATTGCCTTATCTTCCCAGTATTCGCTATACCAATCGCACGCTGACGAAAAGTGCTCGTCATTGTCATCAAGATGCGGGTAAAGATTAGGGGACCTCGACAGTTACTGTTATTGTCATTAAAGAATATTCGTATAAGCTCCACTCCTACTGATGATTAACTATATGTCTACATCAATGTCAATAAATTAACTTTGACACCGAGTGTATAGTTCAACTTAAATATATGTCTATAATGCATAAGAATCAATTAATCACGTTTTGATTATTATACAGTTGATTTCAAGTGCCATGAAGAAGGTCATAATTGTCACCATTGATCACGGCTCACCTGGATTTTACTAGGAGTCTAGAGAAGTCTGATAGTACGAGAGCTATAGAAGTTTTCTTCCTAAATTCGCTCACAAGCGTCTTGTTATTTTTGATTTGTAGATTGTCATCCAACATCAGTAAAAAGGCAATTTTTAAATTATGCATCCAGTTGTCTTGCAAGAAACGAAGCGTCTACCATCGCAAAGTCCCATTTTTCTATGTAGATCCAGGTGCTTCCGAGTTTGGCACCCTTAGTAGCGTTATTATCCAACATTCATTTAATCACTCAAAATGAGATTTGTCATTTTTCTGATTTTGATTGCACTTTTAAGTCAGGCAGCTTCCAGAGTAGGCAGAAATGTGATGATCCTGATGACCGTTGGCTTGCCCGAATTCCTCTTAAAGATAATGAAAACGTCATTACAACCTATGTTGCTGTTGCAGATAGGCAAACAGACTGATATCGGTGATAAAAGCCAAATATCAGTGATAGTATATGATAACTAAAATGTCGAATGTGCTTGAATGATTTATTTGCATAGCATTTTGATTTATTATCCTACACTACATAGTTTATTATCCTACAGCAAAGGTTTGTATTCCTCACAGATTAAGGCTATCTTGGGAAGTCTTTAAGCAAGTGCCTACCCGAGAAAAAAAAACTTATGGACTTTACCAAATATTTGGTATTTACTTGGAAAATTTATAAGATTTGAATAGTTAAACAAACGTTTTGGAAATTTAACAAATTTAGGAAATGTGTAACAATTGCCTAACAAATATTTGCTACATTTTGTATGTAAGTCGATATTGACGAATTTTGCGAAATTTAGAAAACGTTTATCAAATGCCTAGGTAATATTTGTTTGGTTATCCAAACAAATGATTTTTTTGCATTTACTAAGTTTGATGAAAGAAAAATCTTGCAATAGGCAGGATCCGCTTATGAGTAACTGTCGTAAAAGGCGGTTTTAATTGCATGGTGATTTCAATGTGCGGTAACTTCACCCGTACAATTTTTTGAACTCATGCATATCACAAGGATGATCATCAGCTCTCATAAACTCTG
The DNA here is from genome assembly GCA_907163375.1 of Prostheceraeus crozeri. Classification (NCBI taxonomy): domain Eukaryota; kingdom Metazoa; phylum Platyhelminthes; order Polycladida; family Euryleptidae; genus Prostheceraeus; species Prostheceraeus crozeri. Next base: position 48,639 of record CAJQUW010014014.1, read on the forward strand.
ATTACAATCATCTCTCAATAAAATAGAAATGCAACGTCACAGGAAATACCCAATAATAAAGTCTGTACTATATCACAGTTTTGCGTCGTTGATAACTGGTTGATTTTTTTGCCATCAAACTTAATTAAATGATTGAATAATGGAATAATTGTCAGGAAACTGTTGATATTTTTCTATGATGGCACCAACAATTTCTTTCAAATCTTAAAGAGAGTGCATTATGTCATTTCCATGGATATCGACATATGAAACATGTGGGCCTGAAATGTGCATGTCTACTATTATTTCGAGTATTTTATATATGCCTATTTATATTTCATGAAATGGTGTGTATAAAATAAATATTCAAGTGACTTCATCACTACTCTCTCTCTCTTTCTCACTCACTCACTCGTTCCCCTTTTCTTCTTCTTCTACTCATTTTTCATCATCTTTCACATTCACTACATGTACACTGTAGCTACAATAGCAACAACATCAGTCATATATTTTCATTATTAAGGGAGCCTAAGCAGTTCTATCGGCACACATTTTGCTTCTCAAATTAAAGCATTTATTGAAGTTTCTAAGTTCCATACCATGCCCATCAGCAAGTCGACTTTGATCAGTTTCCTCGTGTGTTCCCTAAATTACTTAGCTAGTGATATTAAATCAGTATGCAACTGAACCATAAACAATTACATAAGCATCTCGCTCAGTCTGCGTAATCATATCTCGCTTCTATAACTTTCCGTCACTATATTAAGGAAATTCGCCACGCGCATGCAGCTGAGGAAGTTGGAAGTTCGTTCACATTGTTGGCAGCCTGGTCGTGGCCGCATTCGGGAGCCATGAGCGGTCGATAATATTCTCTAGCTGCGCTGTGACTCAGCGTCCCTGCTTAATAATTATTATCCGCCCATCACGTGGAACAGAAAACTGCAGTAGAAGGCGCAGTAGCTTGTGCACTCTTCGCTCTCGTGTCGAACGCGTGTTTACGTTAACTGCTTAATATTGCAAAAGTCAGCGCATCAAGAGGATATTTCTACTTACACACCTTTATTTATTCATCGTCGGTTTCTGATCGTCTACGTTTTTTCATCATCTTGCTTAGCTATCATGCACAACATGGAGCACAATTCGAAAATGAACACTCGCATGTAATCAGTGAGTTCTTCCAGTCAATGAAGCCATCAAGTTCCTTTGATTTTTGCATCAGAATTAAAAATGCAGCTCTTGGATCAAACTACAGAAAAATGGTAAGCTTCTAAATGTTTCTGAATTTATTTTGTCAACTTAGTTTCAGCATTTAACTGCAAGTCTAGGTACATGTATTTGGAAATCCCGAAAACAAAATCAAAGGAGAGATTTGGTCATGGATTTGGGTTTATTGACCATGAACACGTAGAGACATTTCTATTATTGACTACTCCTATATCTGCTCTTAATTTTACAAATACTAAAGAGCTACTAGCGTCATACTTAATTTACTGATAACAAAATATCTTAATTCCTCTTAGTTCCCCATAGCAGACATATCACATTTTAGGAGTCCTACCAATACTTTGAATTCATTTGTGTAATCGAAAACCCAAGTAAAGCGATGTGTTTCTTGATAGCTATAATATTTATTTATATATAAATATTATAGCTATCAAGAAACACATCGTTTTACTTGGGTTTTCCATCACACAAATGATGTCACATGCCCAAGGCTTATTCACTTTGAATTTAATATGAGAATGTGCATGTATATCAGTTTTCACGACGACGTTTCTCGTTGAAAAATCGATCAAAAGTTGATTGTGTCGTCAAAAGAATCATAATCAAATTGGAATATGTTGAAATGGTAATATATTGTTTTCAAATTCGTAATTTCTGATTGCTTACATTGAAAATAGCACAAACATCTGGTTATGTTGAGACAAAATAGTTGCATGCTAAAAACCTTAGAAACTATGAGCACGAAAGAACTTAATTAGCGCATTAAAACCATTTTAATTTAGCACTTCAATATTTAGATATGTAGTATACTTGTGCAATAGTATCAATATTTGGATGACAAATAATTGAAAAAAATTTTGAAACAGTCAAACATGCTATAAGTCATAAAGTTCTATTTCAGGACTGCAAAAATTTTAGATGGAGAATGTTTTTATCAATGCGGACAAACTATTGAGCTATTCGATATCTGCTTAAGTTATGCAATTTAATCTATTTTCTGAAAGATGGATCCATCAAGGAAGCTTGTTTAAATAGGTCACTATTTCCATTTCATATATGTTGAATTGAAAACCTGTAGCTACCGCCTATGATATTCAATTAATTTTTTCAGAATTGCCACATTTTAGAAAATGGTATCAATTTGACATTTCGAGTAGTTTAAGAAAAATGATCAAGCACACAAAAGGCATAGATGCTACACGACGGACTGCACGTTGTAGGCTACATGCACACTGTAATAAAGATCAGTCATTCGTTGCAGTCCAACAATAGGTTTAGTTTTGCAAAATCAATAATTTTTCATGCTTTACGATAAATATAAAACAATCAAAGTACAAACTCATTGCTACTCCTTTTATTCAATTTGTGTTTACTTATTACAAATTATGCTTCGCACTTTTCAATATCATCGTAGGCCTAGCTATTATGGTCACATGTTAGTTGTAGGCCCACCATGAATTACCTGCAGAGATGCTGTCATATAAGCGGTAGACAAGATGACATTACGTGTGTATATGTTCGCAGATTGTGATTTTAAACAAATTGTTTAAAATAAAATAAAATATCAAAATAAAATTACATGTGCGGTATTAAATACTATAATAAAAATTCAAGCATTCCTGAATATCTTCATCGCATGAACGGTTGACAAGCAGTCGGTAATAGGCTACATCTCGGTAAGGCTCTGTTTTAATTTGCAGATTGCATTTTGCATAAAAACAGTTACCGCGGTACTTGAATATCAAAATAAAATTATTGATAAATACTAAGAGTATTGATTAAAAAAATAATTGATAAATTGTTAATGATCACAATTCAACCACTCTTGAATATCTTCATTTGCTATCAAAATTCCTAAGAATATCGCTTCCCACATTGTCAGAGATGAAATAATCCAAAAGCAGTTTTCTTAATAGTCTTTACTGTAACACCTAAAATTACTATAAATGATTTATCTTCTGAACTTTGAGTAGGCCTACCCATAGAATGTTAATTAAGATCCGTTAAGTTTGATAATTCTGCTCTGCACATCAGCACAAGATTTGTCTTCTTTTTTACAGGTGTTGATTGCTGAGGCTGTGTATCTGTCCATCGATGACTCAATACCTGACCTACATTCGGCTGCTTTTCCGTCTTGTCTTGTGAGCTAATTAACCCCGAAAACTACTGGAATTATTCTTTATCCATAAATCTCTCATACTCGCAACGTCCCAGCGATCGTCAGATTTGGACAACCGTGTTGTGGTCCAACCGCGAAGATGTTTTTTTCAGTGACCTCGTATCATCGCTTCAAACTTCATTTGGTAGTGACTGTTTCTCCGTTGAACTGTAAATTTTTCGTGATATCACCTCTATTCTTAAAAATGTAACTGATAACGGCGCGACGGTGTTTGACTCGAAATGACAGTGTTTCAGATGAAGTGAAATGCGTATTCGGGCTGTGGGCATGCTTTCCGGTTGGAAGGATTTTCAAATGAAGAATGATCAAATCCGGATAGAGAAATTTCCTTTATGTTGATAAAGTGATATTCATAAAAATTATTTGTATCGGATCGTTCGATGTGTGCTACTATATAAAACTCTGTTCATTTTCCAAATACGTATGAAAAATTGTATTTTTGAAGGATATCCATTCCTTCTGCTGTTTACTTTGGGGAGCAGGGCTCAGTTTTTGTAATCTCTATGAATGTTATCGTACAAAGCATAGTTTTAGCAAGATCAGTCATTTTATTATAGTCATGCAGTTTTATATGCCGTACGGATTTTGAACGACTTTGAGCATGAATAATTCGAGCAGAGCGTTTTACTAGCTATATTTTTGCCGAATTATGATTGTTTTGGTTTTCTATTTGATAAATATAAAACATTTCATACAAGAAGATATTTTTCATGAATTCAAATTTGCAAATGTTTCGTAATCGCCTATGAAGTAGGATAAAATTTGCTTATTATTTACTAAACATATTATAAAAGCTAGAAATAATTTGCTAAATGTTTTGTAAAAGTTTGGAAAATTTACAAAATATTTACTAAACATTTCGTAAAAGTTCAGAGAATTTGCCAAATATTTTGTGGAAGTTTGGAAAGTTTGCTAAATATTTAGTAAAAGTTTAGGAAATGTACTAGGTTTGATAAATATTTCTTAAATGTTTAGGACTTTAATGCCAAGTACTTGGTAAGTATTTGTTAAACTGACAACGGTAATTTTACTCGGGTAAGTATTGACCCACCATGTCAGCACAATCACTGCAACGGCCCTCAGCACCGGGCATTGAGGGTGCTAAGAATCTCCCGGGTAAAACTTTCGTCTGGAATCTGGCCGAATTAACAGGAACGAAACTCAAAAAGCTATTAGTAATTTGAAAAATCGCAAAGCACACCTGGAATAGACACAATAACAGCAGCAGTACTAAAGGCAGGCGGCAAACCTATGTTGCACATGCTGGAAAGAATTTTCAATCTGATAATGAATGAAGAAGAGACTCCGAAAGTTTGATCCCGTATGCTTGGCACGCCAATTCACAAAAAAGGTGACAAGCTTAAGCCCGATAACTGCAGAGCGATTGCACTTCTCTCTATACCAGGGAAGGTCTTCTTTCGCATCCTACTAGACATAATGAGGGAGAAAACTGAAAAAGCACTTCATGAAAGCCAGTTTGGCTTCAGACCTACCCGAGGAGCTATCGATGCCATCTTCATCGCGCGTCAGATAATCGAGAAGGCCAAAGAACACAACGTCCCCCTCCACTTCAATTTCATTGATTTCAGGGCAGCGTTCGACACAGTGTGGAGGAAGGCGCTTTAGAGAATGATGCGAGCTATTGCAGTTGATCTGAAAATAGTCAGAATAATAGAACCCATGTACAAGGAAACCGAATGTGCAGCAGTTATAGATGGACATTTGACAGATTGGTTCAAAGTTGATGTAGGAGTCACACAAGACTGCCTGATCTCTCCTACCCTATTCAATGTTTTCTTAGAATTTGTGATGATAGAAGTAAGATCCCTAGACTCTTCACTCAGCCTTAGCAGCTCTTTTTCTTTCAACATCCGCTACGCTGATGATACTACTCTAATCTCAGCAATCTTCGATAAATTAAAGCTGTCCACAACAGAATTAGAAAGTTCATGTAAAAAGTGGAGCATGAAGATCAGCGTCGACAAGTGCAAAGTTATGTCACCCAGCAATGATCTCATCTTTATCAACAGGACGCCAGCTGAAGGCGTGGACGAATTTACCTTTCTAGGCAGCGTTGTCCCTGATTCCTCATCCGACATCACAAGGAGGACAGCTCTAGCTTCACAAGCCTTTGGCCGTCTACGAAAATCAATCTGGAACGAGCGTCGTATCAGCTGTGCTCTTAAGATAAGACTGTACAAAGCCCTCATAATACCTATAGCCATCTACGCACGCGAGACATGAACACTGAAAAGTGAAGAGAAAAGAAAGCTGGTGGTCTTCGAAATGATGTGTCTACGTGCCATCTATGGAACCAGCATCCGAGACCGTATTCCGAACGAAACCATCAGACGCAACCTCCACATGAACACCACCATCGTAGATGTAATTCTGTCGGGAAGGCTACGCTGGTTTGGCCACGTAGCGAGAAGACAGTCAAATCACTATGTCTCAAGGGCATTCAGGCAGGACTTCTCCAACCCAAGACCGCGCGGAAGACCAGCGAAAAGATGAAGACACCAAATACGGAAGGATACGGGCCTGCCAATCAGCACCTTAGAATGCCAAACCCAGAATAGGGGAAGTTGATGCCGTTGGAACAGACTGGTGGGAGCAAGGGCGATCGTAGCCTAAGCAATTAAGTAAATAAGTAAGTAAGTATCCTTAACTCTAAACTGTAAACTGAAAATATCCGTTGAAATATACAGCTAGTTTCAGGTTTTTGCAGTTTGAACTGTAAATTTCCGAAAAACAGATGTTTGTTTATCTGATATGAACAAATTTTAACTGTCATGTCATCACTCATCAAGTTTTGACGTCATCATTTTCACAGATATTTACGGATGCGAAGCACACTCTGTGAAGAACACAGAAGTGTTGATTTGGCTCTAAAGTTCGTATCGGAGTAGGCAAAAACCAGTTCTGTCTTCTTCTAAAATTTTATGGCTAAGAGATGACGTTAAAAGCTATTTACAGGCCCGACGTTTCACGCCTTCGCGCTTCCTCAGGGGCAACACAAGCTAAAACCACAAGTAAGACCGACAGCGTAAGGAGAGCGTGATGACAAAGCTCTGCAACCTTATATAGTGGTGTGTGGGATGTGAGAATCAGACTAAAAATCAATCAGTTCATGTTTGCGGTTAATGTTGGGCTTCATGCTCATGATACAACGAGCTTCACTCAAACGAGTGTCGACAGGATTCTTACATTTGTCCAAGATATCTAAAGTGAAGTTGTCAATAGACACAATATGCTTGCATTGAGATCTGTGGTCTGCCAGTGCACTGCTGGTCTTATTGTTAAAAGAACGCGCGTATTCCATGAAACGCAATTTAAAAGGACGACAAGACTGCCCTATATAAAAATTGGCACAAAATTTACAGGTAAATTTGTAAACAAAGAATTTGTCTTTGCAAGTATATTTGCTAGGTAACCAATCACAGACCGTGCAATTCTCATGTTTATTATGTTTAGGCTTGTTTTGAAGGCTACTATAAAGATTAGAGTTTGGAATGTCTACTAGGTTGACAGGTAAGTCGTATTTCTTAATAAGGGTGCGTATTTTACAGCTAGTTTTATCATTTATGTATTTCATTTTAAGAATATTTGGGTTGCGTTTTTTAGGGACAGACTTATTTTTTCTATTTCTAAAAGTGCGATAGGTGTTGTAACCATTTTGACGAAACTTTTTGTCTAGTTTATTTTTGGAGTTTTCAAACGCGGCTTCTGAGCTGCATCGTTTTTGGACGTACTCTACAGTATTTTTTAGATAGTTGCTTTTTACGTGATTTGGTACGTAGTTATCCTTCCGTAAGGCAGTGCCGGAATGATAGGGTTTCTCAAACCAGTTGTAATGGATGTTTTCATTTTCTATAAAAATGCTTAAATCAAGGAAGTTTAAGACTCCGTTTTCAGGTACCTCCATGGTGAACTTAATTTCGCTACTTATGCTGTTAAAAGTTTTCAAAAGTTTAGAAAAGTCAAACGGTCCAATTATAATGTCGTCTATGTAACGAGCGTAGAGGGCAGGGACTATAGCATACCTATCTTTCAAGTCTTTTAAGGCAACCGTTTCCAATTTGTGAAAATAAATAATCGCGAACGGAGGGCCGAAATGAGATCCCATTGGGCATCCTTTTATTTGGAGATAATGTTTATTATTAAATTTGATTTCGTAGTTATAACAAATGAAACTTAACATCTTCGCAACCGAGTCACGATCCAGACCAAAACAATTTATATTATTCCAATTTTCATTAACAAATTCCATGACAGCCTCAATCCCATCAGCTATGGGTATACTGGGGTAAAGGTTTTTTACGTCTAAGGACATGAAAGTACTGTTACTTTTATAGTGCATTTGGTGCAACCTATCGATTAAGTCTACTGCATTTCCTATATACGACAGCACGAAACGTGTCAATTGAGTTAGAATTTTAGTCAGGAGCCTTATGGTCCTTGATAGTAACATGGAACGAGGCAGCGTACGTTCCCGTACTATAGAGACGTTCTATTTGGTTCCGAGAAAAACTTTTGCAAGATGATTTTATAATTTTGTTAGCCTGGTTTTCTGTACTATTTACTCGAGATTTGGCTAGAGGTTTGTACGTTTTAGTATCATTGAGTAATTGCTCAGTCTGGGCAAATTATATCTACTTCATTAACAAGAACAATTTTACTAGTTTTATTAGTTGCTTTTACTGAAAGCTCCTGCAAAAGGTTCCTGCAAAAGTTTTTCTAGGAACTAAATAGAACGTCTCTATAGTACGGGAACGTACGCTGCCTCGTTCCATGTTACTATCAAGGACCATAAGGCTCCTGACTAAAATTCTAACTCAATTGACACGTTTCGTGCTGTCGTATATAGGAAATGCAGTAGACTTAATCGATAGGTTGCACCAAATGCACTATAAAAGTAACAGTACTTTCATGTCCTTAGACGTAAAAAACCTTTACCCCAGTATACCTATAGCTGATGGGATTGAGGCTGTCATGGAATTTGTTAATGAAAATTGGAATAATATAAATTGTTTTGGTCTGGATCGTGACTCGGTTGCGAAGATGTTAAGTTTCATTTGTTATAACTACGAAATCAAATTTAATAATAAACATTATCTCCAAATAAAAGGATGCCCAATGGGATCTCATTTCGGCCCTCCGTTCGCGATTATTTATTTTCACAAATTGGAAACGGTTGCCTTAAAAGACTTGAAAGATAGGTATGCTATAGTCCCTGCCCTCTACGCTCGTTTCATAGATGACATTATAATTGGACCGTTTGACTTTTCTAAACTTTTGAAAACTTTTAACAGCATAAGTAGCGAAATTAAGTTCACCATGGAGGTACCTGAAAACGGAGTCTTAAACTTCCTTGATTTAAGCATTTTTATAGAAAATGAAAACATCCATTACAACTGGTTTGAGAAACCCTATCATTTCGGCACTGCCTTACGGAAGGATAGCTACGTACCAAATCACGTAAAAAGCAACTATCTAAAAAATACTGTAGAGTACGTCCAAAAACGATGCAGCTCAGAAGCCGCGTTTGAAAACTCCAAAAATAAACTAGACAAAAAGTTTCGTCAAAATGGTTACAACACCTATCGCACTTTTAGAAATAGAAAAAATAAGTCTGTCCCTAAAAAACGCAACCCAAATATTCTTAAAATGAAATACATAAATGATAAAACTAGCTGTAAAATACGCACCCTTATTAAGAAATACGACTTACCTGTCAACCTAGTAGACATTCCAAACTCTAATCTTTATAGTAGCCTTCAAAACAAGCCTAAACATAATAAACATGAGAATTGCACGGTCTGTGATTGGTTACCTAGCAAATATACTTGCAAAGACAAATTCTTTGTTTACAAATTTACCTGTAAATTTTGTGCCAATTTTTATATAGGGCAGTCTTGTCGTCCTTTTAAATTGCGTTTCATGGAATACGCGCGTTCTTTTAACAATAAGACCAGCAGTGCACTGGCAGACCACAGATCTCAATGCAAGCATATTGTGTCTATTGACAACTTCACTTTAGATATCTTGGACAAATGTAAGAATCCTGTCGACACTCGTTTGAGTGAAGCTCGTTGTATCATGAGCATGAAGCCCAACATTAACCGCAAACATGAACTTATTGATTTTTAGTCTGATTCTCACATCCCACACACCACTATATAAGGTTGCAGAGCTTTGTCATCACGCTCTCCTTACGCTGTCGGTCTTACTTGTGGTTTTAGCTTGTGTTGCCCCTGAGGAAGCGCGAAGGCGTGAAACGTCGGGCCTGTAAATAGCTTTTAACGTCATCTCTTAGCCATAAAATTTTAGAAGAAGACAGAACTGGTTTTTGCCTACTCCGATATGAAACGTAGTCTTCTGTTTGCGGCTCTAAAGTTGCCTAAGTAGGTTCCTGGGTCTACATGTTGACTACATGTGTTTCCCACGCATCGCTCATAAGCGATCAAGAATGATTGAACTTCGCCGCAGTTGTAATTTTATTTAAATATACGTTGATTATTATTATTCTTGAAGGAAGAAATTAGTCCCCAATTTTGGGGACCTTTACTTTGACTAATTATGAAATTGTCCTTGAGATGAAAGGGAGAGATACTTTTTCTTGGATCGCAGAAATTGAATAAAGAACCTCCAAAGACAGCGAAAGATGATACTGTGAGATGGCTTGATGTAAAGCTCAAAGTTTCCTTGCTCAAACGACCAGGGTATCGGGGAAAGGTAATTCCTGCTGCTCTGTGCATTTTTAAATATTTTATACCTCTTCTGAATCTAAAGTGAAAAATTCTTCAGTGGTCTAGTTCTCTTCGAAATAGTTCTGAGTCGTTTTTCGCAAAAAAACATATAAATCTATTGACTTGGACTTCATAATCGTGCACAGCCTGATATCAGTGATGTCTTATGCAAAATCACTCACACTTTTGACTAGGCCGGAATTAGCGAATTCTGAAGTGACTTAAAAAAGCAATTTAAACTTCCAAGGCTTAGGCCTACTTCTACAAAAGGCAACAATATTGCAGTTATGCTGCCTAGATCCAAGGAAAATCTTCTTTTTTTCTCTTAATTTACCTGTAGTCTTTTGTGGATGTTTATTTTGATTAGTGGACAGCAAAGTCTTTCTCATGTACGTTAGTGCCTTAGCAGTTCATTTCTGAGATAGTTCCACTGATACCCACCGTCAGATCACGCTCCATTACATCTGATGCATCAGTTGACCCTGTAAACTTTTCACAAGTAAAAAAATACAATTGTTCATTTCTTCAATAAATCAGCAAGGTGTGACAATCAATTTATACGTAATTTTCCGCGCCAATTGAATAAATTGTCAAACCAGAACTCCACAGCACCTGATGACATACTTATCACATTCTCATCAAAGTCGGCTCAATTTGTTGATGCTGCATCCTGTACCTTCAGTCTAATATTTTCAGCAAGCATGGGATCCTCTAGATTAGGTCAGCGTCATGTCTTTGTCGTGTGTGGGCAGTTATGTGCCATAATCATCTTCACCTTTCGTGCAAGTTTTAGTGTGGCTCTGGTGTCAATGGTGAACAGCACAGAGCGGACAACGGAGACCATACAAGGCAATGCGAGTTCCATCCTGTCGTCAAGTAGCTTGTTTTACAGAGGAGAGCGATTCTCATGGCCGAAGCAGATGCAGGGATTAGTTCTTGGCTCCTATTTTGTTGGCTACATCCCGTTACAGATCCCTGGAGGGACACTGGCTCAACGTTATGGAGGAAAGCAGATAGTTACAGGATGCGTCGTCAGTGCAGCACTATTAACGCTTCTGACGCCCATTTCAGCCCACATGAATGTCTATTTGGTCATCATGCTCCGTTTTGTCGAAGGTGTACTTCAAGGTGCTTTTTATCCAGCCATCTTTGCCATGCTTGGAAGATGGTGTCCGAAATCAGAGACAAACATACTTAGCAACATATTTCTATTGGGGTCTCACATTGGCCAGATAATAGGACAAATAGCTGCTGGAATTCTTTGTAATTCATCCTTTCTTGGCGGGTGGCCTGCTGTATTTTACATTGGAGGAATTGTTGGTCTCTTGGCAAGTTTACCATGGATGGCACTGGCATATAACTCCCCACATGACGATCCTCGCATCACTCAAGAAGAGAAGATGTACATTACTGACTCTAACTCTATTTACCAAGTGAAAACATGTCGAAGAGCAGTTCCTTGGCGATCAATTCTCTCCTCAAAGCCTGTTCTTACTTACATCACATGTAAAGGCATATATAGTTTGTCTACTTACACTTATAGCTCTTGTGTGCCTCAGTTCTTATCAGAAGTTCTTGGCTTCGATATATTGGATGATGGTTTCATATGTACCTTGCCTCATATAGGTTTCATATTTTTCTGCATCATATTTTCTTTTTTTGCTGAAAACTTGAAGAATCGGACAAAATTGGGCAAGACGAAAGTAGACAAGATCCTCAGCCTTATAGCTTTCTGGAGTGGCGCATGCTGCTTGTTTTGCATGACGCTCTTCCCTTGCAACAGATTGATGACCATCTTATTGTTATTTTTAGGATTTTCTTTCCTAAGCGGAGTGTACGCAGGATTTTACAGCACAGCCATTGATCTCTCACCCGAATATTCTGGTACAATCTTTGGTTTCGGCAATGCTATGGGAAATATCGGAGGCATCATGGCACCGATTATGACAGATAGCATAACCACATCTGGCACTGTTCATGAATGGAACATGGTATTTTACATCCTCAGTGGTACAAGCATTCTCGGAGGGCTGCTGTATCTAGTTTTTGGATCCTCAGAGCTCCAGAACTTTCAGTCAGAAACTTATGCAATGTTAGATGCAGATGACGAGTCAGAATTGCTAATGAACAAGCGATGAACGGTAGGAATACAGTGAAAGATAAAGTTAAGATGCTTAACTGATACTTCATCTTTACAGAGCTGATGAAGCGGATGCGTAAGCGATACTCGCAGAGTCACTCGATTTTGGTCGGGCATGGATTAATCGTATACCTGACTACGAATTTCCTCCGTCAAATTTCCTCTCAATTCACACGTTGTGGTTGACGGTTCAGCTATAATTTCCTAATCCTGTCTCACACCTACATCCACACTGTAAGCCGTTGACTGACAATTGACAGACATTTATCCTACAAAATCTATTTTGTCGGTCATTGTTAATTCTTGTAGGACGATTGACACTGAACACCTACAAATCTGACAAAAACGACAAAATGAATAGCAATGAATTATAACATACTTGTTATTATATAACATAACAATATAGCATATAACTAGTGTTACATTTTATCAAAAATGTGGGTAATTAATTAAATTATGTCAAAGTAAATCATGGTATTGCCCCACAATAATAAAGATTGCCCAAAAGTCAAGCAATCACTAATCGAAAAAATCAATCAATATTCAACAGTTTTTGCCTAGTTAATTTGCATACAAAGCATCTGTTTCGATGTCGGTGGAGAACCTACAAATTCGTCGGATATCGCAGGATATTGGAGGTGACAATCGTCGGTTGATTTTGTCAGTAATTTTGTATGATTATTGTCGTTCCACGGTTTACAGTGCATCTAGCAAGACTAGCACACTGAGATGGTGATTGAGACATTATTACTATTTTAACATATTTTATTTCAAAGTAGATATTATCATCTGACACTCATTAGTGTTCAGGAAGAACATTGGACACACGCTTCGATATATAGGGTGTTAACGATGATCCCGCCGATTTTCTGATGGAATATTTTCATGCAGTATGTCGATTCTGTGAGCCGATTTCCATGTGAAATGAGGTCAGGAAGATTTATAATTTTGTATTATTGATCTGAGATATCTGCAATCGAAATGTTACTTCAGATTGTTACGCACTTGATTCTTGAATGATCATGGAGTACAAAGACTTAACAACTGCAGAAATAGCGATTGTAGTTTGCTTTTCTGTTGCATTTACAGTAATTGTGAAGAGGCTCGTCATTTGTTTATTGAAAAATTCGATAAAGCACCTCCGCTTGCTAGGACCTTGAGCGACTGGAAACTACGATTAACGGAAGCGTTGTCCGTTCTTCCACAATCTTATGCTGGTGATCAATCGAACCGGCGATTATCTGAAGAAAAGAAGAACGAAGTATTGGAGTTATTCGAGAACAAACCATGTGCCTCACAACACCAGGCCTCTCTAGAATGTGGTGTATCTTTGGGAAGTGTCAACAACATTCTGAAGGACGACGGACTTCGACCGTGGAAGCTTGCTACAGTTCAAGAACTCCAAGTGGACGATAAACCTAAGAGACTTGAATTTTGTCGGACGGCTCTTCAACGTCAAAGGCTAGATCCCCATTTTGTGCAGAGGATTTGCTTTATCAACGAAGCCACCTTCCACATCAACGGCTCTATGAATCGTCACAACAGCTTCATATACTCGCACGATAATCCTAAAGCCATATCTGTGACTTCCATGCGATCAGTCAGTATCCTTTGATGGTCAATGATATCTCCCAAGTTCGGCATCGTTTTTCATATTGCCACACAACAACTAATGGCGAACTTCAAAAAGATGTACTGAACACGCATTGCCACTTCTTCAACAACGAAGATACAGACATCTCCTATTTCAACAAGATAGTGCAACAGCATTACGCTACGATTGTTCGGGACCTCTTGAATGAAACGTTACCATGAAGGTGGATAGAGCGAGGAGGAAGTATTCAATGGCCCCAAGGTCTCCAGACCTATCCGTCAATGACTTTTGGCAGTTGGGAGCTATTCGAGACAAACTATATTCATCACCGCGTCCTTGCTTAGAGAACTTGTTGCGAACATCCTCATTGAAGTCATCGAAAAGGCTTACCATTCGTTTCTCAAGCGTTGCAATTTGTGTGGACACTTTGAACAGCTGCTATGATACGTTTCCTATTACATTCCAAATGCAGTTTGTTTTATACGACAGCCAATGTATATTTTCATCATTAAAATTCAAGTTTAAAGGGACTAATATTTCTTATAAAAATCGGCGGGATCAACGTGAGCACCCTGGATATATTAAAAACAATTTTAAGACGTGCATACGCGTGTCAGTGCATCGATATATTGCCTAGAGAAAAGCGGTTTCCAGTGATTGAGCCAGTAGTCTCTCCACTTGAGCATCCTCGCATCACTTAAGACGAGGAGATGAGCATCATGAAGTCTAACTCTCTTTACCAAAAGATAATGCAACGGAGAGCAATTCCATGGCGGTCAATTCTCTAAAGAGATCAACGCATGTTCTTATTCGCACCAAAACTTCTCAGTGTGCATGTAGATGAATTCGCGAATATTCTTTTTCTTATACCATTTTAGATACAAAACCGCTGTTTTAAGGTATTCAGTTTTACCTTTTTAGCAGTTTTTCGCTTTTAGCTTTTTTAAAGCTATTCTGGCGTTAAAAATGTTGCCTACACTATTCGCTGCGATGTAAATAAGTCCCTCCTCATCTGCTGCATAGTCGATGAATGTAATTTCATGCCATATTTTCCTGGTTTGGGTGAAATATGCTGCATGAATTTCACGCAATATATATTTCACATAGAATCGACAAAAGTCATATATTCCGGAGCAATAATAAATTCATTTTATTTTTCGAAAAATCTCCGAACAAAATGCCACAGAGGTGCAAGAGTATCACTTTTATCTCTTTTATAATTGTCGTGAAATATAAGGAAAGACTTTATTTCTGTAAATCGTTATAATGGCACGAATAGGATGGCCATCGGGAAGGCGCCATATCTGCTGTCGAACGATGATGAGCTTACAATGAGCCAACAATTGAGAGAAATAAAGCAAAGCTTCTATCTCCAGCCGGTCCGTTTATTTGCGTAATCTGATGTAGCAGCTGAAGTATCGTCTAGGATACAAAGTCTTATGAATGATGCCTTTCTCTATTTTGTCATCACAAAGTATCAACATGGATTCCTTCTCGGTTGCCGGACACATTTCACGTTTGACTTGAAATAGCTAAACGATGAAACTGTTGGCAGCATTTGGTCGTCCACGACTTGAAGTGGGTGCATTCCAACTCACACGAATCCAAGGTGCACTGTAAATCGCTCAATACCAATCACATACGAAGGATGCATACCAAAATATTTTTTTGGTATATTTCTGTATTCTCTTGGTATACAGTGCGTTCATAAAGTCACTGTGCACCTAGTAAATCAATGCATGTGCAATACCATGTCGCTTAGAATTTGCCACGGCACTATAAAAAGTGGAGTTTATCTTGTAGAAACTTCGACTTCTGTGTGATCACAAAATATCTATTTGCATACTACAAAAACATTTAAAAATGTCCACCCTGTTCACGAATACAAATGTCAATTCAACGTCTCATATTCTCAAACATTCGGTGAATTTCCTCGTGCCTGATAGCGTCAATTTGCTGTCGTCTGTTTTCTCTAGACTCCTGTAGAATTGGTGACCTGCTTCCGTAAACCTCCTGTTTCACCGCTAACCACCAGTAAAAGTCCAAGACATTCAAATCCGGGATCTAGGATGCCAAACTCCTTCAGAGATAACTCTTGTTTGAAATATTCCACTAAAATATCGAATTGAGGAATTGGCGGTATGCGCAGTTGCTCCATCTTGCTAGAAATAAGTAGTCAAACTTTCATCGTCACTTAATTCGTCAATGAGTGAAGCAATAATTTTGTCAAATAATTTTTGCAATAGTAGTTGAATATCGGCCCAAGCAGTTGTAGTCTTGACATAAGAGAATGTAATGGCTTCTCAACAAATTCGTGCGGGTTTTCACTACACCATATGCGGGAAATCTGACTACTGAAATGCCTTGATAGATAAAACCAAGCTTCATCAGAAAAGAAAGTCTTATCGAGAACATTATTTACATTTAGATTTTCCTTGAACCAACAGCAGCACTGAAGACGCTGCTTATGATCGGCATCCTTCAATTCATGTTGGCCAGAGATGCGGTACGGATATAGGCCTATGTTCTTTCTTACAGCAGGATGAGCCGCCCCGAGAGATAGACCCACTTCTTGGGATAAGCGACGCATCGACTTGTTTGGGCAATGAGTCATAGCTTCAGAAATAACATTTTCAGGAATAACTTTTTTTATCACTTAAGATTAGGGCCTAATGGTCGATCTGAGCTTGATGGATCGTGCACCGAGTCAGCTTTTCTGAACTCACTGATTGGACTCCAATCAACATTTCGATGAGGCAAATCAAATGTAGGTAGTCTTTCTAAAAACCCCTTCTTCACCTCATTATTATATTCCCCATTGGCGCGAAAAACATTTTCGACCAAGAAGTTCTTCTCTCGCATTGACTGCATACCATGCTTAGCTTCGAAATGCAACGTACTGATCTTCACCGAGTTAGTAGCTGACAAATGTGAAGTTAAATTCAAATTCTAGATCATGTTGAATGTCGCAAGCTACTCAATTGCGCTTCCCAAACGAGCCAGTGACTCTGTGCATGTGATAGATATCTACAATTGTAAGATTACGACTGTTTTCTTTGGCAAAACAAAGTTAGAAGAGGTGCACAGTGACTTTATGAACGCACTGTATATCTGTATGCTTTTCGTATATTATTTCAAATGTGGTATGCTTTACATACTAAAGCCATACCAGCACAAAGTTAAAAGAAGCCATCAATCATGTCCAAAGTATGTTGATTTAAGGCCTTTTGTCAATAAAGATCACACTTATGTTACTACTGTTTTGTGAGTAGTAAGATAATGACATTCAAGAGTCAAACTTACAATACTTACTTACAGAATTCGATTTAAATACATGTAAGTCTAAGGCATTTCATCAATAATCAATAAGTATTCAACCATCAACAGTTATGCATTATGTAATTTTGGAACTAAGCATATTATCAATCCGAAATAAAAACACATTATAATTCATGAACGCAAAAATAGTTATGTTTGAGATATATATGTCAACATGGTTGCTCGAAGAATATCGTTTTATTGAACTGATGTTTATCAACTTAGTTCATGGAAATGAGCTATTTATGAGTTTTGTGAATGCCATAAGACAAGTAGCAACGACGACATGCGTCGTTACTTTAACGATAATTCCAATCTAGTTAAATTCCACACTTTCACAATGAAATATTCACGACTGGCATTACTGAAAAAAGTTATTTGACAGTAGTATGTAATATACATGTATATATTTGCTATGTGAATTAAAGCTCTACATACCAGAGGCATACGAATGAGGATGACTTTGCATCGGTTCTCGTATATAAAACATGCCAACAACTCGCATTAGTGTAAAACATCCAATCACAGATAGAATAGTTCGTATCGCTACACACCAATTACATACAAAAATAAGTGAGATGTCGTATGAAAAACATACCAGATCTCAGTAAGCATACGAGAATCTCGTATCAGATGCTAGTTTCAAATTGTATGTGATTTTGGTATATGTTTGTATGTAATTTTCGTATCCATCGGTTTACAGTGTGCTGTAAATAATCGATCAATCCATCTGGACAATCTTGCCGACAATCGTCTGGCAAATCATCACCAGTGTCGTCAATATTCACTATTTCTGCAAAATTGCATTGTGTGACCCGGTTCTGACTGAGAGCAGGAAGGAACTTGCACAGCAGCATCAAGTTTGCTCTATTTGTAAGATATGGAAATTTGAACAAATTACAACTTGAGAACAATCTAATGCTCATCGAGTGTCTCTCATCCCTGTGTGTACTTAACAATGTTTTCTCTCATGCAATCAATCAGAAACATAACTTGTGCAAAATATTCAACGAACACATTCTCTAATACGGTATATCTTAGAACATGTCATGGATTATCATCCCATCACATTCAATTCTTTAATAATGAGACAAACTTAATTCCCGCGATGGATGTCGGACATCAGTGTATGCATATTTATTTGATGCCTTCCCGCTCCTAGGAAGTGCTTCGCTAAACTTCTCCCGATTCGAAGGGGTCAGCGAGTAATGCAGTAAGCAAAACCGACCAATAAGCCATGCGCAGGGTATGGCAATTTTTTTCACGGTCAAACATTTTTGTCTAGGGCCGCCCTGTCACTGGATACCCTGGCAGCTGTGTTATTCATTGATGATACAAAACATGACTAAAGCAATAAGATTATCTTTTCTAAGTCTGTGAAGGTTTACTGCCATGACATGGAAAATGTCGCACGGCAATATTTTTTATCCTTGCTCTCCTGCGAGGGCAAGGGAAATTTTTATAGAAATCACATTGGTCATTGGACATTTGCCATAGATTTAGAAGATAAGCTATTCTATGAATCCAGCGGTTAAGAAATCGTAGAAATCCGAGGTGTCCTCGGATTTCTGCATTTTCTTGCCTGTCTGGCTTAACAGAACATAACATTGACATGGATTTTTGAGGGCAACAATGTAGGACTTTTGAGAGCACGTAAGTGCCTAAAAATGTTCTACAATGCTGCCTGAAAAAAACGTTAATAACATTGTTCGTAATATGAAATTGACTGGGCAGCAATGTAGGAAAAAACGGGCAGCAGTGCTATGAATACACATGGAGATATACGCCAACTGCAATTTCTAAAATATCTCTCACATGCATGCAGATATCATTATTACGGGACACATTGCTGCCTTCTATTTTCCACATTGTACGAGTTCCATAGCTCAATTACGCGCAATACCTATCATCCTTCCATTGTTTGACTGCAGACTTTGAATCACCTATACTGATTCTATTTAGGGATCCTTTCATTAAGGATTGCAGACAAAGCCTAGCTCACATCTCTGGCATCGATATGGATGTTTATACGTATTTGATGATTGCACTTGACTAAGAGTTCACAGGCGGAAGGTGTGTCTCTAGATTTTGTTAGATAATTTCACTTTTCAACTTGCAATGACATTCAGTTAATGTCATCTTACAGTAAAATCATGTTTCTGATTGGAAAATCATTGAAAAACATTCAAGATTAAAGTAAGACAATATTGTCACTCTTGTGCATTGCACAGTGCAATAATGTTCTTCAAAGTTGGTCAACGACATATTTTTGCAGTATGCAGCCAATTGTGCTCCATAATTATTGCTTATTTGCGCTCAAATGTTAGCGTAGCGCTGGTTTCTATGGTGAATACAACTAAGTCTGTACAGAATCAGAGTAATAATCTGCACACTGATCATAACTCCTCCACTTCATGGTCAAATACACCCTCAGGCAGACATGAGTTGTTGTGGTCCAAACAGCATGTCGGAGTTATCCTTGGTGTGTACTTTCTCGGATATATCTTTCTTCAAGTTCCAGGAGGAACACTAGCTCAAAGATATGGTGGCAAACACATTATAACTAGCAGTGTAGTCATCTCGGCCACATTAACCCTTTTAACACCAGTTCTAGCATTTCTAAGTGTGTATTTGGTAATTATATTGCGTTTTCTAGTAGGCCTTGTTCAAGGTGTAGTATATCCTGCAGTTTTTGCGATGCTAGGAAGATGGTGTCCACAGCAAGAAGCTAGCGTCCTAACCACAATGTTCCTGCTCGGTAATCAAGTAGGTACAGTGATTGGTCAAATTGCAGCTGGAGCCCTTTGTGATTCTACATTTCTTGGTGGTTGGCCATCCGTGTTTTACACTGGAGGATTCATTGGTCTCATTACCACTTTACCTTGGATGTTGCTAGTTTATGATTCACCTGATAAACATCCTCGTATTTCAAAAGAGGAGAAAATATACATCAAAGACTCCAATGGTGTTGATGAAGAAGAACTGCATCTAGGCCTAAATGCAGCAATTCCATGGAGATCTATTCTATCATCACAGCATGTCTATGTTTATGTATTTTGCTGCAGCGTTTACAGCTTCATTACTGGCACTTATGCCACTTGTTTGCCACAATATTTGTCGGAAGTTTTAAAGTTTGATATCATGACAAACAGCCAGATAAGCAGCTTACCTTATGTAAGCTTTATTGCTTTCTGCATAGTATTTTCATGTTTTGGAGAAACTCTTAAACAACGTGCAGGGCTAAACAAAACGAAAGTGAATAAGATGTTGACGCTTATAGCATTTTGGGGTTGTGGATCCTGTCTTTTTGCAACAACGCTATTTACATCCAAAAGATGGATAGTTGTTGTGCTACTATTGATGGCATATTCCTTTCTTAGTGGCCTATTTAATGGACTCCATAGCACTGCCCTCAATTTGTCACCTAGATTTTCTGGCATTATCTATGCCTTTGCGAATATCTTTGCCACGATTAGCGGCGTCATTGCACCTATTATGACTGACAACATAACAGTTCATGGAACTGTTCACGAATGGAATGAAGTATTCTATATATTGAGCGGGATTGCTGCTGTAGCAGGACTTTTGTACCTGCTGTTTGGATCCTCAGAGCTTCAAAATTGACATTCGGATCCAACTCCTTCTAAAAATAAAGCAGAAGCTGATTCACAAAAACTCGCAAGAGATCCTGTCAAACAATACATGACATTTTATCATGTGAAATGAATGTACTTATTGAGGGTTCCATTTCATACAAAGGTGATTCGATAATGGATGTCATAGGTGTTGTTATCATGCTCCGTTCTTGAGAATATGATAAAGGATTTTCTTGGACGGAATCAATCTTATAATGAGGCCATCTGAAATCGTGCGTTAAAGAAGATTCATAAAGCATGATTAAGATGGTGTGAAAGTTTATAGCTGATAAATACACACGGGATGTTTTTGATATACCACTCGGACATTAGCTTGAAGATAGCAGAAGGAATACCAAGATACCAAGCTACGAGGAATTACAAAAAGTCATGCGCATCATTCCGTCGTGAGAATGTTTGACCTTCTGATTTGAGGTAGACTTAGATGTAGACCAAAGTTCAGCCCAGAGATCATTCTAGTTTGGAATGGTGAAGGAAGAAGGCAGCTGTCAGGCAGAGAGCTGAGACGTGATAATGCAGGATGTGGCAGTAGCACATGTAGATGCATGTGATCACTCTAAAACGGTTAAACAACATACGGTTAAATTAAACAGTTTTGACGAGAAGGAACCTTCACGAAACTTTTCCATGAGAATTCATGAAAGTTGATGTGGATTCATGAGATTTTTATGAGAAATCATGAGATTATCATCATTAGGGGCAAGGTCCAGCCCCGCTTTAGAAGCGCTGATTGAAAAATGGACTAGTGGGAAGGTCCTCCACACCTATCTCGTCAAGTTTGGCTATAATATGTAGTCCTAGGATAGTCAAAAGTTTGACGCGCCTTGAACGTTTAATGTCTGCCGGTGGGAACGCACCACCTGTCCTCTTAAGGGCAAACCTTAAGTCTTATTAAATATAAGTTTATTAAAATTATGAAACATTTAGACGTCGTTATGGGAATGTCCCAGCTTCAATCAGTTTTATGATGCTCTCACAAGAAAACATTTAACTCATAATATTCTCATGATACTTTGATGAGAGAGTTTGAGTGGTAGTGAGATATTTCAAGAGCACTTACGAGGTCTTATGAGAATAATAATATCATTAGTTGTTCATGAAGAAATGAATAGTGGTCATTAGAATATTCCGTTGAGGACAAGTTGAGGTAGGCGACGTTCCTCTTGCGACGATGTGGTGGCCATTGCTTGCCCAATACTTCTGTGTTGCTCGCACTTACACCGAGCACCTTCTTAAACCAACGGGAATTCCAGTGCTACCACGTGATCCTGCCATGTGCGAGGCACTTAGCAAACAGAAATATCACATTCTTCGGAGAAGCGTTTGAGATGGTTTTATGATTGTAGATGGCTGATCATGTTGGCCTTCGTTTGCACTGCTCTTATCACAAAAATAAGATGTAGTAAGACGATCATGAAGGCAGAAGATAATTGTTGAGCGAGGCATGGGAAGGCCTTGCGGCAACGTTCTGAGACCAAGAAAGTCTCAACAACCAAAACCTGATAATAATCTCTAAGGTAAGAAGCTACTAATTTATGCATGATATTTTTATGAGAAACTGATTTCTAACGCGATATCGTTTCAAATCCGCATGAGAAATTTCCGAGAAGGAACGGACAGAATGGAATCAGCCGGAAGCCGGTGAAGAAATGTTGATGAATTTATTTGACAAAGAATGGTGTGAGAAGAAATGCAACAATGATGCATGAGCATGGCCTGAGGATGTGCAATGACGTAGACAAGGAAGCCACATAGAATGCAATGGAGCAGGGGTCTTTCGTCTGGATCAGTGACAAGTGTGTAATTGCATCTTAAGAGATGTTGAATATTTGAGTACCGGACAACATCATGAGGAGAGAAAGACTGGAGAGAAAGATCCGAGCTGAGGTGAAAGAAGAGCCGAGACAATGATGCGGTCATCGATAAACCAACAACAAAACAAAACAAAATATGAAGGGATAATGTCGTCTTTCGAAATTCGCAAATCTTAGCTTCAACTTCATCAGCCCGGCAATTCAATCTACCTATTCCACACACCAGAATGCATGAATGCAGGTTTTGTATAATTTCATTGGTCTCAATTGCTTAAAGGCATTGATTTACACACATTGATTTCATTGACATAGCAACTTAGACTAGCATCATATATTGCTAATTTTGACATTAGGTGTGCAGCTACAGTATTGGCCAGAATGGATGACTCAGTTAATCAATTTGTATTGTTTTCTGTTGTGGTTGAATCTGCAGACACCCTGACCTCTCTGCGGAAATGTTTTTGTCACAAATGTCTTGCAGGACCATCTGCATGATAACTGAGCTGTCATGGCTTAGCATTACATGTGGTTGTCGACTTGAAATCACACAGACCACGAAAATTCGGGCTATCCAAAAAAGACAAATGCCGACAAGATTTTTGCCATTCTGCCGATGGAAATTGGAATACTACAAACGGGTTCCGGTTACGATCTTGTAGAAAAACAAAGGACGCAGCCTAACCCATTTTATGTGACACGCTTGAAAACCACCAAGATAAAGAGGTGCATCTCGATACATGGTCTCTACTGTGAAAAAACCTGTGGAAAATTTTTGCTGTTGAAAAACTCTGGATTATGGTTTTTGAATGAAAGTACAAGCATGAAAGCTGCTTGCCTAGAAATTCTGAAAATGAAAGTACTGCCATTCATAGCTATCTAAGCAGTGCTTTTCACTCACAACATGATGTCACCCTTGAAATTGGAAGCAATATGGCTCTGCAATTCGGGTGTTGAGGCCTTGAGTCCATTATCAAACATTCACCAGAACTCAGTCCTATTGAAAATTGATCGTTATTGCTGAAGCAAGCCTACGAAGCCTGACATCTTTACATACGAAACCAGACATCTTTAATGGAATTGAAGAAAGCTATCACGGCAGTGTGGACGAAGTTGATAAATGAAATTTTAAGCAAAAAGTTAAAATTCCTCAATGCCTGACAGCATTTGTGGGGTAATTCAGAAATAGGGATGCACTCCAAGTACTGACCGGTGGTCAATCATGTAATATTTAGATAAATAGATTACTTGGATTATTATTTGACTTCCATTTATAATTCACTTAATACGAAATTATGCACACTTACAAGCATCACAGTAAATTTATCAACAAAACCATAAAACACACATCTGAGTCATCCATTCTGGCCAATAATACTGTACCTAGTTTTGTCACGTAAGCCTACTGACATAAAAATTACTCCACTATGCATAATTCACATAAAACGTTAAAATCAAAGGTCAACTTTGATTGAGCTATCTACGAGAGAGAGAGAGAGAGAGCTATCCGCAACTTGAGCTACAGCAACACAAAAAGTACTTTAAAGGAAATTTAACTTGGTAATACTATATAGCAGCATTCAAGCAATCAATCGAAGTCAACAAATAATATGACTTAGAAATGCGCAACGGAATCATGTTATGGAGTGCTTCAATTGGAACTTAAAGTGACCTGTTTGCAATGGGAGTTCCACTTGGTGTAGGCCCACTCACATATTTTTTGAAGCGACTCATTTCAGACGGCATTGGAGAGAAGCTGCTTTATAATGTGCAGAATTCTACTTAGGATATGAAGGATATTTCTCCACGCATCCGGAGTGTAGTGAAAATCTTCAAAGAAATTTACAAAAAATTTCTAAATTTCTAGGATACGCATTTATCATTAACAGCGCGACGTTTTTCGGGTAATTGAGTAAAATTAACATGCCATGGATATTCATCAATCCGTTTGCATCGCCTTGATAAATATCTATGGCATGATAGTTTTATTCAGTTATCGGAACACTGATGGCGATTTCTCGGCGATAAAGGATGACTCGGGCTATACAAATATGCTGCAGAATACGAGCATTCAATGTTGTTCGATGTAACTGAATCACTCCTAAATTTAAAATTTCCTACAAAACTAATGGAAAGCAGCTTCTTCTCAATCCTGTTCTAATGATTAGTACGAATCATATAATTACATGCACGTCCAGAAAACAGAAATAAGATACTGAACTCGCCAAATGCTTCTCAAGCAAGAATATATCTTTTTATTAATAGTCATTTGGACCACCTTTTCCTTTGCTGCAAGCCATTATCCTGTAAAGCATTGACATGTTCTTCACGGGATCATCTCTTGTCCATTCTCAATGCCGATTTGATCAGTTCTTGTTTTGTTGTCAGTGTCTCTTTTCTCACTGCAAATTGAAAAGGTCTAACACAGGGATGCGCAACCTGCGGCCGTGGCAGAGGCAAAGTGCGGCCGTGACAAAGAGAAGTAAATGAAAAAGAATATTGTACATGTATACTGCAAATATTTCTGGAGTTCAAGGAAATTGAAGAACAATCGTCACTATAGCAGAATGCTAGTCACCTTGTAACTGTCGAACATCTTTATGCCTATGCTGCTTGGAAGAATGCGCGCTGAAGGCGTTCAAGCAGTTCGATAACTCATTAATAGAATATTTTAGGGCAGTTACATTCATGTGCATTCATGGCTAGAGTCATCAGCTAAAAGAAACAAAGGGACAATTGTAATTTGCTTGAGTCCATGACCTGAATAAGGATGCCTGCTAGATCAGTTTCTGCAGCGGTTGTGTTGTATGCTTGTACGAAACAACGGATTGAATCGAAAGATATTATAATTTCTTTGCGAGATATTGCTTTTCTACCTATTTAGATTTTTGTGTATTATACATCTAAATTAATGTGGCGATAATCATGGCCAAGACAACTTTTGAGAGCATACAGAACATACCGGAAAATCTCAACTGAAAAGCAGGCTGCGAGTTGTCGAGATGCGGGACTACAGGAGGATGATGCGAATTTCATGGGTTCAGAGAAAATCTAGCAAGGAGGTATTTCGCATGGTTTATGCAGTGCGCGGGCTGGTCCACTTCAACAACATTTCTTAAGTCGTATGATGCAAAGGAATCAGCTACAGCATGTTGACATGGATGATCGAAGGAAGCGTGTGCGAGGCAGGAAGAGGTTGACGTTCCTGAAGGCGATAACAAAAGAGACCAGGAGGAAACCTACTGAAATGTCGCATCTTTGCAATGATCGATTAAAATGATTAAGATGACAGCATCAGCGATCGGCAGCCGGCATCAATATCTAGGGCAGCAGAGAGAGAGAGAGAGAGATAGCTGGATTTTAGCTTTCTTCATTCCTCTTCGTAGATATTCCAAATAGTCACACTATGTGCTGTTTGATTGCAGTTTGCCTAACTAAGACCTCAGCCACACTGCAAGCTTTTCCAGACGTTTCCGAGCGTTTTGCAGCAAATGTAAAGTCGTCATTACAAGTAGTTGTAGACTGCCACACAACGAGCAAAGCAAGCGCAAGCGATTAATAGCTTACGGAGATACTTGTGCTTGCTTTGCTTGGCATTGCTCTGACTGAGGCCTAAAACTTGCCAAGCGTAGAGGTAAACCCAACCTTTAATTTTGGGCCTTTTCCCACTTTCCACGTTGTGTATGTTATTGTCATTAAAATATATTCGTATAAACTCCATCACTCCCGTTGATGATTAACTATGTGTTTACGTCAATGTCAATAAATTGACTTCATCAGATCATTGTTGATATAAGCCAATTGTATAGTTCAACTTAAATATATGTCTTTAATGCATAAGAATCAGTCAATCACGTTTTCATTGATTTGATTTCACGTGCCAATAAGAAGATCATGAATTTTTCACCAATAGAACAATCAAAACAATTATAGAAATGCTGTATTCATTCTTGATGATAACCAGAACTTTTCAATGGCAGTAAAAGTTCAATGTATTGTTATTCATAACTGCCTTCTCAGGAACGCATTGATAAAATCTTTTCTCTTGTCATTGAGTGGAAGACTTTATGCATCATTGATCACGACTTGAGGGGGGATCACGACCTGAATTTTTCTAGGAGTCTAGATGAGTCTGATAGTACGAGAGCTATATAAGTTCTCTTCCTAATTTCGCTCACAAGCGTCTTGCTATTTTTAATTTGTAGAGTGTCAACCAACATCAGTAAAATGTCAATTGTTAAATGATGCATCCAGTTGTCTTGCAAGAAACGGAGCTCCTAACATCGCTAAGTCCCATTTTCTAAGTAGATCCAGGCAGAGCTGGAAAAATTCCACTGAAATTTTTTAATTCCAATTCCAATTCCAGAGCAGAAATTTCAATTCCAATTCCAGTCGAAACAGTTCAATTCAATTCCAATTCCATAATGAGATTCAATTCCGATAATTGCATGACGCGTATATGTTGATGTATCTAAAGTTTCCTCGCTTCAATCTAACCCATGCCTGCATCCTATCCTCGTTATTCCTGTGTGCCGTTCCCTGCGTCGTTCCTATGTGCGTTCTCATGTTCATAGTTCATATTTCTTGTGTACATGTACATGGATATATGTAGCCGGTCAGCCTACGCCATTCTCGTTTCGTAAACGAGATATTCAGCATCTTGTGAAAAAGAGAAAAGAAAAAAGCAAGCAAAACGCAAATTGTGCGAGCTAGTTTCCATGTTTTCTTACTTGTATTTATATTTATCAAGCCAAATTGTGATCTGGATTGCTGCCCCTTGTCCAAAGATCATACACAAAAGCAATAGTGAATTTACAAAATACTGCGGCGACAGGATGACAAAGAAAGAAACCCTTTAAAACGTTCTGTACGTTCATCATTTTGAAATATCGCTCCTATAATCTATCAAGAGTATTATCAGTCACATATGCAACTTGCAATGTCGATTTACAGAACATGCATTGCTCCAGCTTGAAATCAGAGGTCAAGAAATCTCAGAGTATTCATTTTACTTGAAAGGGCTCCCCTGTTCACTATATTTTGAACAATTTTCAAAATCTTCACATGCTTTCGAATATCAGCTTCCAAAATATCATCATACTATATCACATGTGTCATTTAATGATTAATTGAAAAGTTCCAGCGAGTTCACTTATCTGAGAAATTATTGTCGGTGAAGAAGCTTTCAATGTGTTTATTCGACAAAAGTGCTAGGTTTCTTAACCGTATGAAGATCATCCCATAATTAGAATTTTTTCTATTGAATTCTTGAGATATTCTTACAACCAGTGCGCCGCCCACTTTCAATTATGACTTTGTGGACCAATTTTTAATTCGAATTTTTTGAAAAATAATTGTTAATGACTGCTGCAAATCGACACAATATACCAACCCAGGGAATAGTAGGCTATACCACATGAAACAATGCCACCATCTCACTTAATATTATCTTCATAAAAATCCTGCATTAATTTGCTGCCAATAACTTCCACAACCAACTTGGCAAATAGTTTGACTATGATACAATGTTTTAGATCGAATCTGATCTATAAACCATAGATTTTCCATGTGCCATCATTGTACATAGGCAATATATCAAACTTCCATTCTAGTATACTATTATCTGCTTCTATGAGAGAGAGAGAGAGAGAGAGAAATTCCATGTTAAAAAAGGAGATTAAAAATTCCGTGATAAGAACGAAATGTGGTCGGGTCGAAAGCTAACGAGCAGAGATTAGAGAAAACTCTTTCAATTTTCAAAAGAAAGTGGATTTATCGTCAAATGTCAAAAATTTGCATAAATTAGAGACGATGAGAAATTGAAACAACAACACATACGACATTTTCAGTAGCTGTTAGAAGAACTCCGGGCTCTCGCGGTGTCACATAACTACAACTACAAGTAACAACTACAACTGCCTACCAGCGAACAACAACACAGTAGCGTATGCGGCAACACATCAGCGAGCGCGATTGAAGATTGACGGTATAAGTGACATTGATATTTATGATATTATTTTGGTATAAGTGAGTCCGATCGAATTGAAGTGAATTCAACATCAAGAAGTGAACTGCAAGTTTAAAGTTTTTCTTTTATCGTTGAGTATCGTATTTGTATAACTATAGTCTTGAAAATTAATATTTTCAATTGTTGTGATTGGAAGTTGAATAATATTTCATGTCATTGTCATTTTAATTGAATCATTAATTATTAGAATAATTTGTTGACACTGTCTATATTGTGATTTGAACTGACAGGCTGCCCTTTAATGCAGGGTTAATTTTCCTCTTTCCAAACAGATTGTTTTTCGTGTGTACAACAATTAAGTTAATCTCCAATTTTTGTGCTTATCCAATCAATAACTAAATTCAACAATTGTTTTATTTTGATTAATTATCTTACATGATAAATAACTAAATAACAGATTGAACAAAGATGATTATCTTTTCATTGTTTGCTTAATCGCTGAATTAACATTGTCTGGGGGCTGTAGGCCCATCAAAGTCACAATTAGCACCCTTTATTCAACAAAAGAATAAAACTAGCTCTGTCGATCTATCTATCTCTCTTATCTCTGCGTGCAGTTAACACAACGGCCGAATACTGTGATTTTAATTTTTGTACAAATAGATTTATCACAGGTCTATCGAAAAAGTGGAATTGAGGTTTATCAAGGTCAATTCCAATTCCAATTCCAATAGATTTAAATATCGTCAATTCCAGTTCCAATTCCAATTCCGACTTTTCCAACTCTGGATCCAGGTGCTTCCGAGTTTGGCACCCGAGTTAGTCTAATTATTACTCTAACATTCATTTAATCACTCAAAATGAGATTTGTCTGTTTTCTGATTTTGATTGCACTTTTAAGTCAGGCAGCTTCCAGAGTAGGCAGAAATGTGATGATTCTGATGACCGTTGGCTTGCCCGAATTCCTCTTAAAGATAATGAAAATGTCATGACAACCTATGTTGCTGTTGCAGATAGGCAAACAGACTGATGTCAGTCGTAAAAGCCAGATATCAGTGATAGTGTATCATAACTAAAATATCGAATGTGCTTGAATGATTTATTTGCATAGTATTTTGATCTATTACCCTAGTGCTTTCGCATATATCGTCTTAGGCCAATAAACGATATTAGTCTACATGTCACTCTCTTAAAGAATATCTGTGCAATGTCAGTATGAGCACAACACAGTTTTGAAAGCCTGATCGTCTATTAACGGTTCGTGGGTGAACGAAGTGCAAAATGAACCTTTTGACGCACTTTGATGTGTTGCTGTGGCTAAAATACTGATGCAATAAAGCCATCATTGCATAACGTTTACTAACGTTTAACGCACTTAATTAATTTAATACTTTATTGATTTTATCCGTGTCAAGAGGTGGGAATCCCAGACAATTATATGCTAGTGGGTGTTTTGGGTGCATTTTGCATCCCAATATGCAGAAGCAGCTAATTCAGTAATTTTACTAGAAAATAGCATCTCGAGAAACCAAAAGAATGCTATAAGAATGCTTTTCAGTCAATTTTCATAATTCCAGTAACATACAAAAGTGTTGATTTGGCTCTGAAGTTACCTAAATAGGCCTCTAAGCCTACATGCGGTCTACATGTCCTTCCCACGTATGACTCATAATCGAGCAAGAATAATTCATATGCAGAGATTGAATTTTGACGCTGATACCAGCACATGAACATCTTCATGCGAGTATATGTTCATATTGAAGGAAAAAATAGTCCCCAATTTTGGGGACCTTTAAATTAAAAAATTATAAAATCGTCTTTAACCTGAGAGGGAGAGATATTTTTTCTTGCATCGCGGAAATTGAATAATGAACCTCTTGTATAAGACGACGAAAGATAATACTGTGAGATGGTTTGATGTAAAGCTGAAAATTCCATTTCCCTTGCTCAAAATGGACGAGGGTATCGAGGAAAAGTAATTCTTGCTGCTCTGTGCATTTTTAAACATTTTATACCTCTTCTGAGGTGTTTTTCACAAAAAACATATAAATCTATTGATTTGGACTTCATCATCGTGCACAGCCTGATATCAGTGATGTCATGTACAAAATTACTTACAGTGTATACTTTTGACAAGGCCGGTATTAGCAAATTCTTAAGTGACTTAAAAAAGCAATTTAGGCAGCAGCAAGGCTTACTTCTACAAAAGGAAATCAATATTGAAATTATGCTGCCTAGATCCAAGGAATATCTTCTTTATTTCTGTTAATTTACGCGCAACCTTTTGTGGATGTTAATCTGATTGTTGGACAGGAAACAGTCTTTCTCATGTACGTTAGTGCCTTAGCAGTTCATTTCTGAGATAGTTCCACTGATACCCATCGTGAGATCACGCTCCATTACATCCGATGCATCAGTTGACCCTGTAAACTTTTCAAAGTCATAAAACAACAGTTATTGATTTCCTCAATAAAACAGCAAGGTGTGACAATCAATTTATACGTAATTTTCCGCGCCAACTGAATAAATTGTCAGACAAGATCTCCACAGCACCTGATAACATACTTATCACATACTCATCAAAGTCAGCACATTTTGTTGATGATTCATCCTGTACCTTCAGTCTAATATTTTCAGCAAGCATGGGATCCTCTAGATTAGGTCAGCGTCATGTCTTTGTCGTGTGTGGGCATTTATGTGCCATAATCATCTTCGCCCTTCGCTCAAGCTTTACTGTGGCTCTGGTGTCAATGGTGAACAGCACAGAGCCGACAACGGAGACCATACAAGGCAATGCGAGTTCCATCCTGTCGTCAAGTAGCTTCTTATACAGGGGAGAGCGATTCTCATGGCCGAAGCAGATGCAGGGATTAGTTCTTGGCTCCTATTTTGTTGGCTACATCCCGTTACAGATCCCTGGAGGGACACTGGCTCAACGTTATGGAGGAAAGCAGATAGTTACAGGATGCGTCGTCAGTGCAGCACTATTAACGCTTCTGACGCCAATTTTAGCCCACATGAATGTCTATTTGGTCATCATGCTCCGTTTTGTCGAAGGTCTACTTCAAGGTGCCTTCCATCCCGCCATCTTTGCCATGCTTGGAAGATGGTGTCCGAAATCAGAGACAAACATACTTAGCAACATATTTCTATTGGGGACTCACATTGGCCAGATAATAGGACAAATAGCTGCTGGAATTCTTTGCAATTCATCGCTTTTAGGCGGGTGGCCTGCTGTATTTTACATTGGAGGAATCGTTGGTCTCTTGGCGAGTTTACCATGGATGGCACTGGCATATAACTCCCCACATGACGATCCTCGCATCACTCAAGAAGAGAAGATGTACATTACTGGCTCTAACTCTATTTACCAAGTGAAAACATGTCGAAGAGCAGTTCCTTGGCGATCAATTCTCTCCTCAAAGCCTGTTCTTACTTACATCACATGCAGAGGTCTATATAGTTTGTCTACTTTCACTTATGACTCTTGTGTGCCTCAGTTCTTATCAGAAGTTCTTAGCTTCGATATATTGGATGATGGTTTCATAAGTAGCTTGCCTTTCATAGGTTTCATACTTTTCTGCATCATATTTTCTTTTTTTGCTGAAAACGTGAAGAATCGAACAAAATTGGGCAAGACGAAAGTAGACAAGATCCTCAGCCTTATAGCTTTTTGGGGTGGCGCATGCTGCTTGTTTTGCATGACGCTCTTCCCTTGCAACAGATTGATGGCCATCTTATTGTTGTTTTTAGGGTATTCTTTCCTAAGCGGAGTGTACGCAGGATTTTACAGTGCAGCCATTGATCTCTCACCCGAATATTCTGGCACAATCTTTGGTTTCGGCAATGCTATTGGAAATATCGCAGGCATCATGGCACCGATTATGACAGATAGCATAACCACATCTGGCACTGTTCATGAATGGAACATGGTATTTTACATCCTCAGTGGTACAAGCATTCTCGGAGGGCTGCTGTATCTAGTTTTTGGATCCTCAGAGCTCCAGAACTTTCAGTCAGAAACTTATACAATGTTAGATGCAGATGACGAGTCAGAATTGCTAATGAACAAGCGATGAACGGTAGGAATACAGTGAAAGATAAAGTTAAGATGCTTAACGGCTACTTCATCTTTACAGAGCTGATGAAGCGGATGCGGAAGCGATACTCGCAGAGTCACTCGATTTTTGTCGGGCATGGATTAATCGTGTACCTGACTGCGAATTTCCTCCGTCAAATTTCTTCTCAATTCACACGTTGTTGTTGACGGTTCAGCTATAATTTCCTAATCCTGTCTCACACCTACATCCATCCAGCAAGACTAGCACACTGAGATGGTGATTGAATATATTTTAATATATTTTTTTTCAAAGTAAATATTATCATCTGACACTCATTTGTTCAGGAAGAACATTGGACACACGCTTCGATATATTAGGCCGTGCATACGCATGTCAATGCATTCTAACATTGCCTAGACAAAAGCGGTTTCCAGTGACTGAACCAGTACGTATTCTCTCCATATGAGCATCCTCGCATCACTTAAGACGAGAAGATGAACACCATGAAGCCTATTTCTCTTTTCCAAAAGAAAGTATAGTGGATAGTTCCATGACGATCAATTCTCTATAACACTTAAAGGATCAAATCATGTTCTTTCTCATGCCACAACTTGTGAGTGTACATAGATTGGCGTTTATTATATGCAAAAATGCTTTTTCTAAAATTACTTGAGATATTCTGTCGAACATGTAGAATCTAAAATTGCGGCCGGCAACCACTGAAGTTGACTTGTAAGCGGTCTGACAAAATGATTTCGCAAAGTAGACTAATTTTGTAAAAAGTCTGTGGTTGTGATAGATTCTGTTATACAACCTCGAACAGTGCGCAGATGTCAATTTTGTGTGCTTGACTCCTACAGATAGACAGATGGCTGCAAGCCTAACAAGCTTGTATCTTCAACGCTTTGTAATTAAATCCATAGGAAGCCTTTTTGAGGAAAATTACCAAAATGTCATGTAATAATGCTACTTTGATACTCTTTCAATTTGAAAGAAAGTAATACCAACACTGTTTTAATAAATTGATATGAGATGACTCGACACGTCATGTATGGAGCATCTAACTTTGAAGTGTTCAAAAAACGGTTTCAAATAAAAAGATTTTAAACGGAAATCGAAGAATAGGAAGCGTCATTCCAATGCAAGTAAAAATATTAATTTATCTTTGCCTTTCGTTAACGATAGCTTAAATAGAAAAATTAATTCTGTGATTCGCAAATATAATCTCAATGTTCGTTTTGTTGATAATACCAGTCCTACATTGTCCCGCTGTCTAAATAGTCGCAATAAGCATAAAAATAAAAAACATAGCAACTGCAACCTTTGTGATCGTTTGCTTAAAAAAAATTTAAAAACAATTAAAATAAATTGTAATAGTTACAATGCTGTCTATGAGTTTAAATGTCGGATTTGTAATGCTAGTTAAATAGTTTAAACTTCAAGATCTTTCAAAATTAGGTATCACGAACAAAAGCGGAGTATTATGAATAAGGACAGTAAGAGTGCATTGAGTGTGCATCTTCGTGATTGTGCTGCTGTTGACCTTGATGATTTCGATGTGAATATCCTTCAGAGAGCGCGAAGTACGGTTGACACTGCTTTCATAGAAGCTCGCATGATTCAGGACAGATATCCATCTATGGATCGTCGTCATGAACTTGCTGGCTTGCAGGAGAACACAGGTAACGCCATGTAGATTTTTATTCAGCTTTTACATATATATGTCCAAATAGCATGTCATATGCGCCTGTTTTAAGCTCTATGAAGAAGGGTCTGGACCCGAAACGTCGAGTAAAAGCTCGTTTTTTCTTTACCTTTTTAACTAACGGATTTGCAGAAATTCAAGGGAGTGCGTTTCTCGATTGCGAGTACAGCATATGATCATGATCCTCCCGTTTGCTGCCATCACTTAAATTGCGACTTAACTCGGTAATGACAATGCATGTCAAAACTTGTTGAACTTGCCAACTTATTATAGCTTTGTAAAATACAAAAAATCCGGCACATTAGGCGAATTTTTGGAGCATTTTTTTTTAACTGAAGGAATAAGGTGATGCTGTAAACTACCTGCCTCTTGATCAATTTCTAATAATCAGGGGAATATGATATTCGTTATAAGACGGTTAATGCACACTAAACCAAAGCGTCCATTAAACGGGAGATGGATTGTGGAGTTCAAATAAAAGAAAATTCCTCTCTTATTTTAGTCGAATTCTTGTTGTTTTAAATACGTACACGCATAAACAGGCCTAACGCGTTTCGTCCTTAGACGTTCTCCACTTGAGGGCTTTCAAGTATTGTCAAATCATCAAAAAAATTCCCAAATTTTAGAATATTATTTTCCAAATTCAAAATTTGAATGGAAAATTTGATCAAATATGTCTGTATTCTGAAAGGGTGCACCCTGCTTGCAATTACAATAGCACCGCCCTACGGTGTGGCCATGAGAGAGACTCTTGAAGACGATCACTTAGAGAAGTATTAAGTGTAACTGTTGAAAATGTGATCGTAGGTTATGGGCGAAAGTAGGACTGACAATAACTGGGAGGTCTCATTAGAGACTGGAGCTACAAGGAATTCCATGGAATTTTAAGCAAACTGCAAAAATATTGAAAATACTGAATATGCACATAATTTTTATATGACCCATCCAAAAAAACTCAAACTACCCACACGAACTGGACAAACGACAACTGATTTCCTTGAATCTTGGCATGTATGTGTTACATCACTGTGCTCACCGTACCTATCCACAAACTAAGTGTACTAAAAGCTAAGGCACTGTACTTTCGAAAAAATATGTCATTAAAACCAAGGGTATTGGTAGGGGGTAATTCCATGCAACAGCATTTTGGGCAATATTTGTATTTTCAACTTTGCAACGAAGTTTTCTTTGAAAATTTGCATATATGTTCATTTTTCATGCTGAATTCGAAAGTCATAGTGGCGACCACACCAAATGAGTACTTGTATAAATTATTGTATTCGTCCTCTATTCTATTTATTACTTGTGTTTCTGATCTGAACGACGAATTCGTGAACTCGGTCAGATGGACATTTTTGGTCGTTTTACAAGATTTTGATATGATAATGATTGTCTTATCAAACAAAATTTCGCGTACATGACAACATTATGATTCTTGATAATTCCGTGAGTTTTTATGGAATTCGGACAAAAAAATGTGGTTTCAGCAGCAGATTGAAATTTTGAGAAAAATCAGAAAAGTCTGGTCGAAAGGATAAAGGTCATTTTTTTTAAATTCACAATTTCTCAGTTGTGATGATACATTGTTGAGTGCTTTTCTTTTAGTGTGACAACTGGACACACAAATGATGCATTTCGTTGTATAAAGAAAGTAGAAGCAGCATTTCTAAGTTGCGAAATGCACATGAGTCAGAAGACAATTTTTGGGGGACAAATGTTGATTGACACAAAGGTCCCTAATAAAAAAAAAGATGAAAGCTTGAGTTGTAGTCTGGCTAAAAGTACGGCTCATGCGCTTTCTGATGATGCATAGCTTTATTTGTATAATTCAAGGAGATATAATGAAATTTCTTCCCGAAGAAAGAATATACCTATGCTTGGGACAGGCTTTTTTTAGTACTTTTTCTGCCTTTCACCTAACAGTTTCATGAAGAAAACTTTGTTAGATTGATCTGAATTTATCATACCCGAACAGAGAGATCCTAAGGATCAAGATGAAAAAATATGAAAATCGGTTCAGAGCTAAGGATTTTACAGACAAAAGACACGTTTTTGACAAATGCTGTTATATAAAATGGATTTATCTAGGGTGTTCGCAGAATCTTCGAAAATGTATCAATATAAATCGTTTTCCACTCGTCTTTCTCATTCACATTCAACAGCCACAAGTACCGAGGATCAGCATTACCCGTCCTATGTCCATCGAATCTGTGCAAATTAGGAAGCTGTGCTTACTGAAAAGAGGACGAACAGTGCTTGTCACTCGGCACTTCAGCGAATGACTAACATTACTAACACGTCTTAAAAGGTTTGACCCTATCAGGAACGGGGCACTCCCACATCTATATCTACGCATATCCCATATCTTCTACGAGCAAAATAAGTCAGATTGAAGCTTATTTTTTGTGACTTTTAGATTTTTGTACACTGTAAATCGCTCAATACCAATCATATACGAAGGATGCATACCAAAATACTTTTTTGGTATATTTCTGTATTCTCTTGGTATATATTTGTATGCTTTTCGTATGTTATTTCAAATGTGGTATGCTTTACATACTAAAGCCATACTAGCACAATGTTAAAAGAAACCATCAATCATGTCCAAAGTATGTTGATTTAAGGCCTTTCGTCAATAAAGATCACACTTATGTTACTACTGTTTTGTGAGTAGTAAGATAATGACATTCAGGAGTCAAACTTAAAATACAGAATTCGATTTTAATACATGTAAGTCTGAGGCATTTCATCAATAATCAATAAGATTTCAACCACCAACAATTATGTATTATGTAATTTTGAAATTAAGCATATTATCAATCCGAAATAAAAACACATTATAATTCATGAACGCAAAAATAGTTATGTTCGAGATATATAGGTCAACATGACTGCATAAAAATATCGCTTGAATGGACTGATGTTTATCGACTTTGTTCATAAAGTAGGGCTAACAAAACGTCTTGTTAATGTTGCTAGACAATCTCGTGGAGCGTAAAATTCAAACTAATCTAATCTAGCTAAATATCTCTCTATCAAACAAAAAATATTCACGACTGGCATTACCGAAAAAATGTTTTGACAGTAGTAATACATTTCTTTTGCTATGTGACTTACAGCTGCACTTACCAGAGGCATACGAATAAGGATGAATTTACATCGGGTCTCGTATATAAAACATACCAACAACTCGTATTACAGTGTAAAACAGCCAATCACAGATAGAATAGTTCGTATCGCTGCATGCCAATCACATACGAAAATAAGTGAGATGTGGCATGAAAACATACCAGATCTCTGTAAGCACACGAGAATCTCGTATCAGATGTTAGTTTCAAATTGTATGTGATTTTGGTATATGTTTGTATATAATTTTCGTATCTAGCGATTTACAACATATGTATGTTGTAGCTTCAGCAAAAATTTGGGCAAAATTGATATCTTCAAAGGTCACTTTTAAAAGTACTTTTTAGAAAATTGATGGCTTTCATTTAGAATAGCATTGATTATTATTGATATAACGCTTATGCATCATATTTACATAACATTCATGCATGTGCAATTCAAGATTTTTAACTTGCACATTCATCTTATCTACCAAGTTGAGCACATGTATAATTGCACATGTAATAGACATGTACATGTAACATACATCTATGGTATAGGACTATGAAGCATGAACTATGAAGTTTTGATGTGAATTTCTAGATGTGAAACCCACAGAAAATTCCAAAATGCATATTTCCATTCGAAATATTGCATTCGGAATGTATCATAACTTTGTCTTTATAATGAATAAGTCATTTGAACGAGACATTTGGAAAGATAGAAAAATGCAATAGTACATGAAGACATTATTTACGTCGGTTACTTTGGTTGCAATGAACAATTTTTGAAGAGTCAAAAAATATGCATAAGTTCATTAAAAATGGAAAAAAATTGAAATTCAATTTTTATATTAAAATTTTGCTATGAAGGTATTCGAATCATCCAAAATAGGCGCTCAACCAGTCATTCAACCAAGTCAAACAAAATTCAACTTTAGTCAGCTTTGATGTAACAACCTTTTGCACTTAAATGCCCAACAATTTAGGAATCAATGACATAAATGACTGGCTTCAGAAGCACTTGGAGAAGAGCATTACCAACAAATCAAAGATACGACCATGGTAACAACGATGACTCCTACACTGTAAATCGCTGGATACGAAAATTACATACAAACATATACCAAAATTACATACAATTTGAAACTAACATCTGATACGAGATTCTGGTATGTCTACAGAGATCTGGTATGTTTTTCATACCACATCTCACTTACTTTAGTATGTGATTGGTACGTAGTGATACGAACTATTCTATCTGTGATTGGCTGTTTTACACTGAAATACGAATTGTTGGTATGTTTTATATACGAGACCCGATGCAAATTCATCCTTATTCGTATGCCTCTGGTATCCATTTGGTATGTGCGGCTTTAAGTCACATATCAAAAAAATGTATGTATTACATACTACTGTCAAACAATTTTTTTCGGTAATACAAGTGGTGAATATTTTTTGTTTGATAGAGTGATACTTACGCACATTAGATTAATTGTGAATTTTATGCTCCACGACTATGCGGTCGATGCTACTTGTCTGGCAACATTAACTGGACGTTTATTTAACTCTACTTCATGACCCAAGTTAACACACATCTTTTCATTTCAACGATATCTTTAGTGAAATCATGTTGACATATATATCTCAAACATGATTTTTTGCGTTCATGAATTATAATGTGTTTTTATTTCGGATTGATAATATGCTTAATGTCAAAATTACATAATGCATAATTGTTGATGGTTGAAATCTTATTGATTATTCTTGAAATGCCTTAGACTTACGTGTATTAAAATCGAATTCAGTATTGAAAGAATGACTCTTGAATGTCATTATCTCACTACTTGCAGAACAGTAGTAGCATTAGTGTGATCTTTATTGACAAAAGGCCTGAAATCAAGATACTTTGGACATGGTTTATGCTTTCCTTTAACATTGTGCTAGTATGGCTTTAGTATGTAAAGCATACCACATTTGAAATAACATACGAAAAGCATACAAATATATACCAAGAGAATGCAGAAATATATCAAAAAAGTATTTTGGTATGCATCCTTCATATGTAATTGGTATTGAGCGATTTACAGTGTACTTACACTACCCTTGCCTTCGTAATTCTAGAAATTGAATTAAAGTACTGTTTCATTATGTGGAATTGGAGTTACTACAAATTAAAAGTTAAATGAAATTTTGAATGAACGTGATGAGAATATCAGAGCAACAATGGAGGTGTGGGAAATTAATTACCTTTCCCAGACGTACTACGCAATAAGAAAGACTGACATTTACTATGAACCAATCGATACTCATAAATAAACAAAAACACCAAATTAATGAACGAGCGCTTTCGTCCGTTCTATTTCATGTTGAATAGGGAAGTGTTCATTAGATTCATTAGAAACACACATTAGCGGCATGACGATTTTAGTGAAAAAGATCAATAGTCAGTTAGTCACCAAGGCAGACGTATAGTGAACAAGATATCTTTCTGTACACAAAGGTCGGGTGCGAATCGTTTCATACACAATGCCTCGTAGATGGACTATGCCTGGCAATTACGAGGACGGAAAACAATCTTGAAGCGATCCAGTGCGTCATCAACATTACAAAAACATAATCGAAGATGACGAGTGATGGCACTAGATGCTGGCCAATTGGAGCGCGGTCGACAGCGGCTTGTGCTGTGAAGCCCATCGGGAACATGCTCACGAATTCTGTCACCGAGCCGCCTACCGGTTCTGCCAATCTACTTGCTACTGCAAGTGCACTGAAAACGGTAGACAACATTAGAATTGACAGAGACTGGCAAACGGTCCTTGGAACTTGAAATCGGAACACGAACAGTGTCGAAAATGACAATTAGCTTAAAAGCATGAAGCATTTTTAAAATATTACAAATTGAACGCCTGAAATGAGAGGCAGTGCAGTCGCCTGCAAAGGGGACACGAACAAAAACAGGCTTCTTCTCGAGACCATGTATGACATCTTTGGCAATATCAGAATATCAGAACGTTTATTTCTCAATCGAGAACACGCATGCAAAATATGGCGAGCAATGTTAGAATTACGACTATGATAATGTTATGGGAATATTTACAAGATAGATGACAATATCATGAAGCAGGCAACGATGGAGAAATTAGGATAGCTCTGGAAGGAGAGGACATTGACATTGCGCAAACTGCATTTGAATACAGTACTATTTTATTATAGCAAGAAGTGGATGAATGATATTTAGAGGATAGGTTATAAACATTAATAAATATAAGCGGCCTGATATCGCATTGTCAAGTTTTTAATTATTGAAAGTATCCCAAAGCATATTTTACAAACCTATTTAGTAAGAGGTCCGGAACAAAATTTTATCAAAGTATAAATATTCTCGCATATTTATTGAAATCATACATATAAATGATATTGAGCAGCTGCTTACCTGAAATGGAGCAGTCAATGTTGATGCACAATTGCATACAATTCAAACTCAATGTTCCGGACCTCGTTGGCTGATATAGACTTCAGTAAATTCGACTGAGAGCGTTATTGCGTGTCTCGGTTTTATGCAGTTGAATGATATTCATGCAATCATTCATAGTCACGCAATAGACGCTTTACAGTATTTTTCTATGAAAAATGACGGATAGCCACCAACTATGAGGACGGACTTCAAATTTTCAAACTCTGACTGTAGACATTCTGACGAACGGTATAGTAACGACTTTACGATACCGTCTTTCCGTCCTAGGCACACTAAAAGACCTTACAATTTTTCACGACGTATGTTGCAATGTTTTCTGATGATTCAACGAAAAATGATACATTGCAATAAATGAAATTTTTGGTGAAACATCAATTTCCTTCCAAATTTATTGAAAGCACGATTTTAAGGGCTAACAAACTCAATAAAACTCAACTTAAAACAGCTGAGCAGACAGATGATGATGATATCTTGCCTTTTGTCATTACTTATAATCTCAGAAACCCTGATGTTAATTCCCAATTACAAACCGATAAAAAATACTAACGAAATCTCCAGAAACAAAAAATTCATA
Organism: Prostheceraeus crozeri; assembly: GCA_907163375.1. Taxonomy (NCBI): domain Eukaryota; kingdom Metazoa; phylum Platyhelminthes; order Polycladida; family Euryleptidae; genus Prostheceraeus; species Prostheceraeus crozeri. The sequence goes on from CAJQUW010014014.1 coordinate 90,179, forward strand.
CATTGCAAAAGACAAGCAACCAGTCTCAAGCGAAATTGTAATTTAAAGTTTTTATCAAATGCAACGATAAAAGATGCGGAACTATAGAAAATGCGTTATGGAGGGATCAACCTATAACTTTAGCGGTAAAACTTTCAATATCAAGCGCAACATGAAATGTAACTCCCAAAACGTGATCTAAGTTATGGCCCGCTCAAATTGCAGAGGAATAAAGACGTTGTCAAGCCAAGCGCGAGTTAAGTCGGACCCTTCAAATTTAGGCAAATAATTTGATTTGGTCATATGTAGGTCTACATGCATCTTCTTGGGATATTTTGATCAATATACCAATGGGCGCATGGACGTTGTTCGAGGAGTTTACCCGGTGACGAATGTGGTCACAGTGCATCGTCATATGACCGGCTACAAATGCCATGAGATTCGCTAATTTGATCAGTCCTAGCCTTTTCCATACCGGCTATGAGCGGATCCACTCCATTCTCCTTAAATTTCAAAGTATTACTCCGAAGCACATGAAATTCATGGTACGGCGTGTCTCCTACAGTACAAGCATCACAGCACAGCGACCTGCCTCCTTGTATATCTGAACTGAACAGAAACGGGCAGTTAGTTACAAAGTCTCAGTCAAAAGCAAAAATTTCAGTTCCATGATGAGATCATTCCGCGCTGCTATTGTGTAATAAACATGATGATGTGCATGATACTTATGAAAAGTGAAATTGTTTTTACCGGAAATAGTCAAGTTGACAAGGAGTGTCCCTGTCATTAATGCCATCTTCTAATGTTGCTTGCAGATAAAATCACCGCTTGATGTAGGTGTATCATTTGATAGCTTGTCTAGACATGCGTTATTATCTAGCAAATGTCACATCTTTAGATTTTCTATTTGATAGAGAATATGTCCTTTCTTACGCATAAAGTACATTAATTGCAATATGTCATTGTTTGTATATCATTAAAAGCTGTTGACAGATGATGTGTTATTTCATATACAATGCAATATAGGACTATCGCAGAGCTGCTAGTCCAAGGCATAGAGTGGTAGAATGTCGAGTCGAAAAAGTATCTGTATACAGTGAAAATTGTTTATATGAAAATATTCAGCTTTTTGCGGAGATTACGTTCCTGCGGTCCAAAATATATTTTAGCAGTTTTTAAAAAGCTAAATTTTTGCAAATTTGTACCTATCGACATGAAGCCCATTTATAAGTAACATGAGACATGTTGGATATTGAAAGGAATGAATATTTGTTAACAAGCATCGCAACTAAACGGAAATTATGCTGATGATTGAAGAAACTTCATGAACTGCATTATAATGCAGGGATGCGGAGTCCTATTATTTTGATAGGACTCTGACTCCGACTCCGGGAGTTGATTGGACTCCGGCTTTTGATAGGACTCCGACTCCGGGTGGCAAGTATATAAAGCCTAGTTTTTTTAAAATAAACTGGTAACCTACATCATAGATCATTATAGGCTCACCTTAACAATCATTCCTGTATCAATTATCAATCATTTCCGATGAAAGTTCATCGTATGTCGCTTTCAGTTAGATGCATGCGACTCGGCTCCTCCATCTTGATGTGTGCTTCACACGGCTTTTCTTCAGTCTCTACCAGGCAGGAAAAGCCGCATCCTTCTTCAAAAAATATGACTACACTTTCGAATCTAATATGCGCTTTAGAGGAGCCATCACACGCGATTAACGTGAGGGTAAGATGTAATGTTTTCAAACAAACTAGTATTTCATTTTTGTCTCTGATGTGACGTTTGATAGGCCGGAGTCCGGAGTCCGACTCCGACTCCAGCAAAAATGATAGAACTCCGGGACTCCGACTCCTCATCCCTGTTATCATGGAAGTTTTCAAGGAAAAGTCGAGATCTTGCTGCATTTTCTTGGCTGGGATGTCAAGTTTTCAATTCAATTTTCACCAATAATTAACGATTAATGATTAACGATTCGTTGACATTTTGTCTGAATAATAAACATCAGAGAAATAAATCTAATAAAGAAAAACAACAACCGCGAAACATAGTCTTGCCTTTCATAAACAGCAAATTCAAACGCAAGATTAACGAACTTGTCACAAGAACAAATCTCTCTGATCATGTGCGGCCAGTATTCACCAACCCTCCATTGAAACGTCTGCTTAAGAAGAACCAAAACAAGTGTTATTATGAACAATGTAATGCATGCGAGAATGGAATAACTAAAGGAGAATGCAACACCAAAGACTGTGTATACCTAATACAATGTAACAACAACGAATGCGACAAACTATATGTTGGGAAAACCTCGTGAACAATGAGAACAAGAATTAATGAACATCTAAAAGGACCTGAATCTGAAGTTCAAAAACATCTCATCACACACAACTCCCCAATCACACACAAGTCCATCACATGGTCAATATTACATCGAAACGTACAGTGCATGACTCAAAGAAGAAGGGTCAAAAACAAGGAGATAAAAGCAAGGCCTGCCGAAATGTTACTCAATCTTATTAATTCTGTGCAACTTTAAGCTTTCCTTTCTTTACATTTACAGATTTTTTATCTGTATATTACTTTATCTTTTGTAATCCATGATATTTTTGCTAAAATTCTATGTTAGCAATTCTATGTATTCAACATCCATGCTCTACTAAGGTTCTAGGTTGTATTGTACCATAGATAGATCAGTTTAAATTTTCTTAAAGACATTCAGTATAATTTCCTTTTCTGCATTCCTTGATTGCATTCCAATGGTTAAGCCGAATTATTGGGAATAAATTTTACTACACGGTCGCAGAATAGTTATTCATTTTTCACCGTGCGTATAATGTAGATATCCTGTCACTTTATTTTACTTGTAAAGCAGATTACTGCACGGGCGTGCAGTAATATTTTCATTATTGCACTGGTTGAATTATAGATTTCTATATAGATATATGCTATTGAATTATATAAAACCCGCTTATTATTTCACCATAGAATTAGATTAGTCATAATGGTCATGATATCGGTGAAAAATAAAATTACCTACACAACTCGTGCAAATAAAGATGGATATTTTGCACTAGTTGCGTAAATAACTATTACGCAACTAGTGCAAAATATCCATCTTTATTGCTTTCTTTGGGCCGGTTTCATAAAGAGGTTCTAAACTAGAACGGTTCTAGCGTAAGAACTGGTTCTAATTAGCACCGACGAGAAATTTCAGTTTCATAAACGAGTTCTTTCCCTCATGGTTCCAGTTGGAACTGGTTCCAATTAGAACTAGAGGTAAATCCAAAGTGACGTTGAGGTGATGTCATGACCTACATTTCAGCTTGGTTACCACGACGTTATTGGCTTGACGTCAAGTTAATGTATTCGATCTGAATCAACGATTGCAGGAAATTCATTTCTCAAGATGTCACAGCGTAAGCGAGCGGAAAACTTTAGCAACGTAGAGAAAGAATGCATATTAGATTTTATGGAGAGGAATTCGATAATTGAAAGTAAGGATACCTCGGTGAAGACGCAGAAGCATAAGAAGGAGAAATTTGAAGAGCTACGAATACTTTTAGATTCTCAATTCGCGACAAAACGGTCAATAGCTCAAATCAAGAACTATTGGAAGAAGATGAAATGTAATGTAAAGAAAGCTGCGACGGAAAACCGTAAAGAAAGTTTTAAAACTGGTGGAGGGAAAAATCCAGCCAAAGAGATTTCCGCAGACGAGGAGAGAGTCATGGCTTTAGTAGCGGTCGACATTGACCCCCTTCCGAACCAGTTCGACGGTGACGCGAAATGTGTCGGTGACATTGGAAATAGCGATTCCGAGGATTCCAATGTTAGTGCAACCCACATTGATACAACCGAAGATTGTGGAACGAGTCAAACCAAGTCAAATAAGAATAAGAAGCGAAAAGCAATCACATCACAGGACTTTTATGAACTCAGCGAGAGAAGACTGAAAATAGAGGAACGGAAAGCAGAAGCACAAGAGAGAATAGCAGCGGCACTGGAAACCTTAACAGCTGAAGAACATGGACGTATGGGATTTCTAGCACAGCTGAACCATAATTTGTGACCGTCTGATCAACAATGTGAAATAAATGCTTTACATGGAAATTGTTACTTTTTAATGGGAGTCTAAATTCTGAATATTTGTCAATGTTATCATATGGAAATTAAGAAAATGAAGTATTTGTGGAATGAACCAGTATCTAATAAATTACTTAGTGTAACCCTCACCCCAATGTGAGCGAATTTTTTAAAAATTATAAAAATGGGTCAGCAACAAAAAACAAACCGACGGTATGCAAACGTTTGTATTTATTGTTGATACATGTAGTCTTCGGGAAAATCACAAGAAACAATAACAGTTATTTATTAATTAAAGTATCTTTCGATCAGTTGTCGCCGGAAACGCAAACCTCGCTCATCGTCTATCTGAACATCATTATCTTCGTTATACTCATCGTCAATCTCTCTTTCGAATTCAAATTGCTCATCACCGTTGTTAATGGCCATGTTGTGAATTACTGCAGCCGCAATGATGAGATGAGGAACCTTTGATACGTGAAGTCGAAGGCCATATTTAAGACAAGGGAATCTTCTCTTCCATATCCCAAACGTTCTCTCAATTGTTGAACGTGTTTTCACATGTGCATCGTTGTAACGCGCTTCCGCTCGGTTAACCGGATTTGCAAGAGGAGTTAGAATCGCAGTAGTACACGGATATCCACCATCACCTAGCAAATAACCATCATATACACCACTTTCAAATTGCGCACATACGCGTGATCCATTCCATATCCTCGAATCATGCACAGCTCCTGGCCAACGTGCAACTATGTTGCAAATTTCAAAATTAGCACTGCCGATAACTTGAACATTGATTGAATACCAATGATGTCGATTAATGAACCTACCTCCTTCATGAGGAGCAATGTTAAAGACTAGTCTTATGTGTACACAATCAATTACACCAATTACTCCCGGGAAATTAGCCTTTTCGTAGAAACTAGTCTTCATCTTTCGTATTTCATTAGTAGTACTCGGCATGCGTATATATCGGTTCGATAAACACGCAATCGAGTCAGATACGTGTTTGACAATCCGTCAGACGCTTGCTTTAGAAAGACCATGTAAATCTCCGATGGAAGTGTAAAAATTGCCGGATGCCAAAAATCGAAGAAATGCAAACACCTGCTCCTCGGGAGTTATTGCGTGGTTCCGACGAGTTTGTCTTTGACGTTGAGGGCGAATTTCTTCAATAAGGAGATGTGCTGTTGATTTGGATAGTCTATATCTGATGGCAAATTCTGTTTCACCGTAAATATCGAAAGGATTACTTCTATCTCTGAATACCCTCTCACGGCGAAGGCTTCTAATCATTAAAACATACCCAGCCATTACTTTGCTGCGATTGTGCATTTGAGAGAAGTGGCGATTCAATTGAAGTTAGAACCACGTTCGATTAGTTCTAGAATGAGGTTCTAATTTCATTCAATTGGAACCGGTGTTAAGAAAATATTTCTTCATGAAACTGGAATGGTTCTAAAGTTAGAACCAGTTCTTTGTAGAACCGCGTTATGAAACGCGCAACGTTCCAATTTTATGAAGTTTTGACTTTTAACACCGGTTCTAGGCTTATGACGCTTTTATGAAACCGGCCCTTTGAGGTCAACATATCTATGCACTAGCCCGATGGGCGATGGCATAGAATGTTGATCGAGGAGAAAGCAAAAGATGGATATCTTTGCACGAGTTGTGTAGGTAATTTTATTTTTCACCGATGTCATGACCATTATGACCATAGAAGTGGATAATAGTACACTAGAATGGAAGTTCGATATCTTGTCTATGTACAATGATGGCACATGGAAAAATCTATGGTTTGTAGATCAGATTCGATCTAAAACATTGTATCATAGTGAAGCTATTTGCCAAGTTGGTTGTGGAAGTTGTTGACACCTAATTGCAGGATTTTCATGAAGAGAATTGCAAGTGAGATAACGGCATTGTTTCATGTGAAATAGCCTACTATTCCATGGATTAATATACTGTGTCTATTTGTAGCAGTCACTGACAACAATATTCCAATTTTTCACTATTGGAATGCGAATTAAAAATTGGTTCACAAAGTCATAATTGAAAGTGGTCGGTGTGGTGTTTGTAAGAACATCTGAAGAATTCACAGATAGAAAGTCTAATTATTGTATAATTTCTTCTTCAAGCGGCTAAGAAACCTGGAGCTTTTCTGGAATAAACACACTGAAAGTTTCTTTACCGACAATCATTTCTCAAATAAATGAAATGTCGCTGGAACTTTTCAATTAATCATTGAATGTGATATTTTGGAAGCTGATATTCGAATGCATCTGGAGATTTTGAAAATTATTCAAATTTTGTGAACAGGGAAACCCTTTCAAGTAAAATGAATACTCTAAGATTTCTTGGCCTCTGATTTCAAGCTGGAGTTATGCATGTTCTGTAAATCGACATTACAAGTTGCATAAGAGTCTGATTATAATTGATAGATTATTGGAGCTATATTTCAAAGTGATGAACGTACAGAACGTTTAAAAGGATTTCCTTCTTTGTCATCCTGTCCGCGCAGCATTTTGTAAATTCACTATTGCTTTTGAGTACATGGTCTTTGGACAAGAGCCAACAATCCATTTCAAGAATTGGCTTGATAAATATAAATATAAATGCCAATCAAAAAACATGGAAGACAGATCGCACAAGTTGCTTTTTGCCCCAACTAAGTTCCCCCGGCGTGTGCCATAATTTTCATGCAATCTCCATTCTAGGACTTTCTATGGTATTGTAAATTTCTATGATTATGACTAATCTAATTCTATGGTGTTTGATGAGTCACAATTTGAATTTTAATTGTTAATAATATCACGATGATCTGATTCACATACACGTATAATATTATGAATCTATATCTTCATAGCAACTTCAGTTTACATTTACATTTTGATTGCGACTGCAATAATTTAGCTCTTCCTTGTGTTGGCTTGACAAAATATCGAAACGTAACTGCAATGGACATACCGTAGGAAATGAAGAACAAGATTTTTCAATGCAAATCAGTTGGGGTTTACAACAAATGCCATGACAAATTTTCCGCATTTGTCGAAGAAAATAAGTATACTGAGAATTTTGAAATTGTTCTTGTATCTTTTAATGAAATATCAAAACAGTACTCATCTTCAACGTTGTGGCAGGCATGCAGCTGTTTGAACAAGTTTTACACAATTTATAAAGGATGGCCATCGTTCAACAACACTCCTATTCTTAAAGAATATATAAAGAAAATTGAAAGAGAAGGAACGCCAAAGAAACAAGCAGCAATTTTATCAAAGGAGCAACTTTTTACGTTTTTCGAAACTGCTCCAGATGACGAACTCAAAGTTTTGGTGAGAAAAGCTGTAGCGATTATTGGATACTATGGTGGACTTCGCGTCGCAGAATCCGTTTGAAAATGTAATTTTCGGACAAGATTCCGTGGAGATACTTGTCATGAGTAATGGGTAAAAGACCGTTCCAGGACACCATAAAATCAAAAAAATTAGTATCTTTAAAAACGACATAAATTCATAAATTTAGACCCTTTTTCAGGTTTTTAAGACCTAAATTCATGAATTTGGTTCATTCAAAAAGTACCATTTTTTTCAAAAATGGTACATTTAAAAACGACATAAATTCATGAATTTAGGTCTTAAAAACCTGAAAAAGGGTCTAAATTTATGAATTTATGTCGTTTTTAAAAGTACCCAATTTTCAAATTTTTCAAAATCTCAAATTTGAGAATTACAATTTTTACCTTGAAAATTATGACCGTTCTAGGACACTAAAAAAATATAAAAGTTGAGTATCTCAAATTTGAGAATTACAATTTTTACCTTGAAAATCATGACCGTTCTAGGACACCAAAAATCAGAAAAGTTAAGAATCTCAAATTTGTGAATTACAATTTTTACCTTGAAAATCATGACCGTTCTAGGACACCGAAAACCCGGACACCGAAAAAATCATAAAAGTTAAGAATTTCAAATTTATGAATTTTATCCATTTTTCAGGTTTTTAAAATATATCATGTGATTTGCGGGACATCTGAGATGTCTTCCAGGGCTTCGCCGTTAAAAATATTTCTTTAAAAATGGAAGAAACAAAAGTGGAAGGAACTTCAGAAATGGAAGGAACAAAAGTGGAAGGAACTTCAGAAATGGAAGGAACAAAAATGGAAGGAACCTCAAGAATATATCCTTCGTTATCTCAATTAAACTTTTACGGAGCAGCGTGTCTTCTTTCTTTCTTTCTCTCTCTCTCGTTCCTGTCTGTTACAGGAATATTGTATTCACAATGACATGCATTATTTAAAACAATTGCTTGTCTTCAATGAGAATAATTCCCATATGCTTTTAATAGAATGACCTTGAACGCTAATGGAAAAATACACCAACTGTCGCGCCATGTCGACACATTTATCGACAAACTTTCTGACATCGGCGCGACAGTTGGTGTATTTTTCCATTCAAGCAATGTCGCATGAATGATTGTTATGGAAACCCAAAATGAAGAGAAATGCTCATTCATTTCTCTTCTCTCTCATATGTCTATTGTGTTTAGATTGTATTTGTTCTTTTGTTTTCATAGTGTGAATGAGATTTCACAGCTCGCATTATGCGCTATTTGTCTGTGATTTCCTTCACCCCTATCAACTGAAACAATTTTAGCAGCTGCTACACGCTAATTCTTTTGAGAAAGTTCTGAAATAGATTTTATTCCATTTAAAATGAGAAACATTAGAGACATTCTAAAAATATACGGCAAACAAAACCACATTAAATTTCGATTTAAATGAGATTGCTAAGCAATTGGGAATAAAGAATTGACACATATTGATGAGTAATGACTTACTATTGATAAAAGATGTATGAAACACCAACTTTACTAATACAATGCAACAATGTAACGTTTAAATTTAGATTAAATTAAATCATTTCAAAATTGAATAAGTAGTAAAGAAAGACATCATTAGAGACCAGTTTTAAATCAATACCCCCTCCACCAAGTAGTAAGGAAAGTCATCATTATAAAAATGTTTTAAATCAATACCCCTTCTGACTAAGTAGTAAGGAAAGACATCATTAGAGAACAGTTTTAAATCAATACCCCCCCTTCTGACTTCTAGGGGTCTCTTAAGAAATTTTTTTATTATAAAATGAGCAACATAAATGAGTTTTTTAAATTATATGGAACGCAAACTACGACAAATTTCGACCTAAAGAAAATCGCAAATGAATTAGGAATAAAGAATTTTCATGTTCTAATGAGAAACGAATTACAATTCCTAAAAAATAGGCCATCAGGAACCTTCAGTTCCCGGAACAAAGTTCCATCAATAACTGTAAATTTCATAACGAATCTTCACACTTCAGACCAAAACGGCGTACATTGGTCAGCAGGTATCTTTAGTAAAAACGGAGATAATTATTATTTTGACTCATACGGGCTTCCACCTACAAATGAAGTAAAAGAATTACTTGGAACGGGAACATACAATACGTTTCAAATTCAAACACCAGGCACTACTTATTGTGGACAATTATGTCTTTATGTTTTATTTAAATTACAAAAAGGAGTACCATTTCTAGATATTATGTTAGAGTTAAACAATCTATAACTCAAGCGAAGCTAGCTAAAGCGCCACCTAAAGGTTAAAGCTCTGTTTTCTGTAATTCATTTTGATAAAAACGACCTCTGATATCCTCATTATCTAAATCTTTAATTTCATAAGTAATCGGATAAGTTTTATTTATTTTGCAAACTTCAAATATTTCTTTAGTCCAATAGCCAACAAAGCCTTTTTCAAATTTGTTCTTATATTTAAATATTCTAACTCTATCTCCAATTTTAAATTTCGGCTTAAGTTTCTGCAAATTCGGATTACTCTCATTCGAATTATTATTCTCGAATATTTTTTTTCGTATCAAATCAGGGTCGTCAGAAGCATTCTTTGGAGTTTCTTCAATACCAGAATGAACTTTATTATTGTACTCTTCCACAATTCCTGGTAATATTTTTAACCATTTCTGATTTCCTTGCTGAGTAAATTTCTTGAAAATTTTATTTTTTAACGTCCGATTGAATCTTTCTATCACTACGGCCTTCCCAGCGTTTTCAGTTGAATAAACAGTTTCAAATAGTGGCTGAACGTTTCGGTTATAAAATTCCGACCCTTTATCAACAAACAATTTTTTTGGCTTTCTATTACTTTCTTTAAAGATTTCTTCAAACGCATATTTAACTGATAGACCACTTTTATTTTTTAAAGGTTTTACCCAAGCGTATCGTGTATATAAATCTATAACTGTCAATGCGTATTTGTAGTCAGACTTTGTCTTAGAACCTTCGGTTCGGTCCCTTTCATTCGGCATATGAATAAGATCAGCACTCCAAATATCATCTTTATTAAATACTTTTACTTTTAATAAATATTTAGGCTTTCTATATTCTTTATGAATTTCAGATGCATAAACGTCTGAATTATGATTTCGAGCGTTGCTCTCAGACAGCTTTGCTGTCGTTTCATTTAAACCCTGACCGAATAATATTTTAGCTTGTAAAGCTTTCTTAACAAACATTCTTTCAATTTTTTCTCTAAATGTAGGATTTTGAATACTATCTAATTCTTGAATCATCTTCTTATCAGCTGCATGTCGAGAACTTAGATCATGATTTCGATAAGCTAAATCATGCCTGTGGCGGCGGCATCTACTCTATTTATTGGTTCTTCACCTGGTTTCGGATTATTATTCTCATCTAGTCTTATATCTAATCGAGTTCCTGGCCCAGTATATGAATGACCAGGAAGATGTTTTTCTTTCGAATATTTACTCCAAATAAATCCAGGAAAGTTTTCTAATGTTTTTTGTATATCACCACCGTAGGTAGTAACCAAACTTTGTTTATCGTCGTTACCTTCATAAATTTTACAGTTTGAGTTTTTATTTTTGTTTAATAGATAATTCAATAAATCTAAATTAGAAATTTTTAATTTAATTAAATTTTCGGAATTTTTAGTATTCATTTTAAAAGATAAAAAAAAAATTAAGAAGATAAAAAAAATTAAGAAGATAAAAAAAATTAAGAAGATAAAAAAAAATTAAGAAGATAAAAAAAAATTAAGAAGATAAAAAAAATTGTTTTACCGAAAAAGAAACAAAGGTCCTGAGGTTATTACCGAATCATACTAGGACTTAGATATATTCCAGAACCATCTTTAGTTTCTTTAATTTCAATTAAATCATCAACATTGTGGAGAATATTTTTAAGAACTCGTTTTCCTTCATCAACTAATTTTAATTTACTAATAAAATTATCTACTACTCCTTTTCCTTCGGGCGAAGCCCTAGAAGACATCTCCGATGTTCCATGAACCGATGTCCCTTCACCCCTAGCAACTTTCTCTAACTCCCTATTATGACGTTTTTGTTCTTCTAATGCTGCCTTCTCTGATTTATTTTTATTTACTGCTTGGACAATACCAGCTGTTCCACCTGCAACACTTCCTGCTGCAGCTATGCCTCCTATTATTAGTGGAATTAATGGGAGAATCCCACCATTCTTTTCTTCTTGTAATTTAATATTCTCTATCATTGGTTTACTTATGTAATACTTTTTTTTATTAATCGTAATAGTTTTAGGGGTATTTTTGTCAACAATATTACGTAATTTTAATTCAACAGTTTTATTATTAATATTACTTTTCGCTTGCGACATTTTTAATAAAAAATTTTAAGTTAAGAATTTAAAGTTATCAAAAAATTTAAATCTATTCTAGTTATGAAAAATTTTTAGTTAAGAAACTTTAAGTTATCAAAAAATTTAAATCTATTCTAGTTATGAAAAAATTTTAATTAACCTATCGGAGCGAAGCTCCTCTGGCTTTAGCGCTTTAGCCGATCCTAACCATCTTTCCATTAAGAATTTCAATAGAATATTTTGCATCTTCTAGCAATAAACCATAAGCCATCAATGAAGTTGTGGAATCTTTCTTTTCAATATTAATTGTTACATCACAACCATTTTTAATAATATCTTCAGATTGTGCACTTAAATCGAAGCAGAAAATTGGATATAAATGTCTCCAATCTCCAGGAGTTAATTGTGGTTCAACTCCAAATTCTATACAAAGATTTCTATAAGAATCATATCCTTCCATAAATTGATTATTGGTATCATCGAATCTTAATGGATCAATTGGATATCGAGTTTGATTTAATGAAACTTGTAAACTTCGAATTGTATTAATATGGAAGATATTATTGTTCTTATCAAAACTTGGAGAATTATTTCTTTGAAATGTTAGTAATAAATATCTTGGGGTATTCGCAGTTCTAGTAAAATGCCAGTTAAATCTTTGTTCGGAAAAAGTTACTGAACTAGCAGTTCTCTTTAGAAAATTAACTGGAATTGGTTTGTTAGTATTTAATCTTTTTGCAATAGCTGTTTCAACCTCTAAACTAGGAGTAATATGCTTAATCCACCATTCAAGTCTATCAATTTTTAAATATGCTTTTTTCCCAGTCTTACCAAAAAAGATTAATTCATTATTTACTGTACGATGAATTATTAATTTAAATTTTAATTGATATGATATTTTATCATAATCTAAATATCCGAATAATGGAGACAATGGCCAATTAACTGTCTGTTTACTTTTTTTGTTAAATTCACGTCTTTCTTTATATGCATCATTATTTGTTTTATTTAAATGTTTTGCAATATTTTCTACATCTTTCGCAATTCCTGCGGCATCTGTTCCAGCGTGAGTTAAATCATCAACAATTATACCATCATTAGTATCAGGAAACCAACCTTCGATTTCATACTTTTTATTATTTTCACCAATTGTTATAAATCTAAGCATTGTATCAATTACACCTGGGGAATCACTTATTGTTTCTATATTTTGAGTTGCAACATCTAAACGCATTTGTGTAAATAAACTTGGGAAAAAATTATTCTCTAGTGTAATATTATCGGTATCTGGTAATGGTGTTGTAAAATTAGCATCACTATATAAAGAATATTCGCAGTGTAAAAATGAATCAGGTAAATATAAATAACTCTGCTGATTATCAACTTCAAAAATTAAATCACCTCCAGTGTTTACTCTACTAGAAGATCCGGGATTCATGGCAATTCTTATATAGTCATTCTTTTTTTGATTATAACTGACGAACGGAGGATCGTCTAATTTAAATTTATTTTCGATAAGCGAAGACATTTTTATAAAAAATAATTTGACTTTTTGTTTTTTTCTCACAGATAGAAAAAAAAATTTTATTAAATATAATTTTAGAATTTTACTAAATATAATTTTAGAATTTTACTAAATATAATTTTAGAATTTTACTAAATATAATTTTAGAATTTTGCTAGACCAGCTCCGCTATGAATGCCATTACCTCTTATTTCTTCAATTGTTTTTTTATTATTTTTACTATCACCCTCTACAGCTATGTTAGCAATTTTGTTTTTTGTTTCATCTGAAAGTTTTTTTAATTTTTTTAGTTCTTCAGAATCATTCTTGAGTTTACGAATAGCTTCTAGTTGTTTTAATTCGTTTTGAGACTTGACAGCATTTGATATTGCACTAGCTGTACTACCTATAGCAGCTGCTCCTTTTGCAGCAGATGTAATCAAATCTTTATTATTTTTAATTAAGTTAACGATACTACCAATACCAGAAAAGATGCCATCCCCTTCTTTTTGAACGGTTTCTCTATTATCATAATGGTAAACCGGATTCATACGTGGTTCATGAGCAATTTTTTGATTTGAAGCAAATTGTTTAAGATTGTGTTTATAAATTATAGGCATTTTTTAGTAATAAATTTGACTTTTGGGAAAAATATAAATACGGGCGAAGCCCTGGAAGACATCTCCGTTGACCCATGAACCGATGTCCATTATAAAAAAAATGTTTATTTTTTGTTCTTAACTTTTACAGATTGGGTTTTTGGTTTAACTTTATCAGGAACCAAACCTGCATCAATCATTCTTTTTATTCTATGATTTTCTTTCATAATATTTCTTTGTTTTATTAACTCTTCTAATTGTTTTATTCTTTTAAAATTATTAGCTCTAATTTTATCCATTTTTAAAATTATATACTTTTATATTTTTAAATTTTTTTTAAAAAATTATATTTATACTTTTATATTTTTAAAATTATATTTATACTTTTATATTTTTAAAATTATATTTATATTTTTATGTTTTTTATTTTTTGTAAGTAAAAAATATTTAAGTTAATATTTACACTAAGATTTACGTTTATGAATATCTAACAACTTCGAGATAACTTTATTAATTGCTTGTTGCACTTTATCTATTGCATCAAGAAGCGTGTGATGTACTTTAATTTCTTTTTCAGTCATTTCTAATTTTTTCTCACTTTTCTTTAATTCTGTTTTTAAAGCATTTAATTGAACTTTAAGACCATCTACTTTTCTTTTAACGGAATCTAACTGTTCTTTATTTTCTTTAGAGTTTTCTTGTAAATTTTTCTTTAATTCATTTTCTAAATTGATTTTTAGAGTTTTCATTTTATCAACTTTTTCATTAAGTGATTTTACTTCAATTTTTAATTGATTTATTTTTTTAATTTGTTGAGCAATTTTAGAACTCAATTCATTCACACTTTTTTGGAATGTAGTTTGTAACTGTTTTAAATTTTTTTTAATTCTTTCAGGTAGTTTTTCTATTTCATCTTCTAATTGTTCTTTTAACATTTTTATCTGATGTTTATTTTTAATGACTGCAGATTTTAAATTTATAGAAAGTAATATTAAAATTTTTGATTGTTCAGAAATCTTTTTAAAAAGTTTTGCTATATCTGCTTCTAGCTCTCTATCCTTTTTATCAAGTTTTAATAATTTTTCGTTTAATGATTTGTCATTAAGTTTAAGCAACTTTAATTCGTTCATCAGTGGAACCAAAACATCGTTTATATATTTTTCTTTTAAGTCATTGATTTGTGTATCAACATATTGTTTATTTGTTAACTCTGTATTTTGTTGTGGAAGAATAGAAAGATGTAATGGACCAGATAAAACGTCTCCAGTTTTCATTATATAATTTTCTAGTTCTATTTCTGATTCACGATTATTCGGTATATATGCACCTCCACCAACATTTGGTAACATCATTTTTAAACAATAAAAATAAAATTTTTTCTGATTATAAAAAATACATAAATTATAAAAATACATAAATTATAAAAATAAAATTTTTCCTAATAAAAATAAAAAAATGGAAATGACTCAAATTTGTCAAGTTTGCAATATGCGTTTTTTAAATCAAACACTATTATATTCTCATATGAAAAACACACCATGTGGTATGCATATGAATCAATTTCAACCTAATAATAATATTCAACCTAATAATAGTATTCAGTATAATAATATTCAACCTAATAATAGTATTCAGTATAATAATATTCAATCAGAGCAACCATTACAAAGATTGAAGCATTTATTTATTTCAGATAAAGAACAAAATCTTTATACTGCTAGAATAAATACACCTAGGCAAAATACACCTAGGCAAAATAATAATAATTATTTAGCACAAAATAATCCTTTTGTTCAAAATAATAATGTAGCTCAAAATAATTATGTTGATAAAAATAATAATGTAGCTCAAAATAATAATGTAGCTCAAAATAATTATATTGATAAAAATCAATTTGTTGAAAGTAATAACAAAAAAATATGTTCCGGATGTAATAAAAATATAACATCAAAAAATTTTGCACGTCATTTAAAATTATGCGAACAACCAGAAGAGGTTAAAAAAAATAAAAAAGATAAATTAAAAGATCAGTTATGTCGTAATTGTAATAAATATTTTACAATTCAAGGAATTACTAATCATTATAATTCTTGTATAAGTTCTACAAGACAATGTACAAGTTGTCAAATTACTAAACCTAAGACAGAGTTTTATGATAGTAAATATCAGTGTAAGGATTGTTTAAAAGAAAAAGTTAAATGTAGAGGTTGTCAAAAAATTATATTAAAGAAAAATTTTCAGCGACATGTAACACTATGTCCAAAACTTAATCAACATAATAATCAACATAATAATAATTTATATCAAAATAATAATTTATATCAAAATAATAATTTATATTAGTATTTCAACTAAAATAGTTGTATTTCAACTAAAATAGTTGTATTTCAACTAAAATAGTTGTATTTTAACTAAAATAGTTGTATTTCAACTAAAATAGTTGTATTTCAACTAAAATAGTTGTATTTCAACTAAAATAATCTTATATATATTAAAATATTATTTTTTTATAAAGAATAAAATATTATTTTATTAAAATATTCTTAAGCATTCCGGAAGAGAGGAGAGGTTCGGAACATACTTCTTTTGAGTATAGGAACAAAAAGTCCGACACATTCCGGAGGTTCTACAGAGGTTAAAAACACTCATAAGAGTGTAAGAATGCGAGTCCGGAATTAAAAAATAATAATTCCTAAATTTTTATTTTAAAAATATTAAATGAATAAAAACGAAAATTTGGAAGATTTATATTCACCGGTTATAATTAAAAGTAATAAAAGTAATAAAAGTAATCTAAGTCGTCATAAATCTCTTAATGCAATAAACGAAATAATAAATAATTATATGAATAACACTGAGTTTCAAGATACACTAACCCCTCAAGATCCGAATCTCAAAGATATTAATAATATTGTAGAAAATCCTATATATAATACTAAATATAATAATAATATAGATAAAAATATATATAATAATATAGATAAAAATATATATAATAATATAGATAAAAAATATTTAGAGACACTACCCCCTAATTCATCTCTTAATAAAAAAATACCACAATCAGATCTTACACGTCTTTGGAATTTTTTAAAATTTCATTGTATAAAAATATTGTTAGCATGTATTTTAATATTTTTTATTTATCATCTTGTTATATGTATTGGAAATCAATGGGGTTACTTTCTAACAGAGGAACAAAAGAGAATAAATTTTTATAAACAAGAAATAAAAACTTTTAAAGGATGGAAGACTGAGGAGGATAAGATTAAGGATAAAACTAATAATAAAAATATTAAACAAGGTAAAATGTATCAAGAAAATTTACATTTCATTGTTTACGGTAAAACTGGAAGTGGTAAGACTACGTTTATTAAAAAATATATAAACCAATATTATAAGGACGAAACAAAAGTACATATTTTTTGTATGCATACTTCTGAATGGCCAACTTTTACAAACGTCTATAATGATAAACAATTAGATGAGTTACAAGATATGGAAAGTTTTGCTGGTACACCTGAAAATAAATCTTTATTAATTTTAGATGATGTTGCAAGTTTATCAAAACAAAAAAATATGTCAGAAATATTTACAAAAGGAAGACATCAAAATATTCAAATAGTTGTATTAGCTCATAAAGCTTGTGATGTAGATAATAAGATTAGAGAAAACATTCAAACATTTTTTACAACTACACAAAATAATGCAGCATTCTTTAATGATATTAATAAAAATTATAAAATGAATATGCCTTTATCATATTATACACATCATAAATATGGAATAATACGTGTTGACACCATAAGTGAACATATGCAAGTATATGATAAAGATTTAAATATATTAGTAGATACCGAACATGAAATCTATAATAACTCTCAAGATTTTGATATTAGAATATATGCAAATGCAAAACATTTATCAAATCAAGTTATAGAACAAATAATTATCTTTTTAGAGTCTGAAGCAAAAGTACCACTAAAAATTATTCCTGATACATTTTATTTTTATTTTGATCATTATTTAAATGCAAAATTTGGTATACCAATACCAAAAAGATTACAAGATAATGAAACATTAAACTATTTGAAAATTGCAATCAATGATGTTAGAAACGGTTTAAGAAAAGCAACACCAATAATAACTGATGTTAAATCTACATTTTCTGATGCTAAATCTACATTTGATGAAGCCAAAAAAACATATAATGATATAAAACCATTAATAAATGGTGTAAGTGAAATACTTAATAATTAAACAAATTATACTATATTTTTTGTAATTATACAATTTGTTTTGTAATTATACAATTTGTTTTTTTTAAATTATACAAATATTTTAAATATATGGAGGAATGTTTAATTTTTGTAATGTTTTTAAATCATATACTGTTAAGTTATCTTTATTGATTAACCACCATAAATTATTAAAAGCCAAGAATACTCTAAAACTTCGAAGACATAATGGAAAATCATTTGTTTTAGCGTATTTAGGTATACCATGTTTTATTTTATAGTCTTTCACAAATTGCATATATTTATGATGATAGTAAAATTTTACTTCTTGTTTAGGTGTAAGTGGATTTGTAGGATGTCTATAGTTTTTTAAAACTGGTACATGTTCTATTTTATACTCTTCAAACATTTTTATTTTTTATGTAAAAAAAGATATTAAATATAATTATTTTTATAAATAAATATAATTTTATTTATAATCTTCAAACATTTTGTTTTGTAATTAAATATAATTTTTTTTTAAAATTTTCTCTAAAAAATAAAAAAATGGATAAATTTTATTGCAACTTATGTAAAAAAAAGTTGCAAACAAAAAGAAGTTATCAATCTCATCTACAAAGTAAAATGCATTTACAAAATGTAGAACGAGTTGATGATGGAAATATATTAAAATTAAATAGTTATAAAAATTATCTAGAAACATTGCCTACTGATATAAAAGTTAAAAAAATGTTTGATGATTATTCACATTCGGAATATAAAAAATTTTTTAATAGTGAAGATGAAGCCGTAACAGATATAAAATATTTATTTAACGATACTGATGAATTTAACGAAATAGATGAATTTGATGAAGCCGTACATGGGACATCGGAGATGTCTTCCAGGGCTTCACCCGAAACAGATATAAAATATTTATTTAATCAGTCTTTTGAATATAATGAAACTGATAAAACTTTTTCTGATATTCTAACCAACTTTTATAATATATTTAAGAAATCTTTCAAATGTTATATGAATGTAGAAGTACTTTATACAAAAAATGGACCTGATGGAATTCCTGAAGAAATAATACAAGGACATTTTACAAATTCGCAAGAAATTCATAATGTAAATGATATACAACCCATATTTGAATCGATGATACTTAAATTAGAAAATTGTATAATTGAAGCCCAGTTACGTGAATCTGGTTGGAGATTTGTTAAAATACTATCTAAGAAAATAGTAATTGATAAATATAAAAATAATACTGGTAGTAGTTATGTTCCTTTACCTTTCAGTTCACCACAATTAATCAACATAAAAAATGAAGATGAACGTTGTTTTCTGTGGAGTATTATAGCACATTTACATCCTGCAGAATATCATAAAGAAAGACTAAGTCATTACAATAAAGAAGAATACATAAATGAATTTGATCTTTCTGATGGCTTAGATGAATTTCCATATGATTATAATAAGTTAAAAAAGTTTCATAAAAAGAATAAAAATTTAATAGAAGTAAATGTTTTTGAATTAAATGTGAATTATGTTTCTATTGGTAAAATTATTCCACTTTACTCAAATTCAAAAGAATTTTATTTGAATAATAAAAATTTATGTCAATCAGAAATAGTATATAATGATAGAGGAAATTACATGCATCATAATATTTTTTACCAAGGAAATATAATATGTACTGAAAAATTTGAACTTGTTAAAACACTAACGCCAATAATGATTAATCACAATAATTATAAAGGACGTACTGATGATTATAATTACAAATATTCATCTTTATCTTCAGAATACCAACAAAAATTAGAAAATTTAAATGAAAGTTTACAAAAATGTAAAATAGATTATCAACAACAAATAAAAATGTTACTACAAGAATATCACTATAAATATCAAAATAAGATAGAAACAATTCAAAAATTAAATGAAGAAAATAATAAAGAATCGGCTAAAGCCAGAGGAGCTTCGCTCCGATTAAATAATAAAGAATTAAATAATGAAGAAAATGAAACCAAACAAAAAATAAATGAATCTTTAAAAAATGTCTACAACAATATAAAGAACAATATGATAAAGAATATATTTATCAGCTACAAATATTAAATCAAAATTATTATCAAAATACATTTAATATTACAAAAGAAATTAATGAAACACATGAAATATATAAAGATGAATTTGAAAAACTAGAACAGTCAAAACAACCAGCACAAGCGAATATATTATATTATCAGGGACATTTTATATTGTGTAAAGATGTTTCTATATTTACAAAAACTTCAGATAATAAAAATTTTCCTTGTCTTCAATGTATGACAAGTTTTAGAACTTTAGAAGAAATGAATAGACATTTGGAGAATTGTCAACAAAATGAAGCAGTCAGAAACACATTTCCAAAAGATGATTATTTAGAATATAATAAATGGTATTTTAAAAATAAAGTACCCTTTACTATTTATTGTGATTTTGAAGCATATAATGTTAATATGACACAAAATCAAACGGAAAGTTCCAGGGCTTCACCCGATTCTGAAAAAAATAATTCTGAAAATTATAATTCTGAAAAAAATAATTCTGAAAATTATAATTCTGAAAAAAGTGTGCCTGAAAGAAGTGCACCTGGAAAAAGTTTAGTTGAACAAAGTAAAGAAAAAAATTTATTTGAACAAAAACCATTATGTTGGGGAATGTACATTCATTCGAATTATCCTGAATTATTTAAATCAGAATATTTACAATACTATGGTGAAGACAGTTCAGAAATGTTTACAAAGAAAGTAGAAGAATTACAAGGACTTTTTTCACAATTGCTTGAAACAAATAAACCAATGATACCATTAACGGATGAAGAAAGAAAAGAATTTTATTATGAAATAAATTGTTATTACTGTGGAAAAGGTTTTACAAATAAATATAAAACTGGTAGAGGTAGATATATTGATAAAGTAAAAGATCATGATCATCTAAATGGATTATATAGAGGTGCAGCACATAATTCTTGTAATCTTAATGCTAACAAATTTAAATATAACTTTGTTCCTCTATATTTCTACAATGGTTCTAAATATGATTTTCATCTAGTAATGAAAGATTTATTTTCATCAGAAAAATTACATCAACAAAAAATAAATGTACTATGTAAACAAGAAGAAGAATATTTTTCAATGCAATTAGGTTGTATTAGAATTTTAGATGCATTTAGATTTTTTACTCCTTATTCATTAGATGTTATGGGAAAAACTTTGAAACCTGAACAATGTAAAATATTAAATAAATATAATTTAAAACCTTTAAAAGGAATATTTCCGTATGAGTACATAGCCTGCGGCTCACAGTCGAAGACTGATATAACTGGAGATTTTAATTCTGTGAATAAAATTATGGAAGAAGAACAACTTCCTCCAATAAATAAATTTAAATCAACATTAAAACAATCACAATTATCTGAAGAAGATTATGCAGAAGCTGAAAAAAATTGGAGAGAGTTAAATTGTAAAACAATGTATGATTATACAATGAAATATCTACAGATAGATGTATTAATACTAGCTGATCTTTTTGAAAACTTTCGTGATATGTGTTTAGAATATTACGGAATAGATCCATGTTATTGTTATTCTACACCAGGTTTAACATGGTTAGCAGGATTAAAACATACTGGTGTTAAACTTAAACATTATAAAGAAAATACATATGATAAATTATTATTTTTTGAATCTGGAATTAGAGGTGGAGTTTCATCCGTTTTAGGTAATAGATATGTTAAATGTTATAATAAGAAAGTAAATCCACAAGAATATGGAATAATGAAACCTTTATCTCCAGAAGAAAAAGAAAAAATATTAGAAATTTTTCGAACGAAACAAGAAGGAGTAGAACGTGAAAAAGCAATTGATGAATTCATGCGAGAAAACTATTTGTTATATTATGATTTTAATAGCTTATATTCTTCTTGCATGATACAAGAATTACCAACAGGTGAGATGACATGGTGTAATAATCTTGATTATCAAAAAACATATGATGGAAATCGTAATTCTGGTTATATATATGAAGTTGATTTAGTATATCCTGATTATATAAAAGATGCAACAAAATATTATCCTTTCTGTCCAGAAAACAAAATTCCCAATATAGAAGATTTTTCAGATTATCAAAAATCTTTAATTCCTAAGAAATATAGACCAACAAAAAAACTTATGTTAACACAAAGCAATAAAGGAAAGTATGTTGTTGAAGGAAGAATGCTAGATTGGTATTTAGATCATGGAATGATTCTCACAAAAATTCACCGGAAACTAGTGTATAAAAAATCTAAATGGTTAAAAGATTATATTGAGTTCAATATTGAAAAACGCAAAATATCTAAAAGAAATAAAGATGATTTTGGAAACGTGTTCTTCAAATTAATGAATAATGCATTTTATGGTAAGACTTTAGAAAATGTGCGTAATAGACAAAATATTGAAATAGTTTATGATAAAGATAGGTTTCAAAATTTAACAAGGAAACCTACATATAAAAGAACTACTAGATTTAGTGATGAACTATGTGCTGTACATCTAAGAAGAAGCATTGTAAAACATGATAAGTTTAATTTTATAGGTTTCACTATATTAGAATTAGCTAAACTATTTATGTATAGTTTTATATATGATTATTTAGCACCTGCTTATGGTAAAAACTATAAATTACACTTTACAGATACCGATTCTGTTTTCTTAGAATTAACAATACCATATGGTTCTTCACTAGATAAAGAAATTAATAAAATAAAAGATATCATTCATCCTTCTGATTTATGTAAAGTAAAAGATGAATTAGAAGGAAATGAAGATTTCATAACAGAAGCTATATTTTTAAAATCTAAATGTTACTGTTATGATACAACTAATAATATTAAAACACATAAAACATTAAAAGGAATTTCAAAGGCATCAGTGGCTAATCAAATAACATTTCAAGATTATAAAAATGCATTATTTAATAATGAAATAAAAACAGCATGTAATTATAGACTTAATTCAAAAAAACATAAAATGTATTTAAAAGAAGAACATAAATTAGCATTAGATCCATTTGATGATAAAAGAAAAATTTTGCCTGATGGAATAACTACTTTACCTTTTTAATTTTCTAATTTCTATTTTCAAATTTCTATTTTCTAAATATAACAATATAACAATATAAAAATATAAGATATTATAAAATAAAATAAAATAATAATATAAAATTATCATATAAAAATGGATAAAGTTAGAGCTGATAATTTTAAAAGAATAAAACAATTAGACGAATTAATAAAACAAAGAAATATTATGAAAGAAAATCATCTTCAACATAGAATGACAAAAGCTGGTATTCAATCTGATATGTTTGATAAATTAAAATTAACTGAAGAAGTAAAAACTGATTATGAAAAAACTGTCGAACCATTTAAAACTCTTGAAAAGGAACTTAATGAAAAACGTGTTGATATAGCGGATCCTGTACTTAAAACACTATTAGATGACTATGGTTTATTAGAGGCAAACATAGATAAAAAATTACCAAAATCTATGTTATTCGAACATTCTACTTTCTTTTTAGATAAAAAATTATTTGCAAGATTTTATCTTGGTGGTAAAGAAATATTTCCACAACCTTTACGAGGATTAATTTTTACGCCAGATAAAAAACCTATTAGTTTAGATAGAAATTTTGTTGATCTTTTAAGAGGAGCAGATTTAAAAAATTATGCTGTAGAAGATCTAATAAAATATAAAGCTATGTTAGACAGAGTTGGTGTAGTAAAATCTCTTAGACGTTATAAACAATTAGAAAATTTATTATCATCGGGAGTTAAAGTAGGGAAAGGTTTATCTGAAAAACAGAAAACAAAAAAACAGAAAACAGAAACAACTGTATTTTTACCAGATGATCCACAAGAATTACTAAATAGATTAAATATTTTAATATCGGCAATAAAAGAAGGACATAATTCTAGTTTTAATGAAATTCATGCTATATTGAAAAGACTGTTAGAAAAGAAGATTCTAAATGAAGAGGATTATAAAAGTGTAGCTGAAATATGTTGTTTCTAATTTTTATAAAAAAAAAATTTCATAAAAAAATATTTCATAAAAAAATATTTATTTAATTTTTTAGTTTAAAAATGTGTTCAGCAGATTTAGACAAAATTAATAATCATTTAGAAAATTTAACAGAGATTTTGGGTTCATCAAAATTTAGTACG
Source organism: Prostheceraeus crozeri (assembly GCA_907163375.1). NCBI lineage: Eukaryota > Metazoa > Platyhelminthes > Polycladida > Euryleptidae > Prostheceraeus > Prostheceraeus crozeri. The sequence goes on from CAJQUW010014014.1 coordinate 114,512, forward strand.
ACGTTAAAAATTATAACAACTACTTCATCACACACTTGTAATTTAGAACCCATTCTACATTTGGAACAAAATAAAAATTATCAAATTGCATTGACTAGTTTCTCCACATTTAACACTATTCAAAACGTTATCAAAGATGTGAATGATCAATTTAGATATTCTACTGATAAAGGCAAAACATGGAAAATACTAACTTTTCTTCCTGGTTCTTACGAAGTTGAAACAATATCAAATGAAATTAAGAGACATTTAGGTATACCATTTAAAGATAAGAAACAATTACATTTTGCAGTTGAACCGGCAGTTAATAAATTTTCTCTTACTTTAGACGAAAATCATCAAGTTGATTTTAATCATGATAGATCATTGTCAAAGCTATTAGGATTTAATAAACAAACTTATATTCAAGGTTATCATTTAGGTGAGAAGATTCCAAAAATAACTGAAATAAATTCAATTGTTGTACATTGTGACATTATTGAAGGAGGATATATAAATGGTAAATTATCAAATTTAATATTCAGTTTTCCAGCTTTTACTGTACCCATTGGTTATAGATTAAATGTAATTCCACAAACATTAATATATTTTCCTATTACAAGAAAAACTATTAACAACATTGGCATTAGAATCACTGATGAAAAAGGACAAGAAATAAATTTTGGAGGTGAAGAGATTATGATAGATCTTTTGGTTCGGGAGGTATAAACTCCCGTTCGAGAGGTATAAACTTTTACGCTACAATAGAGAAGTTTAATTTTTTTTATCATTTTCATTATTAATCTTATTAATCTTCTTAATCTTATTAATCTTATTAATCTTATCAATCTTATTAATCTTATTAATCTTATTAATCTTATTATTAGAAACAAAAAATAAACTTAAATTTAAATTTTATTTTTATTTTTTTGTTTCTAAAAACACTAATTCAATAATGGATGAATTTATTACTTTAAAAATGAATGAAATGTCTTTAAATAAAAAAAAACTTAAATTTAATCATCATCCAAATTTATCTAATAAAGTTTTGTCAGTTATTTGTGGAAGATCAGGATGTGGAAAAACATATCTATTATTTAAAATTTTAACGACTCCAAATTTTTTGGATTATAACAATCTTATAATTTATACAACAACGGCAGAACAACCCGTCTATCAATTTTTAAAATATGGATTTGAAAATAATCTTACAAAAACAGCAATTGCTTCTCTATTCGAAGAATACGAAAAATCTGAATATGAAGAAGAAATAAATTTGTGGTGTGAAGAAGCAGCAAAAAATAAACAATTAGTTGAATCCAATAAAAATAAGCATATAAAAATACAATTAATAGATGATAGTGGTAATATGCAAGATCCTAGTAAACTAGATAAAACAATGAAACATTGTGTAATTTTTGATGATTGTGTTAATGACAGAAATCAGTCAGTTCAAAGAAATTATTTCACAAGAGGTAGACATAATAACTGTAGTGTATTTTATTTGACACAAAGTATGTATTCATTAGATGGAAGTGTTATTAGAAAGAATGCAAATATATTTATACTATTTGAAATAAATGCAAGAAACTTAAGTGATTTGTTAAGAGATTTATGTATAAGAGATAAAGATGAATTTAAACAATCGTGTAATAATGCTTGGTCAAAAGATTATGGATTTATCACAATTAATATTGATAAAAAAATTCATGAAAGAGTTATCGAACAATTGTTTACCGAGTAATAAAAATATACAAATATAATGTTTTAATATTTTATTTTTTTATTATCAGCTTTAATTTTGTCTATTTTTTTAAAATATAATATTTGAATTTTGTGGTAACATTGGTATACAGCAAAAACATTTTACTGAACAAATTATTTTTTTATTGCTTTGTTGTTTGACATCTTTTCGTTTAAAGTTTTCACGTTTAAAGTTTTCACATTTAAAATTTTCTCGTATTAAGTTTTGTTTAATAAAGTTTTGTCTAATAAAGTTTTTAGCTCTTCTAAAAAAATTTTATCATTTTCTTCATTAGAAATTTTATCATCAATAAAAGTTTTACCATCACTAGAAATTTTACCATCCTTTTTATTTTTATCATTAACTTTTTCTGTCTGTGATTGAAATGATATTTGATTTACTTCATTAGCTATTTGATCAAATTTTTCAATCTCATCTAACGTAATAACATTATCATCACATACTCTTTGAAAGTAGTAGTGTAGTTTATCATAGACTTCTTTAATATGTAAATGCTTAGTTTTTAATGATTTTCGTTTCTTAGTTATTAAAGATTTTTCTAACATTGTAGCAAGTGAAGTTGCAAAAACACCCGTACCTGTTAAAGCTGTAGCAACTACTGGAATTACTAAAACACCTGAAGATATAACAATTGTTAAAGTACCTAAACTTATTGTTAAGAATATGCCAATTCCTTGTGTTACATTCTTAACTTTACTCCATCTCTTTCTTAATTTTTTATAATGCTCTAATCTTAATAATAATTGATATTCCTTATCTTTCATATAGCGTACTCTATCTTTGTGTTTTGCAATATCCATTTCATATGATAACGAAGGATATATTCTTGAGGTTCCTTCCATTTCTGAAGTTCCTTCCACTTTTGTTTCTTCCATTTTTAAAGAAATATTTTTAACGGCGAAGCCCTGGAAGACATCTCAGATGTCCCGCAAATCACATGATATATTTTAAAAACCTGAAAAATGGATAAAATTCATAAATTTGAAATTCTTAACTTTTATGATTTTTTCGGTGTCCGGGTTTTCGGTGTCCTAGAACGGTCATGATTTTCAAGGTAAAAATTGTAATTCTCAAATTTGAGATACTCAACTTTTATATTTTTTTAGTGTCCTAGAACGGTCATAATTTTCAAGGTAAAAATTGTAATTCTCAAATTTGAGATTTTGAAAAATTTGAAAATTGGGTACTTTTAAAAACGACATAAATTCATAAATTTAGACCCTTTTTCAGGTTTTTAAGACCTAAATTCATGAATTTATGTCGTTTTTAAATGTACCATTTTTGAAAAAAATGGTACTTTTTGAATGAACCAAATTCATGAATTTAGGTCTTAAAAACCTGAAAAAGGGTCTAAATTTATGAATTTATGTCGTTTTTAAAGATACTAATTTTTTTGATTTTATGGTGTCCTGGAACGGTCTTTTACCCATTACTGTCATGCAGTCAAAGACTGATCCAAAAGGAAAGTCAAATTTTTACTTTTCCATACCAAAACTTCAAAATAAATTTTGTCCATACGAAATAATGCGTCTGTATTATAATTCAGTGTCTAACAAAAAAGGTAGACTTTTTCAAAATTACAATGTCAAGAGTAAACGGTATTCAGGTCAACCTATGGGTCGAAACATGATTGGTTCTGTTCCAAAATTCATTGCACGGTGTTTGGAACTCGAAAACCCCGAACTGTATACCGGCCATTGCTTTCGCAGATCGTCTGCAACAGCATTGGCAGACTCAGGAGCCTCGATGACAACAACGAAAAAGACAATGCCGTTGCAAAAGCGACACGGTTGCAGAAGGTTATATTGACCAAAGTAAAAGAAATATGCTTGATATTTCCAATTCTCTGACAATCGAAAGTAAGAAGGAGAAAGAAGTAGAAAACGAATCTAAGCGTGTTGTATTTAATAACTGTTCAAATCTCATCATAAACTTATAAAAGTACGTTACCTGAAGGTTTTGGGTGCTTTTAAATGTTGATTCTTTTAGAAATAAAAAGCCGCCATTTAGATGAAATTGTTCATTTTCATTTTTACTTCAAGTGATGAATTATACTCACCTCTTAAGCTGAAATAATAAGCGGGTTTTATATAATTCAATCGCATATATCTATATAGAAATCTATAATTCAACCAGTGCAATAATGAAAATATTACTGCACGCCCGTGCAGTAATCTGCTTTACAGGTAAAATAAAGTGACAGGATATTTACATTATACGCACGGTGAAAAATAAAATTGCTTATTTTGCTCCTTTCAAAATCAATTTTCATCGGCATGATTTTATGATTCACTAAATCTACGTTTCATCTATTGAATCTGAATAGTGAGTGATGTGGACCCATTTACAAATTTTGAAGTTAATCGAAATCGTTGACTTTGATTCTGTTATCCTGCTCTACCAGTGGTAGTTTGCTTATGATATGATCACGCTTAAAAAAAATACTCTTGAGGTTGAGCATGGAAGTAATAAAAGCCTATAGAGTTGCTAATTTAACAAACATTACCTTTCCAAGGCTGTCATGGCACGGTGGATCTGTAAAATACTATCATTCCTTCTGTATTGCTATCATGATCAGTCAATTCCGTGGTAATTTCTTCAAAACTGCAAAAAATCGCGTATCTTACATCTGGTAATAATTCCAACTGTATTCACCTCGAGTTCATTTGATAAAATCGAAACTGTATACACATTGGTGATTATATATAATACTGAGTTGATACTCTACCTAATGGTCCAATGGTCGCATCTCAATTTCTGCAGTTTCACTCTGGTGGTTGAGAAGACGTTTTCCAATTTGACTCTTTGACAGTGTTTCTGATGTGGCTCCTACATTTTTTCTCCTGTGGACCTACATTTATCCACTGTAGTTGACGATTTTTGACGGGAGGTAGTTCATCATAGGTTCAAGGAAAGAACTGTAATGCACTCCGTCATCATCCGTTTATTGATTAATTTATTTAATATTATAAATAAAATATTTATTTTATGTTATATTTTAATTGTTTTTATTAATAATATAATCACTTAACAATTTTTTTTATTGAATTTTAAAATAATAAATAAATTTATTTATTTATTTATTATTCAAAGTTTATTGCTAAAAATACATAGAAGAGATACACGCTCCGCGACATAGTCGCAGCCTCAGTGTCTGGTAAAAATCGTGCAGAATCCTTCAACTTATTTATCCACTGTATTGGTAATGGTGGAGGAGCGCGTGCGGAACTGCTTCCATTCAGTCATTTATTCTGCGAATACGTGCTCCACCAGTCTTGAAAAATGAAAATTTGAGATTTATCATAATACTGCTAACTTGTTCATGATACAGCTTCAAAACAATGAATGCTTTTGTTGACAAACTTGTTCGACATGCACATTACCAATGACAAAAGCTGCAGCGTTGTTTGACATGTTTCCCCTGGGCGCAGCTGCAACGTTTTAATTACATTGAGACGTAGACATTACAAGACGACAGGAATATGTTGTTATACAAAGCTCGAGAGAATTGGAACAATCCTTTACTAAAGAACATATATTTCGATGCCGACCGATGCTTCCTTGATCGCAAAGAGGCAGCGCGTCTACGTGAGAAGGCGAGAACTATGAGAAGAGAAAATCCTGATTCCACGGTTTACACTTCAAAGGGCAAGTTGTACTGTAATGGGAAAGAAGAGGACTGTGAAAATCCACTTAGTGACATTTTTCCTTCCACATGACTGATAAATTCTCAGGAAAGCTCCGATTTGAGGAAATCAAAGACAATATTATACTACCCTACTTTCCTGATGCTAAACGCTCGGTCCATCGCCACACCAGGCAAGATGGATGAACTACGTTTAACATGCTCTACCCTTCAACCTGATGTGTTAGTTGTAACCGAAAGTTGGTTGAATTCGACGCATAAAACTCTACCTTTCGAAATGAGAGGGTATTCCTCTTTTCGTCAAGACAGACAACACAGATCTGGTGGAGGTGTCATGCTCTGGATCAATTCTAGGATCTCTGTTTCATGTCATTACCCAGATAGTTGTCCCAGTGTCAGTGAATGTGTATTTTTAATTACGAAGATAAGCGATGAAGAAATTATTATTTGTGCTACGTATATTCTACCTTCAAGAAATAGTGCTACTGATGACAATTTGCAATCATTCTTTGTTCGTGAATTTGACATTTTACTCGACGATTATCCCTCTTCTCACATAGTACTCTGAGGAGACTTTAATCGTCTGGACATAGAAATTATTACCAGTTCACAGAATTTGAAGCAAAAAGTATTCGAATCAACACTCGCTGGAGCGATACTTAATCAGTTCTACGTCAGTAACTCTCTTGATTCTTTATACTCATCAGCCGAAATTGGTCCTCCACCATTTTCAAGAAGGCGGGATTCCCATTGTCAGGTATTGCTGAAGTCCTCTGCTACAACGTCGAGATTCAAAAGCCCCACTCAACACTCCGTGTACGATTTCCGCTTACAAAATATCAGTAATTTTATAGGCCAACTTCAACAAACTGACTTTAGACCCATATACTACGAACAAGATGTGGATGTTAAAGTGAAGATACTTTATGAGAAATTTTGGCATTGTGTATCAGTTGTTCCACGCAAAATTATCCATCTAACTAATCGAGACAAGCCCTCGATGACACCACTATTAAAGTCACTTATTTCCAACTGTTGGGCCGCGTATAGATCGGGCAACTTTGACGAATATGGCGAGCTTAAATAATAGTGCAAAAATTCAATACATGAAAGCAAAAAACGATAGAGTGAGAATTCAAAAGCACAAGATCGCAACATATGGTCCGTTGTGAAAGATGTTAGTGGTAAAGGATCACGCAATGCTCTAGAATCTATCATATCACAATTTGATAGTACTTTAGAGGCGTCTAATATCATAAACACGTCCATTTCTCAGTCATTTCATGACCACACTGAATTTGAATGTCCTGTCACAGATAATGATGATTGGTGCCCCTCGTCGACGCATGTGATGTCTATAACGCCCTCGACCATTTATCTGCGAGAAAATCAACCGGCTCAGATGGAATACCCAATAAGTTCTATAAATTCGCTGCTCCATTCATCGCCGAGCCTTTGTGTAACATTTTAAACATATCTATCATCAGCAGGAAAGTTCCCAATATTTTCAAAGAGTGTGTGGTTTCGCCTATACCGAAAACAACTCCACCTAACATCGACAAACTCGTCCAATATCGTTATTAAGTGTGCCTTGCATGCCTTTGGAGAAGCAAGTGCTCAAGTCAGTGAAATAACATTTTCTCGACTGCTATCCTCCAACTCAATTCACTTTATTGCCCTACATGATTATGTTACAAAAACAATGGAGAAGTCCAATATCACAGCCTGCCTATTGTTATCTAATGATCCTAGCAGAGCATTTGACCGTGTGACGCATGGTGTACTTTTAAGAAAGTTAAAAATTCTCGATTTTCCAGCAGGTTTTATTAACTGGATGAATAATTACTTGAAAGATAGAACTCAACGTGTTAAATTTAAGTCAACCTCGAGTGATCTTCAACGTGTCTCAAGAGGAGTGCCACAAGGCTCATTGTTGGCACCGTATCTGTTCTTTGCATACTGCCATGACTTCTCACCCGTAAATGATAGCACTTTCCTTCTACAATATGCAGACGACATATGTGAAGTCATTGCCGTGGACAAGTCTAACACAGCCGAAGAAATTTTTGATTTGGTGAATTAAACCACTTGCATACTTTGACGTCAATAAATAATTTCTCCTTAAACGATTCAAAGTGTTTGGCCATGGAATTATGCAAAAAATCCGATGCCATTGATTTAAAGATTCCTCTGAAGCTGACAACAGATCTCAAATTTCTTGAAGTTACATGGTCCAGCAACTTATCATGAACAAATCACTTCTGCGAAGTTGAGAAGCGATGTTCAAAACGTCTATACAAACTCCGCTTGCTTAAATCGACTGTCTCACACGATGAACTTTGGACAGTATACACAGCTGTTATTGAGAGTATTTTGCTATACTGCGCTCCTCTTTTTGGACGATTAGACTACAAATCCAGGTAGAAAGTGGACCGAATATTTCGTAGGGCTCTCCGCACTATTTTTCACAAAAACTGCGAATGCTTCAGATCAGAAAGTATGTATCATGAAAAACGATCCGTCGCTCTGAAAAAACTTCTGATATCGGCAAACCGTAGCAAGCATCCACTGAATTCAATCGCTCAACCGATTACAAACGGCAAGGTTGCAGTTCCACTTACACAAACACTTTTAGTCTATGGCTTTCCCGTCACAAAGCCAATCGAAATCCATTGCCGTAGTGTTTCCTCAACATTAGACGTGTTGGCTGATGTACGAATGAAAGTCTAAGAGAGACATCAAATCTCAAGCATCTCTACTTGCGGCCTAATCACAAAGGTTGTAGAGTGCCTCTTCGCCTGGGCATAGAATACAAAGATGTCATCAGACTTGAACAATTTCAATACGAAGCTTCCTTAGTAGCCGTAAATTCTGCGTCTCGCCCTACACGGGCTTGTCAGCGGCTAGATATGGTCCAAACTAGTGTAAAACATCTATTAATGCTAAACATGATTATATCAACCTGTGTCGATATACCAATTCTTAGGTATCAGATGACACTGCAAAAAAAAGTTGCTAAAGAGCAGTTACTGAAATATGCAATATTGCCAATGATGACTGTATATGACTGCTACCACAATAATTCCAGAGGCAAGTGCTTTATGATGGTCAGGGGACGATGATGAGTTGATGATGAGTATATAAATGATGCCTCAGAGGTTAGTGATATCTCAGGGAAGTGTGAGACTCCAACGAAAGATGACTTGAATGATCATTTCAGTGAACAGAAGAAGCAGTCAATAAAAGGCAAATATCGGTCATTCTCATCTTCGCAAGGAGGACAAACATTCATCTGTTGATGTCTTTGAATGTCTTTGAAATGTGTTTGCTAATGGTCTTTTTGATCTCTTAATAGCAGAAACGAATGACTACCCAGGACAAAGGAATTGTTTGGGCCTACACAATGTTGAACAATTTCAAATGTGCTCATTTCTTTGAGTGGATACCGCGAATCAGTGAGGCGTCTCCAACTCTAGCATTGAATGTGAAGTGACATTAGAAAATAGGTACTTTTGTATGCATTTTGACATTATATAACGCCATCGTTACGGCTTCAACCTGTAAGAAAGGGCTATTGAAGTGGTCATCATGGATTATTCTTAGAAAATTATTCCGCTTTTACAGCAAATTTACTCATATTTATGTAGGCGGCCTTAAATGGTTAGGCAATTGTCTGATGAAAACTATTTATTAAATGACAATCGATTTTGTGCACCAATAATACAACTGTCATTTTTAATATCTCTGATTTTTCTATTAACTTTTTTCTGTGCTTTTTCTATCAAATTTATGGTCGGAGCATGGTAGAATTGCTGGAACTACTGTGATATGCAATATCACAATACAGCTGTAAGCACCCATACATGTAATTCTTACTTTTTGGGGTGTGTTGCAGCTTATTTCTGATTATATAACCAGTGTTTCCACACTCAATTTGAATATTTTAACGCCTTACTTGACATTTCAACGCTTGCGGCCTCGGAGGACATGATTTTTATTTTCGTGTTATCATATTCCCCTCACTGCTCACTGGACTACTGATATGACATTCAATAGTAATGATGTTTGATTTACAAGTTTGATAGTGTACTGCATTCATTTTGACGGGCACAACAGCTAGATGAAAATCGAAGCTATGAAATCGAACTAAAAATTCCCAATGTTTTAGAAAGACCCCTTATATTTCTTTGTGAAATTTCTTCATTTTCTTGTGAAACTGCGGAAGACTCCTATTTTTCGGATATCGATAATGAACATAGTCAGCATGTCTTCCGAAAATGCCAAAAATCGTGCGCTGACATCTTACACATCTGTTTTTTATACGTTGAGTAAAATTAAGGGAGTATCTACAAGATCTACCGCAAGTTTTGCGACCGTTTTCGTAAGACTGACCGCAGAATCTTAAGCCTTCACTGTCTCAGCTACACCCTTATGCTTTGTCTTCCGCTCACTAATTATGAATTCATTTAATTCATGTTTTTGGATATTGGCTAATTAGACGGAATTAACTAGACGGTTAATTCCGTCTCCAAACCAATTCCCATCAGTTGCTCCGAAAATGCTGTACTAATTTATGATTCCATTACTACCATTGATGTCTGATAACAAGAGAAGAGATTCGATTTACATGTATATATAGGTTTTAGAAAAAACGTCTTGTATGCCATAATTAACAGCAGTCGTAAATATTTGAATAATTTCAAATTGTGTAAACACTGTAAACCAAACTGTGCCTAATATCTGACCGATTATGTGTCCGACACATTTTCGTCACATTGGTCACATTTGGTCACATATGTGACTTCCATGCGACCGATGATGAATCATCATAAATCATGCACATACGGCGAGTACTTGATGAGAATAATTCAAATTGATTTTTCGAATACTTTGCGGTGTGTTTTGTTCAAGGACATCACTGGCAAGAAGATGTTATCATATTGAAAACTGTTTTAATCAGGATAATGATTGTGTGATTGAAAAACGTGACAGATGTCTTCGTTTAATCTGCTTGATCTCGCCGGGAAGTTGTATCATCGTGTTGTAAATGAAGTTGTATTATCTTGCCTAGACAGCGTGAAACAAATGAGCTTCATGTCAATAATGGTCTGCTTGTTTATCACATTGAGAATGACAAACTGGGAGAAATTACATAATGACGTCCTATTCCCAAATAGAATCTCCAATCACAATGTCCTGAGAAGTGAGTCCATGCAAAATTGAATCAATGTATAGATGGTTCAATCAAACAATTTTATCGGTAAAAACAGCAATAGATGCTGCCACAGCCATCGATTGTTTCATTGGTGTATAGATAAGGTGTTTAATACATCAGCTTATCTATTTGTTTTTGAAAATTAGGTGGCGGTTGGCGTTGAGCAACACACTGATTAAGACATTCTGAATTAAGCATTGATGGTTAATTCAAAAGTAAATGGAAAGTAGAATATGCATCAAATGATTTGCAAATATTTGTTGTTCTTTCCATAAGTTCCTCAATTGAAAGTATGGTCTTTTCTTCCCACCAGGAAGTGAAATCATTTAAACCAAAATTTATAGCTCAATTTTATTTAGAGGCAGTACTTCTACTCTCCAAAACCTAAACAAGTAGTGGGTTTTAATTGTCACAATAATTGGAAGAAGCGATAATCATGATCGGTCGGGCACATATTAGTCATATAATAGTCACATGAAGTCACCTATCTGCCGAGCTGAATGTGATCGATTTGGGCACATTTGGTCAAATAAAGGTAGTGGCAAACGTCACATGTGTTGGGCACATAATCGGTCACATATTGGGCACAGTTTGGTTTACAGTGCACCTTAGGGTCAAATGATTGTGAAACAAAATTCTATAAACATTTTAAATGATGACATTGAGTGCAGATGTATTAAAAAATTCAATTAATGTACTCACCTTAGTACTTATAAAATGAAAGACAAGTATCCCCTCATTGCAACTGTCCCTGTAAAGTGTATTTTTCTATAATCCCGCCAGCCGAACATCTTTTGCGCTGCATGGCAATTTAATCTATCGTTTATTACATTTCATTCTAATGTTAATATATTAGATTCAATGCTATTAGATACTATATATTAGTATCTATATACTATATATCTATATATTCTAATACTTACTATTCTAACTATACTAACTATACTATCTAACTATAAGCATACTATCGATAAGTATACTACCTATTAGTATACTATCTGTAAGTATCTATAAGTATACTATCTAATAAGTATACTAACTATACTAACTATTCTAATATATACTATATATTAGATACTATAAAGATTCAATGCTGTCACATTGCAAACATTGGCTCCGATTTTTATTGTCTTACGCGTAGTAGTCCGGGAGCTAGCGTGAAGTTGTGCAGGGAACGAGGTAGTACATAAAACTTTCACATAGCAAAGTACACCTCTAACCTACTACAAAACTTCGCGTCTGCCGAATCAGATCATTTGCTTTTCATAGAGATGATTACAAAGTCCTATGTATTTCCAATCGTAAAATTGTGACATCTGAGGTGTTGACTCCATTTTTTCGAGTTTTTGATCATAAAAAATGTACAAGTTGGTATTTTGTTGAACTGGTTATTATAGAAATCATCTACAGATCATGATCTTTCAAATGAGCTATCATTCAGTGACAGAGGATGAAGTACATAAAGTGTGCAAGCAGACACTTTTCGTTGGTGTAACTGCAAATTTTAACATAGAAATTTCAGGAAAATTGTTGATATACTTCAACGAAAAGTGTCTGTTTGTGCACTTTACTTCATCCTATGTCACTGAATGATAACTCATTTGAAAGATCATGATCTGTAGATGATTTCTCTAATAACCAGTTCAACAAAATACCAACTTGTACATTTTTTATGATCAAAAACTCGAAAAAATGGAGTCAACACCTTAAATGTCACAATTTTACCACTGGAAATACATAGGATTGTGTTATCCTCTCTATTTCTGAAAAGCAAATGATCTGATCCGGCAGACGCGAAGTTTTGCAGTTGGTTAGAGGTGTACTATGCTATGTGAAAGTTTTATGTACTACCTCGTTCCCTGCACAACTTCACGCTAGCTCCCGGACTATAGTTAGCAGAAGATGCTATTTATAATTCCAATCTGTTTTCTCAGTACATTAATTCGAAATAATTTGAAGGATTATGATCTAACTGCTTATCAGAAATTCATCTAATCTGACCAAATTAAAACAGGAAGTCGGAGTCCCGGAGTCCTATCATTCTTGCCTATAATTAGACCCGAAACATAATACAAACAAATTATTTATTCTCGTGCATAGCTGTCACTGTCTTGATGTCAGCTTTCCCCGTCAGCTTATCCTCTTACCCTCACGTTAATCGTGTGTGATGGCTCCTCCAAAGCGCACATTAAAATCATCGAAAGTGTACTCATATTTTTTGAAGGATGGGGGATATTACTGTATGGTAGAGACTGGAGAAAACCCGGCCGTGTGAAGCACATATTAAGAAGATGGGAGGAGCCGAGTCGCATGCATCTAACTGAAAGCGACATTATGATGAACTTTCATCGGAAATGATTGATAATTGATGCAGCAATGATCAATAAAGATAGGTTCAGGTAAACCAATAATGATCTATGATGTAGGTTACCAGTTAATTTCATTCGAACTTCAGTGATATAGACGATGTTGAATTGCTTCCAACACAGAATGACGACGGCCGATTTAAAATCCAGTCTGATTCTGTCTTCCAAGAGTTGGTTCGCTTCAAAACACGAAAGGCTAGTGGACCTGATGGGATCCCTATGAGTCTTCTTGTTGCTGGGGCGCATTTGTTGGCTGAGCCTCTAAGTGTCATCTACAACAAATCTTTACAAACTCGCAGAGTTCCTGACTGTCTCAAGCATTCATTTCTTCACCCAATCGCAAAGACTAGTAAACCGACCCTCTTCGATTTCCGTCCTACTTCGATCCGCAGTTGCCATTCAGGATCATATTTCCACATCCCTTTACTCAAGAAACACATTGGCAGTACGCATGATATGTCTGGATATTTCGAAGGCATTTGATCGATTACAACATAATTGTTTATTGGATTTTCTATCATCGATCGGACTTAATTCTGGTTTTCTGAAAAACAGCAAAAATCTAAATGATTGTTGTCGTATCTCACCTCTCGATCTTTCCAGGTGAAAATTAATGGTAAGTGTAGCTCCGTGATTGATATACCCTCAGGAGTTCCGCAGGCTCAGTGTTGGGACCCTACCTCTTTAGTGCGTTCATTTGATTTTAGTGCAGACCACATCAAATGTGTGAAGTATGCGGATGACGTGACAATAATTGAAACTATTGAATCCCAGGAACAGATTTTGTTGTCCTTATCAGACATTGTATTGAAGTTTCAAAATGCAGGACTTGCTTTGAATATTTCTAAATGTAAAGTACCACGTGCATCATTGACATATCCTGTCATGCTCCTTCAAATTTTGTCAGTGTTGATTTTATTCGAATTCTTGGTGTCACCTTTACAAATAAGCTAACGTGGAAGTTGCATGTAAGTGACATTTTGAAGAGGGCGTCCCGCCGTCTTTACATCATCTGTTGTCTGCGTGAGACTTTGGGGAAGCATGAAGTGATAATGATTTTCCATGCAATCATCATCTCCTTATTCATGTATGCATCACTGGTTTTTGGTCATTTTTATAAAACTTTGACTGAGAGGGCTGATCGTTTGTTCAGAAGATCACACCGTTTAATTTGTGGACGTGAGTGTCAATGTGTCAAGTTTGACCTGTTTTCAGACATGTTACTTCGAAGTGGGTTGAAATTTTTGCATATCTGTGGGGCTAACTCCTGTCATCAGCTACATAATTTTGTGCCAAGTCGCCTGAGAATCAGTGATCACTTTTCGATTCCTTTTCCGCGTACTGCCAGACGGTCAAACTCTTTTTTCCCTTGGATTTGTGTGGAAGCAAATGAGTCTTTGTACAAAATTTAGCCAGCATTATTGTTGTCTTACTGAATACTTTGTCATATTATCATTTACTTGATTACTGCATTGATTGTTGTATTGATGATTTCCATTATTTGAAGTATAAATACATAGAAATCCGATTTTTTGCTTTTGTTTAAATTAGTGGGACTAGAATGGCCATCAGCTGATTTTGATGGCAATTTCAGCTGTTCGGTTCGGCGCCGAAATGTGTCAAGGACAAATCAAAGTGATAGATCCTATCAATTTGATGCGTTTTTCATTGAAATTGTTCATTCACAAGTTTTCTAATTACCTGTCTGAAATCAGTTTAAAGGAGTACGCCCATATGTGCTGATGTCATTGTAAGAAATAATTTACAAGTCAAAATTAAACTTAAGGTACCGGTACCTGACCTTGAAACCATCTGCGCAT